>CM074977.1:3257647-3304899 GCA_037576825.1 Pangasius krempfi | reverse complement strand
GTAACGGACACTGGCGGAAGCTAGAGGACGAGTAAATGGACACTGGCGGAAGCTAGAGGACGAGTAACGGACACTGGCGGAAGCTAGAGGACGAGTAAATGGACACTGGCGGAAGCTAGAGGTCGAGTAAATGGACACTGGTGGAAGCTAGAGGACGAGTAACGGACACTGGTGGAAGCTAGAGGACGAGTAACGGACACTGGTGGAAGCTAGAGGACGAGTAAATGATGCACGCTATTAGACCCGCCTTGTTGTTCCACCTTCTCTGTCAGAAAAAAAAGGTACTAAGCTGTACCTTTGCTTGTGCCTTTAACAGGTAATATCTAGCTGATAAATGGAGTGTAATTGGCATTTAGCGTCTCGCTTTAAAGATTTCTGAGAATGAGAGAGTCAGTGACTGTAATCTGAAGCCACAAAGTGATACGTGTGCGTGCAATTTAGCCAGTTGTGTAGCTAACAGAAGAGAAATAAGACAATTGACAAAACAGTGAACAAATGTATATGATATGAATAGAACAAGTCTGTTAATATTTCAGCGTACACGCTCAGAAATAAAGGTACTGAACTGTACTTTTTCTTATCGCTAAGGCGACATCATTAAGTGGACATGTTTTACTGTGTATGTTTTGCCCGGGAAGGTGAATGTGGTATAAGCTTTAAAGGCACATCAATAGTCCTTGAGGTCTAATTATGTACCTGAAATTATTTTTTAAATGTACAAGGTACCCAAGATGCACCCATAATATACCACTCCTGCAACAAGGTAAAGTACAGTGAGGTTCTGTTATTTCTGAGAGTGCAAGTACTTCAGATAAAGGTAAAGGTTCTAACTGATGCCAGTGTTTTATCCATTTGTCCTTTTCTCTGCTGTGAATGGCTCTCAGTGAGACAGGATTGCGCATTAAACCTGGAACAGTACATGAAGTTTCAAAGGCCACAGGAGGAAGGCAGTGAGGCCTGGTTAAGGGGGACACGGCTACCCTGACTCGGTTAATATTAACCATCGGTTCAAACACACAAAGCCTACGCAAAACCGCCCGCGGCTATTTGGGCGCAAAAACATTTGTTTTTTTCGTAACGAATAATTATTACAAGTGGCACGTGTGTCAAATATTAACCCCTTGTGAGGTCACGGCACGGTATAAAAGCAACGCGCTCCGACCATTAGCCAAGTCAGAAAGTGCAAGAACAGGATCAGGTGATCAGAACAGAATTGACTTCAGCGCACGCTTTGTTTGGTCTGTGTTTGCGCAATGCGCGGATTACTGCTGATTTCCACGCTCGTCTTCATCCTCATCCTCATCCTCATCCTCATCCCTGCTCCAGCAGAACAGTCCCCCGTTGCAGCGCCGGAGCCGATCCGGTGCGCGCCGTGTACCGCGGAGAAGCTGAGCGCATGCCCGGCCGCTCCATCCGGCTGCAGGGAGCTGAGGAGAGAGCCGGGCTGCGGCTGCTGCATGACCTGCGCGCTGCCCGAGGGCGCGCTGTGCGGGGTGTACACGGCGCACTGCGGCACGGGACTGCGCTGCACGCCGAGAGCCGACGACCCGCACCCGCTCCACTCGCTCACCCGCGGACAGGCCGTGTGCACCGTGGACCACGCCGCGCAAGGTGCGTCTCCTCTCTCTTCCGCTGAGTCCCCGTCTGTTGATCAGCATGAGGCTAAAAAGTTGCACTACGTGATGTTAAGCCATAACCGTCTCCTTACAGAGGAGGCCGGTGAGCACGGCTTCTCCTTACACCAACTGCTGGGGCTGGATAAAGCCGGAGACCCGGAGGCGCACGAGAGCATCAAGGCTAAAGTCAACTCCATCCGGAAGAATCTGGTGGAACTGGTAAGAGTGCAAACCACACGATGTTCTCCTCATTGCAGGATTTAACGATCACGCCGAGGTTCACCCATTACCTCTGAAACGCACTTACCGGCAATGACGCAGACTATTAGCTCCGGACCACGTGACCTCCTATCATTAATTCATGCGGTTACAAATAAGGAAGAACCAACAAGGACACATCTGTTGTACATTTAGTATGCATCTTCTACTTAACTGGCACATAATCAGAGCTCTGATGTAACCTTTAAAGCTTTAGACTATTAAAGCAAATTAAAGTTACACCACATGTACTTTCCCAGGTGAAAAGTGTACTCTTGATGGTAGCACCAAGGAACAAGGAAAAGTACCGTTTGGTACCCTTAATCCTGACAGTGTAGTCATCCTTAACCCTTATCCTATCCCTGTAGAATAACTAACATACTGGGAAATATTAGTACATTTACTTAGGTGCATGTAATGGAGCAACAAATGCTGGAGCTGATGAGGATGAATGACCCTCTGATATTTATTTATTTATTTATTTGTTTATTTAAAATTCATTATATGTACATTTACAAAAGAAAAATTAAAAGGGCACAAATAGCAGATGACAAACAAAAACAAATTAGAAATGCATAACAGCTTAATCATCTAAAATTTATAAAAGAATTAATAATAATAATAATAATAAAAAAACAATGATCGGAATCATCAAATGGATGTGACATTCATAATAACATTTTACGCTAGTTTGTAGGCTTTTCTTGTTATTTACCGAACTAAAATTCTAAAATCTCTAAAGAGAAAATCAAATATCTTTTTTTTTTACGTCATTGTAAAAAAAAATAGCATTTACTGTATGTCAGCCTAACAAACTTTCACCCATTGAAATTAAAATATTGTCAATATCCAAATCTTTATATAAGAAGTATTACAGCATATCACATCAAATAACTTTAAAATTCAACATGTCCTACCAAAAGGTGGAGACAGCAGGACAAAAACCAAAAGCTGCTGTACTGATTCACCCTCCACTGGACAAAAAGCTGCTGCTAATTTATTTATTTATTTCTTTTACTTATTTGTTGGGTTTGTTGTGTAGAATCTTCAAATGAATGTATCTGGCTTGATTGAGGATGAAAGATTTGTAGGGTAAAAGCCATGTTTGTTTTTTTTTTACAATTAATATTAGTGATGGACATTTTTCTGGGGGATTATTAATTTTTTTTACTGATAATAGATATCTAACCAGCTATTTAGTCATTTATGTTTAGCTACATGCACATATCCTGAAATAAAAACCCTGGCTGTAATTTAAACTGTGTGTCCCTAGGGGGCAGTGTTGCAACACTTGGCAAGAGTCAGGTTTACTTTCAGACTCACTGTGAATGCAACACCAGGCCATTCGAGATAGACCTTTCTGCAAAACCAAAATTCCAGGGGGTGGAACTGGATCTGATCCTAGCCCCTAATCCATAACTCCTAACCCTTAACCCACACAACACTGTACAGCACGAAACAACACAATAAACACATTTATATAGCCTGAAATAAACTCTGGACAATTGGCTCAACTCTGTCTACCGCGCAGGTAGGAGGAGCCGGAACAGGTCCGACTTCAACCCATGGACTATTTGTTCTGCAACAAGGGGCACTTGGGCCATTCTGAGGTGTTTTATGGTTGGGTTACCAATCCAGTTTTGGGGACCTTATGCCAGTTTTTCTCCACATTTTTCTTCATGCTTGACTGGAAAATCTGGAATACCTGGAATCCTGAGTGTACGGAAAAGGGATACAGTACATTTATGAAATTGTGGACTGGCCCTGAGTCTAAGGCAGTGGTGTCCAATCTGCAGGCTTTCCTTCCACCCAAGCAAGAGCCACATCTGATAGTCGATTAAAGGCTAAGATAAACTGATTAAACTGGCATGGCTCATGATTGGTTGGAACTGCAGCCACACAAGCCCTTTGTGGTTGTAACTGGACACCCCTGCCCTTAGGGCTGGCTTAAGAACCCTTCCCCTAAACCCTATTTACAGTTCGTTGGACCATAAAATCAGATATTCTCAGTGACCCACAGTCAGTCCTTTAATTGGGTCTATTCCAAGTCTAAACCAACCTTATCCAGATAATCCAGAGCAGCAATGACCAATCTCATTCTCAAACGACCAGTGTGGAAGCAGGTTTTGGTTCCAACCAATCAAGAGCCATCAGTTTAATCAGTTCACCTTGGCCTTCAACTGAATAACAGATGTGGCTCCTGCTTGGTTGGAAGGAAAGCTGCAACCGCACGGGCACTTTCCAGATAAGCTTGGACACCCCTGATCTGGACTATCTCTCTTAGGGTCTCCGAGAACATCTGATTGTAAGGTCCACTGTAGGTAGACAGGGTTTAGGGGACCTTAATCCAGCCCTCAATGTCTCAAAGCTATAAATTCCATAAATGCATTGTATGCCAGTTCCTAAGACACCTGGTATTCCAAGATTGGACACCCAGGATCCAGGCGATCAGGAGCTAGAAAAGAAACTCCTAAAAGCCAAAAAAAAAACAAAAAACATACGTCTGTCTGCAGATCCCTAGTGACTGGATTGAGCTTCTTCATTTTCAGTTCAATTCAATGTGATTTGTATTGCACTTTTAACAACAGACCTAGTCACAAAGCAGCTTTCCAGAAATCCAGATGTAGATTTAGATCCCTAATGAAGCAGACAGAGGTTACAGGGTGTAGAAGCGTAAAAGACAAACAGTACTGAGTGTGTTTACAGGATGTTCAGAATGAGCAGATTGTGAATAAGAATCCTGAGATGAGCACAAGACAGTCTTTATGATTACAACAGCAGCTCTTAGGTACAACTCTACACTATCCATGTGCGATCAAACACTAAAGCAAGACTGTTTTTGGGACGTCTAAGTCTTTAGGATGTCCAAGTGGGACCGTCTACAGCACCAGAAAGTGAGTCACACTTTTAATCGACTAAATTCTGATCAATGTTTTGTTGTAGGGTCCATGTCACACTGAACTGCACTCTGCCCTGGATACTATCGCGGCCTCACAGCAGGCTCTGGGCGAGAAGTTTACGACATTTTACCTTCCCAACTGTGACAAGCATGGCTTCTACAAGCCCAAGCAGGTGAGCTTGAATGTGAAAACCAAGGCCTTGCAAACTTGCAAAAATGTATTCGGTTGAATTGCTTTGACCTCCACTGATGGTGTGGTTCCATATTGTCGTATGATCTTCAGGCTACATATGCAATATGCTTGCTTCAAAACTACTTTATCTGCACCTTGAGGTCAGGACAGATCAGAGAACCATAAGCTAAATCATATCTCTGTTTCTCTTTATGTCCAATCTGTCTCAAACACAGTGCGAGACGTCCCTCGTCGGCCAGCCTGCACGTTGTTGGTGCGTGTCCGCTTGGAATGGGAAGAGAATCGCAGGATCCAGCGACGTCCCCGAAGATGGCCTTTGCCACCAGGAGATCACTCACTGAACCCTGCCGCTCTTCTCGCACACTTACACACAAGCTGCATTTCATGAAAAAAAAGCACTTTTCTTAATCAGGACTACCTAAAAATATCATTGGGACATTTGTTTCCAACATAGAACTTAATATACTATGTACATACACTGAACCTTTTCTGGACAAAGAGATTGACTTTCTTCATTTTTTTTTTTTTTTGGTTTCATATCACTACATATTTATTGAATGTTCCTAAATAAGTAATCAACGACAAGTATTTATATTTGCTGAAATTGTATTATTACTGTTATATTTTTATTTTTATTTGTATTTTTTATTTTACCATTACTATTGTTTGAACTCCACTGCTACATAGAACTAGCAAGAGAACCATGGGACATATTAAAAACCCATTGCAACATACGCCACTATGAAAAAAGGCAGAGTGGGTTTGCATACTTTTAGTCTCGCCCCAATTTAGGAGCTTTGTACTTAAACAGTTTCACCATTCATTTGCTTTATGAGGTGTCGATTCAGCCTACATTCGTGCGAGTCTACTAAACTTTCTGCCTCAACCTGCGACGCCCGTGTTTGTGAATTTGTCCGGGCTGTTTTTTTTTTTTTTCCCCTGCCCCTAGAAGGAATAGCTCTGGATTTTTCCACTTACACGGGACAACTGCCAATTGATCCCAGATGTTTTGAAGTAGATCGCAGATCTGGCCCGTGTTTGTGACTCATATAAAGCTTCTACCTCTCCGAAGTGCAGGTTCCTCTGTTTCCTCGGGTCCCTCGCTCTGTGCCGTCGCTCTGGAAATCGCTTCCTCGTTGGTTCCTCTGTCCTTTGAGAATATGAAAATCTCAGAAAAGCTGCTTTTTTTTTTTTTTTTCTTTAAAGGCAAATGAACTTCATGTTGGTTTGGAGAGCAGAGGATATAACACCATTGGGATTCATTTTAGTTGCAAGCAGGAACGTTTTATGAATATGGTTCCAACATCGCTGCATGCCAGGACATTTTTAAACAGGAAAAGAGAGAAAAACCAGACAGGGATTTGTAAACCCATGTTGCGGGCGTGTCCCTTGTCTCACTGCAAAAACACATCCATCCATCCATTCATCCATCCATCATTCCAGCCATCTAGCCATTCAGAGCGCTGTCTGAAGTTCACAGGTTCAAACAGATATGGTACATTCGAACATGGGAGGACTGGGTTACCAGAGTCTTCTTGAGTGATGCTTCAAACAGGTTTATTAAAAGAAAGAGTGATGGAATATTACGCGTTTGTGTGGATGTGAATTGTACGTGCTGCTAAAAGTTCATCTGTGTACCTATTTTGTTCTTTGTTTCGTAGTAAATGTAGAAATGACATCAGTGTATGCAATGTAATTTCTGTTGTATATGTATTCTTTTAATAAAATCAATGATTATGATATACCAGGCTGTGAAGCGTTTGAGCAAGCAAGAAGAAAAACACAAAAATGCCATTTGTTCCTTAAATTAGATCTTTAATTATTGAAAGTAAAAATATACACAGATATATCTCCCTGTTTTAAGGCACTGGGAATAACCTGACACTTATAAAAATCTAGCCACACAAGTTAATAAAGTCAAAATACTGTTTACACATGGTGTGCTGTAATGTCCCCAGGTAGAGGTTTTGGTTTCTTGTTTATTTACTTGCTAATAGCTTATCACAATGGAGATTTAGTCCAAAAGAAGCCAGTATAATGGAAAAAAAGCCATATTTTTAGCTACACTGTACTGTACTAGAAGCATTTGAATATCACTAGAAGCCTGAGTATGTGTTTAATGTGTACTAAGTTTCCCTGTTCACAGCAAAGTTTGCCTTTGGTCACAAAAAAACTAAGAAAAAAAAAATATATATATACCAAAACTAAAAAAGAAACATAACAAAAGAAAGCGAAGAGTGTGCAGACTCTCGTCATGCTGTTGAAACAATTGTCTTGCCAATTTGTCTGGTGTATTTCCTTGGAACTATTTACAGATTCATATTGGCTTGAAAAGAAGCTAGCTAAGTAACTAGCATTCTATGTAGCTGATCTGTGATACCTAGCTTGCATAATGGATTTGTCAAGCATCATCAGCTATTATGGATAAATGCAGTAGAGTTTGGACTTAAAACATGATTTTAATGTAGCAAATCAAATTTATTTTTTTTTAAGTAATAATTCCTGATTATACTTTGACTCCAGATAACTCTTAGAAACAGCTTTATCTGACTTTTAAAGATTTGGGAGGAAAAAAAAAAAAGCATCTAACTAGAAGTTGTGCTCCTGACATCTTCATGGAGGTTGAATCATTTCAAAGGTTCATCTACCAAACTTGAATCTAGATGATGAAATAATGGAACAGTTTCAAGATGTTAATGGGATTTCCACAAACAAAAATAGGGAAATTGGTGAGGGGAAAGTCAATAAGGGCTTGTTAAAAGCATTACTAGAACTAGAAATAATGGATGAAGTACCTGAAACCATACACACCCCATCATCAGCTCCTAACTGGGCCAAAGGTGTGAACATGTACAAGCTAAAATGTGTTTCACCTCCTTATTAGCTATGTTAGCATTTTAGCATCGCAAGTTCATACCAGTTGAGGATTTTTACAAATTTGCACCAGTTGGATGGTGGTTGATTTTAAGCCAGTTGGGAATTTTACAATTTTTCACAAGGTGGAGGTTTTATCAATTTTCGCCAGTTGGGAATTTTACATTTTTATGCTAGCTAATGTTTATGAATTTTACTTCAATTGGATATTTTACAATTTCACATCAGTTAGAGTGTTTTTGGCATCCGGCGTAAAAACTGGGCCCAATGATCTGCTGTGGCGCCCCCTAATGGGAGCAGGCGAAAGAACAAGAGGTTCTTGAATTTTTCACTCCAATTGGAAATTTTACAGTTTTACACTATTTGAATGTTTTTGAATTTTACATTTTTTACACCTGTTTTACTCCATTTGGAGAATTTACATTTTAACTCCAGTTAAAATAATTTTTACACTAGTTGGATATTTTTGAAATTTACTCTAGCTTGGGAATTTTATGCTAGTCTTAGAGTTTCATTCCTGTTGGAGTTTTAAAATCCAGTTGAGGATTTGACAATTTTATGCTACCAAGATTTTTAGTATTTTACTCCAGTTGTGAATGTTACAAATTTACACTAGTCGGAGGCTTTTCAATTTTACTCCAGTGGGAGATTTCACGATTTTTACACCATTTGGAAGTTTTATACCAGTTAGGAATTTTTCAAATTCCCAACTTGGGTAAAATTGCAAGTTTTAAACCAGATAGAGTTTATAGAATTCTACTCTATTTGGCGATTTTACACCTTTATGCCAGTTGGTTGTTGTGAGAAAGTTGAAAGGAAAGATTTGAGGAAGTTATCCAAAAATCCAGCATCCATTTAAAGCCACAGTCAGAAATTTCATAGCGAACATTACTTTCTGAAAAAAATAAAGCAGTGAACCAAAATCTAGTGACATGAAGACAATCTTTGTATACACAGTCCAAAAAAAATAATAATAATAATTCCTATTTTGGCTCATGTTAGGGTGAGTGGAACAAGGACGTCTTCTGGAAAGATTTCAGCTTCACACACTTGTTTAAAAGCCAGCAAAATGGCCGGCTGTCACTCAAGCAAAAAAGTGTTGCTATGTTTAGAATGTCTTTTAAAGTAATCGCAGACGTGTTTATAGAACATTTTGAGATTGATAGTTAAGAAGTATTGTATATGCAGAGGAAATAAAGCAGATATGGAAGTCATGAAGGTTGATCAGTCCTAATATTGAGAGTTTATACGGTTGTACTCATGCATCATGCACATGCTCTTGATACTGATTCTGATCACTAGAGTCTTGTTTAACTCTAATTCCCAATTTCACGCAACAGGAATGTGTATTAAAAGGTGAAACTAAGCTTTGAAGCCACCGATGGGTATGAAGATACGGAGGCACATGGTTAAATTATTACAATAGCCACACGCACACGCACACAAACTTATAGGAAGTGCTCTATAGCGTTAGTGCCTTCTTCCATGTCCTTTTTTTTTTTTTTTTTGCGGTCAGTCCTGTCTCAGTTGCGTCCCCTCACTACAGCTCTACTGCCTCTTGAGACATACCCACATCCCTACATCAACCTCTCTCTCTCCTGCAAGCATCTAGGGTTCCACTGCTGCTAAAGCATGGAGCACAGAAATAAATTAGAGCTCGTTGAAGCTCAGGAAAGCCCAGAATTTTAAGCCCCCACCCCTCGATATTTTTTTCCTGGAGGACCGAGACATGAGTCCGAGATGGAGGGTCTGAGCGTGGAGATTCTTCAGTGTACACACACTCCCTCGATCTCTCTCTCTCTCTTTCCTTCACCTGTCTGCTATTCTCTATTGGCTCTCCATGGTGTAGCACTGCACATTTCCTCTGTCCTTTCCATCGAAGCCTGGCAGGGGCTGGCCGTATTTGTCCACACACCAGCATATGCCGCGTTTTCGGCCCTTAGATGGCCAGCACTGAGGGAGAATGATGGACAGGAGTATTAATTGATTTACTCATTGCGTTTTGTTTTAAACAGTTTTGAACCTCATGACCTTGAGTTTCCCAGTGAACCCCCCCTACAGATTATGCTGATGTGACCTGCGACTAGGTATTTTCAGGGGGTCGTCTTTTTTTTTTTTTTTTTTTTATAAACGATGCACATCCTGTTTTGTGTTCATATAGAGCTGCTTAAAGGTAAACACAGGGAGGCTGAAATATTTGCTCAGGGCCAGTGTGTGAAGCTCGCCAGCACCAACTTCTATTTTCAGCCTCCCGCTGGCCAGTACAAATCATCCATTGCTGATTATACCCCCGGCTCCAAATTATGGGTGCTACAAATGACTTACAGAGCTTGGCGCTCCAGCCCAGAGGGCTGTTATTTAGCTGCCAATTTAACTAAAGGTCAAAGTCCTGTCTAGTGTGTTAAAAAAAAAAAAAAAAAATACAACAACGCAACAAAATCAACGGTTCCATGAGAGCATAAGAGGACTCGATGATTCGTAAATGGCCCATTGATTCATTCCTCGCAGTGTGTGATACCAAGGGAATTCGCTCGAGACTGGGAGGCCTGTGTGGAGCTCGCGAAACTAAATGAAGTGAGAGACAAGAGACAATATCCAGACTGGGAACTTTGTGTGGGAGGGTGAATGCTAAGGATCTTGCAAAACTTTCAGCATTATGCTTCATTAATATATTCGCAATTTTCTTTAAAAAAAAAAAAAAAACACGTAGTAATAATTGAATCCTTTATCGTTGATGCTTTCTGTTAATTTTCTGCATTCTGCTAATCAGATCTTTTCATTTGCACAGGACCTGCAACAAAAACATTCAGGTTTAATCATTAGCACGAGGCTAAGCGTAGTGCTGACCACAAAAAGTAAACACCCCGTCGTAAAATGGTCGCCACTCCCTCTGCTGCGGGGGAGGCTTATTTTCATAATTGTCACAGTAATATAATATATATATATATACACACACACACACACACACACACACACATATATATATAAATAAATAAAAGATAGTGATAATTTCAATGTGAAGACAGTTTTTTTAGATTGAGGGTCAACGAAAAGACTCCCATTAAGCAGGACCTGCCATGTTGTATAAATATTGCTCTTGACGATGGAAGATAAGTGTATCCATATGAAGGCGTCTGGGACACTCATTTATTATAAACCAATTGTGGGCCGACCACGTGAATCTGGAAGTGGCTCAAATCTATTTTCATGCAGCCGGCACAAGGAGTCCGATAATTATGGGGAGAAGCTCAGACCCCAGTAGCCACCTTGACGTCGCTCTCTCAGGGCGGGTTACGCAAGATGGCCACCACGGCAGCCACGCTTGGTTTGGACCCGAGAGAGAGAGAGAGAGAGAGAGAGAGAGAGACGGGCCCTTAGCGGTCATTCACCCCAGCGCTAATCAACCGGGGAAAAATAACTGAAAGAGACTGATATGAAAACTAGTGTGATCACGTGTGAAAAACAAGGTGCATTTCGACAAGTTATGCCCTGAAATGACGTGTGTGAATCATGTAAACTAATGACAATCATGTGTTCATCACACCATGAAAAGAAATGAATCATGTGTGAAATTCACATATGAAGCTCATGTCACTTTACTGTAAGGGAAACTTGAGTCTTATCTCCGTATAGCGTGATTATGGGTGTGTTTTTTTTTTTGACATGGAAGATTTTTATTTCATTAAGATTTCATTTCAGATACAACTCACACCGACAGTGAACGTCAAAAACTTCCATCTGGCCCCCTGACAGGTTCTTCATAAAAGTGTCTTTCAGTAAGGGAAAGAACATAAAAGGTGCTAGATAACATTTTACCCCAAAGCCTTATTTTAAAAACCATATCCGAGCTGTAGTGTTCCATGCTGAAATCTTTCAAACGCTGCATTCGTCCCTCACCTGTTTTTTCCTGTAGAAGCCTTTCCTGTCACAGTTTGGGATGCGGAAGCCTCGGGGGTTCACCATGTCGGTGATCTTCAGCATGTTAAGTATGCCATCCATTTCCCTTCGACATGGACCCTGCACACACAGCCGCAGTGCAAAGTGTGAAGGTACACCTGAAAACGCCACTTTCAGTGCAATGTATAAGTTAAAATAACTGAATCTATCCATTTAAAAATAATGAAATTTATCAAAGAGGGAGCCGGACTTGGTGGCGTATTTGCTCCCGATGCCATTTCTGAGGTAGGATTCTCATAAAGACCTCCTTCAAAGACCTGGACCTAAAATGCACAAGGCCTGATGGAAGAAACCTTGACAGGAACCAAACCTCCAAAACACAGACTGCGCAAAATAGAGACTGCCATGAATTTGGACATTAGCGGCGATTTTTATGAATCTATCTGTGTGCTTTGACTCTAATTTGTCCCCTGGGAAATAAATATTGAGGTTCATTTCCAGGAAATGCAATCCTTTCCATGAAAACAGCGTCTGGCAACAAGCCTCCGACCCAAAACTCCACTAAACCAGCTAAACACACCACACCGCACACCGTACCTCAGAAATACGGGATTAGAAGCACTTTAATGCTGTAACAGCTCCAGAACCCAAGCAAACACAGGTCTACAGGAAGTACAGCCACCGGTCTGAAGCTGTGAGAGGTTAAAAACAGAATCGTGAATTAACGAATGAGGGTAATGAGGAAGTAAAACGTGGAAGCGGATTCAAAGACCTTCCTGTTCAGTGTTCCAGGGGCTGAAATGAAACCTAAATTCACAGTGCTCATAAAAATATAATAAAATATGAACGACCAACCGGGTGAATTCATTTTTGAAGAAACTATGAAAAGAAAATCTGCGTTTAACTTTGTGTTAATCCATTGTGACGAGCAGGAAGGAGGGGCCAGGCTGTGATGACGCACACCCGGCACTGAATTGGCTAATCAGTGGGAGAGAGGGATAAAGGTGCGGCTGGAGACTCCGAGGTGGAGAGAGAGATGCACGCAAACGTAACAAAGGTCAACAACGGGCAAGGAGGAGGCGGGAACTGAGTAAACTCAAACGTAAAGTTTAATCATAATCAACATAAACATAACGTAAAATCACAAACACGAGACACGTGCGCATCTCTCTCTCCCCCTCGGCGTCTCCGGCCGCTGCTTTATCCCTCTCTCCCACTGACTAGCCAACCCAGTGCCAGGCGTACGTCCTCACAGCCTGGGCCCTCCCTCCTGCTCGTCACACCCGTTAACAAACGATTTGATTCGCTCACAGGCCATGTTATGCTCTTAAATGAGAAACAGGCTGGAGTTTTTAAGCACAGATACTAGCAAAACTAGTATCCTTGACTAACCTTTCTTTTTTTAAAATTTCATTCCATAATTTAGTTAACAGGGTTGTCAAGATCACTAAAAAGTAACAATAAATAAACAAGAATGAGAGAACTTCATTTTCTTCCTCCCACAATCCTCAGGAAATTCAAATGATGTAACCTCCTGGTGAGGATACGACTTGTCACTCATGGAATGTACCAAATGTTTCATAGGGGTGAATGTTTTTAGGTAACAGGGTTGAGTGAATGTTGAATTTTCCGTAACCTAAAATGGACAGCTCGTGAAAAAGGATGCTTCAAGCATGACGTTAATCAGGTTAATGCAAAAATAATAAGATTTTTGAAATATGTTAATGATTATATTGCAAAGTATATGGGACAGACCAGTGAAATTTCCTGTAGATTTTGTAGGTTTTATTGCTGTTTTAAGTGATTTATCTGAAACATGCATATAGGTTGTTGTGAAGGAGACTTTACCTTTTACTTTTTTTACTTTTTAAATGTCTTACCTTTACATACAGATATGTAAATGTAATCAGTGGAGCCCAATTGTGGAACCATCCAGCTAGTGGAGGTGAACAACCTAAAGAATACCGGTTAAAGGAAGCTATGGTTAAATAAAAGCTCTGCATTTAGAAGATAGATGCTGTCCTTTTGAAGCGCAGTAAGAAATGTTCAGAATAACGTCAGCTAAAGCTAAACTAGCAGTGCTGTTCGACGTCTCCGAACAGCTTTCCAGCACATGAAGGAAGGCACAAGCCACATAAATCAAACCCCAAAAAACCCCATCCCCTCAGTGGCGTCCAGTCAAGGAGGCAGAGCTTGTTTACAACAGAAACGGACCAAAAGCAGGGAATGTGGCCATCAAAACAGCCCTAACACACAAACCAAGAGCCACCAGCTCTAGTTACTCATCAGAGTCCGCAAATACCACTCACACACACACACACACACACACACACACACACACACACACACACACACACACACACACACACACAGCTAGAGGAGAGATCCAAAATGCCACCACAGTTTGGCTCGTGCCAACATGGTAGCACATAAAATGAGACAAAAAAAGCACAAAAGGTTGTTCACAAATCATGCATTTTATAAAGATTACAGCTCACACACACACAAACACACACACAAACACACACACACAAACACACACACAAACACACACACAAACACACACACACACACACAAACAAACACACACGTACATGGAGTATTGAAAAGGCGCGCACACATACAAATTACATGCGCAGACACACACACACGTACATGGAGTATTGAAAAGACGCGCACACATACAAATTACATGCGCAGACACACACACACTTAAGCTATTAAACTTCTCTTAAGCTCTGATCATCAACCAGAGATGATGTGCCAAAGGAAAATCAAACCTGATCACTACTGGAGGATCCAAAGAGGTTCATCCAAACACACATCACACACACTCACTCACACAGACACACACATAGAAAGTCCCCGCTCAACACTCGGACTCTAGAGATGTGGATTTGAAGTAGATATCAAGAAACAACACAAGATATCTCTGGAATGTTTGAAAAATGGTGCAAGGCTCCAAAATCAACAAATATTATGAAAGACATACTTTGATAAATCTGGAATATTACTTTGCTACGGTGCTACAGAAGGCCTGAGCTTTTTACTGCAAGAAGGTCGAGCCGAACCTTTTCTTCATTTCTGATTTGGATGAACTCAATGCAGGATGCATTCTTTGAAGAATGATTGCTTCTAGGCAATCAAAATCAAATAAAACATCTTAAAAAAAAAAAAAAAAAGGTGTGAAAAAAACAACAAAAGCCAACCCACTTATGAATTGTTTTTGGCAGTTCTCTTGCAACCTATATCATGGTGGTGCGTCCCTGATTGGGTATGGGGTGGAATTGGGTGCAAGGATCCCAACTATATAGGGATTTGTTGCACTACATTCCCACCATGAACTTTGATTTCAGCAACAAGTGACATTTGCAATTAGATTCAAAATCTCTATGCTAATTAGGTATATGATATGATAGTGACAGTTTCAAATTACAGGCTCAAATGATTCCTCGGACCTGTCCTATGTCATGTATGGGCCAACATATCTTCAGTTCTTCACTCACTACTTTAATTCCTAACTGCAAATTATACAGATCCTGCCTACAAATGCCAACTGTAGCAGTCGCTACATACAAACAAGAGACAAACTACAAGCGACAACAGTGACATGACTTACTGTCACACCTGCCAGTGTGAATGCAGTTTTACTTGTGAAAATCATAGCTGAATTATGGCATTAGTGTATTCATATAGTCATAGACAATACACTCAAAAGTATCTAACACTGAGGATAATTGGAAAAAAAACAAAACGATAAGCCATAACATTAAAAGTACTGACAGGTGAAGCGAATAACATTGATTATCTTGTTACAATGGCACCTGTCAAGGGTTGAGATATATTAGGCAGCAGGTGAACAACCAGTTCTCAAAGTTGATGTGTTGGAAGCAGGAAAAATGGGAACGTGTAAGGATCTGAGCGACTTTGACAAGGGCCAAATTGTGATGACTAGACGACTGGGTCAGAGCATCTCCAGAACGGCAGGCCTTGTGGGGTGTTCCCGGTATGCAGTGGTTAGTACCTACCAACAGTGGTCCAAGGAAGGACAAACGGTGAACCACTGACAGTGTTATGGGTGCCTAAGGCTCACTGATGCGCATGGGGAGCTAGCCCTTCTTGTCTGATCCCACAAAAGAGCTACTGTAGCACAAATTGCTGAAAAAATTAATGCTGGCTATGACAGAAAGGTGTCAGAACACAGAGTGCATTGCAGCTTGCTGCGTAAGGGGCTGCGTAGCTGCAGACCGCCAGGTACGTGTGGACGGCCAGGTGAGTGTCCGTTGGGGAAGAGATAGCACAAGGATGCACTATGGGAAGAAGGCGAGCCTGCAGAGGCAGTGTGATGCTCTGGGCAATGTTCTGCTGGGAAACCTTGGGTCTTGCTATTCATGTGGATGTTACTTTGACCTTTTCCACCTACCTAAACATTGTTGCAGACCAAGTGCACCCCTTTATGGCTACGGTATTCTCTAATGGCAGTGGCCTCTTTCAGCAGGATAATGCACCCTGCCACACTGCAAAAATTGTTCCTGAATGGTTTGAGGAACATGACAGAGATCAACGTGTTAACTTGGCCTCCAAATTCCCCAGATCTCAATCCGATCGAGCGTCTGTGGGATGAGCTGGATGAACAAGTCAGAACAATGGAGGCCCCACCTCACAACTTACAGGACTTAAAGGATCTGCTGCTGATGTCTTGGTGCCAGATACCACAGCACACCTTCAGAGGTCTCGTGGAGTCCATGCATCGATGGGTCAGAGCTGGTTTGGTGGCACAAGGGGGACCTACACAATATTAGGTAGCTGATTTTAATGTAATGGCTGATCAGTGTATCCACAACAGTATATATACTGCAGGGATAGCTTGAATCAGTATATTTTAGCCAGCAGGAAATCGATACTTTTGGTTCAGTTTGGTTTCACACTGTACATAATTATTCTAACTCAAACACGGAAAAAATAAATAAGAGACAACCAACTGTTCATACATTAGATAATTGTAAAAATAACTAGTTTAAACCATTTTATTTATCACATTCAGCATTTATTATCCTCTTTGTCTTTGTTAATGCAAATCTCCAGAACACTTGGCATTTCTACAGCACTACAGCCCTGTCCTTTGGCTCAGTTTAGCACCTCACATCTACATAAAAATGCTACAACCCAAAACACACTTGAGCCAATCCAGAGTCAAAACGTACTGTAGTGCGTTTGGAAACGGACCGAGACCACCTCGCTCAAGATGTTCTCAGTCTGGTTGTTTTGGTCCACACCTGAATGTGATCACTCTATTCTACCCTGCCTTAATGAACGGCACCAAATTGGAGAACACACCAGGATTCCATTTAAACTGAAGAATCGCTGCCGACATGGAAATACCTAAAGTTGTCAGAGATGCGATTTCAGGTCAGAGCTGATTTAGGAAGGCTCATTACGTGTTGGCTCTGTGACTATCCTTGAAGATGT
Organism: Pangasius krempfi; assembly: GCA_037576825.1. NCBI lineage: Eukaryota > Metazoa > Chordata > Actinopteri > Siluriformes > Pangasiidae > Pangasius > Pangasius krempfi. The sequence goes on along the minus strand of CM074977.1, from coordinate 3,287,693 downwards.
TAAGGGTTAACAGACTAATTGCTAAACAGTGTTTGAGATTTGCAGTTGAACACATGATCCTATAGCTTGTTTAAGCCAGTGAATTATCTATGGTAAAGATTAAAAATAAAGCATGTAGTGTAACATAGCACTGCATACACTCAAGACAAATTCTGTGCACTGTGCACTATTATAAGGCTAGCAACTTTGGAAAGATGCTATAAGGGTGTTCCTGGCATTGCAGTGTCTTCACAAAAAATTTATACTGAGACAGCAGTCAACAAACGACAAACTACTCATCAGACTGAGCATAAACATATATGTTGATTTTGACCAAATTTAGGGCATTTAGCCTGGAACAAAACTTGAAAATAGACTACTGCTGACTGATATGTTCACTTCTCTACTTGCTTCTATGTTGGACATGGCTAACATGGCTAAGTAACATAGAATAGTCACCTCATAGTTCCATGGTCTAGAGTTTGATTCTGATGTCCGGCTGCTTTCTGTGTGGATTTTCACATGTTTTCCATGTGGGCATCCTTCAGGTAGGTGGATTGGCTACTCTAAACTGTTGTTGAATATCATCCACTCTGGGATGAAATCCCAGTGTTTCCTGGGATAGGCTACTAGTAATATTAACTCGCTACCTTGGGCTAAAGACAAAACCTATCAAACTGTGTCTGCATTTCTACATAGTCTTTAACTTATTTAGCACTACTTAACGCTAGCGACACCTATTCATTAACATAGCCTATTGATTTGTTTTTAATTTAATAAAACCTTGCTTTGGGTTTATGTTGGTTTGTTAATAGTTAATAAGCAACTAATTACGGTCAGTTAATTGTCAAAGAATTAGCCAAAATTCCTACACAGATGTCACAGGTTCCTCATTCCCGACTTGCCTTGTAGTTCCCATGGAGACCACATGCTTCTGTTTTGGTCTTATTCCCGTCTTTGTCTTGTAATTGGTCCATTATCCCTGATTGTGAACACCTGTCCCTTGTTTCCCCTCAATTAGTCTGTGTATTTATACTCTCCGTGTTGCCCTTTGTTTTTGCAAATATCATGTTGTTCGTTTGGGTCACTTCTGAGCCTTGTTTCCCCGTGTTCTGCTTCATTGTGTTTCCTGTATTTGACTTCTGCTTATTTACTTAATTTAAGGATTATCCCCTGCTAAATCCTGGCTGCCTGTGTTTGAACCCCCACTATGGACTATAGTTATGATTCTCACACACACCCTAATAAAATCAATGCCGAGCTTGTGCACTTGCATCCAGTCTCCAGCCTAACATTACAACCAAACTACAGATGCTAACACAAGCAGCAGCAGAATAAGCCAGGCAGCCAAACTGTGCAAAGCTTAAGAGGCGAGAGAGAACTGAAATCAGATGTCTTCATAAAAAGATTTTCCTTAGTGCTATGTTGTTGAGAACAAAGTAAGTTTAAGAACTATAAAAAGACAAATTCCAGTACCAACAGCAACTGTCAAGGCAGTCGGCATTGAGAACCATTGTGGGGAAATAAATTATATGCGTCCATATACTGACTGTTCTCACAGAGTCTGCCCATTGTAAAATGTCATTCTTGTTCAAAGCCAGCATTATGCAATCCCTTTCCTGGTGTACCACAGGGAATGCAGGTCTGGTGCCAAGCCTACACTGACACACCTACTTCAGCTTGTTAAAATACTGAGTGGTCTCTGATTTTTAGGCACAGGTGTGTTCGATTAGGGTCAGAATTAAAATCTGCATGATGCCAGGAGCTCCAGCTCTATATCCACCATGCACATTGTGCTACCCTGAAGGACAAAGTTGCATAAATAGCTGATTGTATACTGATCTGAAGTGTACAGAATCTTTTACAAAGCCAACAATCAAATGTTGCAACAAAGTTTGAAGGGCACAACCATCTGTGCCCACAACATTCCAGATTCAAGATTCGGTTATCCAACAGATCCTGGCATTGTACTTACATACTCTCGCTCCTGCTTGGAATCGAAGGCGATGTTCTCATGGTTGGAAGGGGCAGCTGCCAGAGGTTCCTCTATTTTGAAGCTCTGGCTCTTCCGGAGTTGCTCGCGTCGGATGTCCTCAGCTTTGGGGTGAAGCCGGTAGGGCGGGGGACGCCGACCGTGGGAGGGAAAGACATCCGTTGACTGCTCATGTCCAGCTGGCACCGACGGACTCGTTGTGTTGCTGCTGGAATCTTCTTCAGGCATCCTGGCACTCTCGACTGAAAATCGGACAGAAGGAATGCTGGGAAGATGCAAAACTAGGATGCAAACCTGCCAACTTTTTTTTTCCTAGAGAAGAGTCTAGGGAACAACACAATCATTGTATATGAATACCTTTCTACTCAATATATCTTTTTCTTGTTTCGAACACAGGTTGTTAACAAGACATTTTTTTGTCAGAAGGAATGAAATTAGGTCCAATTTCTAGATCTGCAATTTCCTCTCCGTTGTTTATCCTTGCATTCATCACCTACTGCACACCCAGGGTCTAAAGCTGGGTTGTCGGCTGTTAAGGGCCTGTAAAGCCCATTAAGACATGCTTGTGATTTCAGGCTTTATAAATAAACTTGACTAAATATAAAGTATGCCAAAGTACTGCACTAGAGTCCAGAAGGAAAAGAGGATTCAGGAGACGAGAGAGAAGGGTTTTTAGCCCTGGAACTTGTCCAAAATAAGGACAAACATGGAGAAGTTAAACTGTGAAGGATTTCTGAGATTTTCTACCACAGTTCCAGCCACCTTTATGTTCCATGTGGTACATTTGGAAAAGTCAAACGTTCTGTTAGTTGTCCTGATGAAAAACAAATGGCACTATCCCTACAAACCATGCAAAATATAGCATTTTTAGTCTTTGTAGTCTTTTTAATCTATTAACTTTGACCACTTCTTCAATTCTGTAAACTAGTCATGGTACCAATGGAAAGATACATATGCCATTGGGTACATACTAAATGAAAACTCGTACCATCCCATTAGAACAGTATGTGATAAACTACAGAGCACTATCATTCGATTGCCATCACACTGACCATATGTTAAATTTATGCTCTGTGCATTTAACTTCAATAAGAATGAATGAAATTATTTAGTAGCTAATCATATATTTATCAAGGTAGAGCGCTTATTTGGATCAGAGCCCCATCCACACATTCATCCATACAGTCATAATAATGCAACCATTGCAAAATGGCAATTGTGAGTTACAGTATCATTTAGAAATCATTTCATTCGTGACTAGACTGGAGCCAACTCAATCTGGTAGTTTTGAGTATGCAGGCTTGAAAAAATTATAAATCTAAATTAGCCCACTGGGAAAAGTAAAAGCTCCCATGTACTACCCAGTGGCATGTTTGGGGTGAAACCTATTTGACAAGGCTGAAAATTGGTAGCTAGCATCATGGAACGACAAATGGTGTGCTAGTTAGCTAGTTTGTGCTTTTATATTAATGCTAGTGCACTAATACAGACCAATGGAAACAAACAAGTATATGATCATGTAGCACTTCATTTTAGCGGCCTCAGTGAGTCATTGGCATTGGAGTTGTTTTGGCTCACGGGATGTTATATCGTGTCCTCGTATCGCACGTAAAAGATATTATTTGGCTAGTCTGGCTAAAGTGTGAATTTTCTCTCAGTATTTTTCTTGGATTCGTCAGTATTTCCACATACATGAGTGTTGCTGATTCTGAAAAGATTGTGTAAAAAAAAAACACGCTCTACCAGATTGAGCCTTGGTTGATGTGTGTAGTGCAGCAGGCAGTGGGAATTGTAAGATCGTGCTATAGGTATAGCAGCAAGGTGCATCACATCACACCACTGTCATCAAGGTCATTTTTTCTTATTATTGGTATGCCATTATCGTATTTATCCATTTTTAACATATTCATCCAAATCACACCCCAATTATCACAAGACGCAATCAGGAAATACTGAAAACAATCTCAGGAAGAAGATCATACACAGCATGGAGAAGACACTATTCTCATCATGTGCATTACCAAAAATCAAATCAAATATTATGTGATAACTGTTCTTATCATGCCCGAAACTAATTTTTGTTCATCTGTTAGATAGAACTGTTTGATTAGTTAAAAGTGCTTTCATGATAAAATCTTAATCAACTCTTGCCACTTTTTTCCATCTCATCCGATAGCTGAATGTGCACGGATACCGTTCATCTTGCAAAATGCAAAGTTTTGGGTAAAAAAAACCAAGAAACAATGAAATAAATAGTTGCACAAAAAACCATTATGGTTCAGGCGTAGCTTTCATTCATGGTACGAGTGCCAGTTTTTAATCTGTGCATTACAGTGGTTCTGCAGGAACGCACTTCAGTCGTTTCCGTTACACCTCTGATTCAGAAATTCCGATTTCCAAATAAATCAGATGCATGTTTAGGATGCTGAAACAAGCATCACGAGCACATCTTAATACTGGGCACACGTGCAGTTATTACAGTTATACTTTGCTATTCCCCTCAGAAAACAGCAGGAGATTTGGTTTAACGAATCAAAATAGCTTATGCTTGGACTCTGTGCTTCCAACTGGATTTGGAACACCACGGAAGTGGTAGGAAATGGGCTGCATGCGCCAAATGAGCAAAGAAATACGTCACTTCTGGAAAAGTGTGGGCAAAGCCGATGAACCTATTCATAATACTGGGCAAGATCTAATTGGTTTTATTTAGCTATGAGATTAATGGCTTACAAAATTCATTATAGATAGATAGATAGATGGATAGACTACATTTCTGTCTCTCTTGGAATGGATACATGAATAAAAAAATCTTTATCCATGCTGATGTACAAACCGAATATCTGCATCACAAGCATGGAAAGAAGTTATGACCTGACCATCCTATTAATATTAAGATAGGGTATAAATATTAAGCAGGTCTGGGTAGCCATGATCATACACTCTCAGAGCAAATCAGTACTAATGGTACCTTTCACTGTCACAATCAAAGCACTTAGCTGCATAATTGGACTGTCATTAGATTTTAGAGTAAGCTTTAAAGCTACTCGTACATGCATGTTTCGAAGTAAAAGGTACTAAAGGTACAAAAGGCGTACGTTTAAGGGTACCACCACGGTGACACGGAAAGGTACGGTTTAGTGTGCGTGATCACGTGCAAAAAAACAAACAAACGATTTAAAGCTCCATTTGCACTAATGCAAGACTGCATGCCACTCCTTGACAGAGTTGGAACAGCAGAGAGGGATACTGGAAGCGAGCCCCTGGGTGACGAGGACCCTCGAGGGGGCTGGAGAGGAGGAACGCTCGTGCATCTTCATCATATCATATCATATCATATCATATATCATATCAACAAAGCACGTGCACACGCCTCAGTGCATTAGCGTGCAGAATAAAATATATGCAAGTACATGCATTTCCACTTTTAAGCCTTTAAGTTTTTTTAATAATTACATACACTCACACACACACACTATGAATACACTATGAAGCACACACTCACACTTTCACGCATGTTATAAAAGTGTTGTACCTTCTCGCGCGCTGACCGGAGGAGGTGCGGTCTGATTCACGCACACCCCACGGCCCTCCAGCAGCGCGTGCAGCGGCCTCGGCTCGCCCGGCCGGTGTCGGCAGACCAGCCCCGCACCGCAGCGCCCCGTGTAAACCCCGCACGCTCGACCCTCGGCCAGCGCGCACGTCACGCAGCAGCCGCAGCCCGGCTCGCGCACCCGCTCCACGCAGTCCTCGGGCACGGGGTCGCACAGCGTCCGCGCTCCGGCGTCGCACGGCTCGCAGCGGATCACCGCGCCCACGGCGGAGGACAGGCGCGCCACCGCGGCCAGACTCACGGACACGAGCAGGGAGCGGAGCGCGACCACCATGCTCACGGAGGAAAAAAAAAAAAAAAAAAAATCAAATAATAATAATTATTCTAATAATAATAATACTATTAATATTAATAATAATAATAATAATAATAATAATGCCCAAAGATGTGAAAGATTAGCGTCACGGGTGTCGCCAACCGGCCACGTGAGACGCGTTTTAAATGGAAAACTTCTCTCTATATATAGACACCGAGCTTCAGAGCCACGCCCCTTTAATGAATAATGCAGCATCAACTGTGTGACGTCACTCACCGTCTGGTCCAGCACGAGACCTCAAAGTTACAGGAGTTTTAATGTCGCTTCTGTTCTTACTATTTTTTTTTATCTTCACTCTGAAATTCAGTTGTGTTTTATTTGCATTTTATATTTGCATATAATTTAGTTTCACCTTCAGTGTTTGCTTACAAGTCATTTATTTATTCATTGAATTTTTTTTCATTTGTTTATTTAAATGCATGTGTTTATTGATTTTTTTTTTCTTTTCTTCTTTTGCTTAATAGTCTTTTGCTATGAAAGGTTAGCATTTTAAAATATGAAACACTGAAAATTTGGCGCCTCACAGCTCCATGGTCCGCTGTTCGATCCCGTGTCCATGTCGGTTTCTTCAGGCTTCTCCAGGTTCTGCGCATCTCCTAAAAACATGCATGTAGTTGGATGCTAAATTGCCCCTACGTGTGAATGTGTGTGTGCGCAGTGGTGTCCTTTGAGTAACTGGCATCCCATACAGGATGTATTCCCACCTCATGTGCAGTGTTCCCCAGATTCGTTTCCCAGGATCCACCATATAACCACGACCCCGGTCAGGAGGTAACTGAAGATGAATGAATGAATGAATGAATGAATGAATGAATGAATAATGTCATGAGAGAAAGATTTTTTTGCTTGTACAGTTAACTGAAGCAACATTTCATACCACCAATATTTACATAACGTGTAAGGTTCTTCCCGGTTAGAAAATAATCATTCAGTTCATTGTAGGACCAACAGAAATGGCTGAACGGTTCTCTTCCTTGTTATTACTCAACAGAACCGTTTGTGGCACCTTTATTTTTAACAACGTATCCACACCTTTAACACTTTTATCATGTACACTTAACATAAACATGCACTTTTTTATAGATGCATTCTGTGGCTCTGTGTCAGCTCTCCCATATCTATCTATCCTGTAGTGGGTGTGCTGCTGGGAGGAGTGTATCAGCGGCAGCAGTGCACTTGAGCGCACATACAGTACAAGGTAGTTATGCCTATAGTGTTATTAATCATAGTGCATAACCGTGTAGTCAGGAATATACACTATATACAGTATATACTCTTAAATTTTTTGTTGTTGTTTTCTCACCACACGCAGTTATGCCTTAGAAGACAAATCGATAATCGTTAGATCTAATGCACATTAACTAAAACAGCTAGAAACTCTTTGTTTCTAGAAAGTGTAGAATGCTTTCGATGAAGAAGCAGAACAGAACGGAGGAAGAGGAGGAGAGAGTTGGAGGATTGACCAGGCAAGAGAAGTGTGTTATGGTGAGGCATACACTGTATGTACTGTACAGTGTACGCTGTACACACTGTTTTGCTGTTACAGACAAAAAAAAAAAATCATAAACAAATTCTTTGATTGAGATGGAGATCAGTGGTTTTAGAATGCACAGTTTAGTGCCATTGTGACCAAAGACAGTCAGCAAGAGTCAGTAATTTTGGATTGAAATCTCAGAGTGGGAACGCTGCTATGACACATGCACCAAAACGCACCAACAGGAGGACGGCACATGATTACGTAAAACTTACGGGACAGCTAGAAATACAGATACAAATACAAATAAAAATACAAATGCGGTCAGTGTTCCAGTTCATCCCAAAGGGGTTCAGTGGGGTTGAGGTCAGGGCTCTGTGCAGGACACTCGAGTTCTTCCAGTCCAACAGTCCTTCACACACCACGTCCTCATGGAGCTCGCTTTGTGCACAGGGGCATCGTCATGCTGGAACAGGTTTGGGCCTCTTAGTTCCAGTGAAGGGAAACTGTAAAGCTACAGCACACAAAGACATTCTATACAAGTCTGTGCTTCTGACTTAGTTGGAACAGTTTGGGGAAGAACCACATATGGGTGTAATGTTCAGGGGCGCACATATTTTTGGCCATACAGTGTACCTCAAGCTCACTTTGAAGAATGCTTGTGTTTATCCGAGCCAGTTTTCTGCACGATTCCGCACTCATTATTAGGTATTATAGTGTAGCAGACTAATAATATCTGGAACATACCATTGATGCCGTCAAGGGGGGTGAAATTTATTTGTATGCTACAGTAATTCCTTCTTTAATGAGTAATCAGTGTTTTCTTGGGTGGTTATTTTTTTTATGTTTCTAAAAAAGGCATCCAAGGAGCTTTGTAATTATAAGAAACTATTTCAGCCCTCTTTACCTCATGCTATGCCAAGAGCAGGTGCAGCTAAACGTGACTATTTACGCTTACGTGCTTTCTATACAATAAATAAACGCCCCTTCAGTCAGCTGGAGAGTCGACAGTGGCTCTGTTACAAGATTTTACACACATAACAGAAGTAACCCTGTGACAATAGAAGAAAAGAACATGTTAAAATGTCTATATATGAACTATTAAAGCGTTTATTTTTCGTATAGCTGGAATTAAGAGTCCATAGCTATGTGCTACATAAAATAAAATGATAGACTTCATTCTTCTGTATTCATATTGTAATTATTCTTGGTATTTTGACCAGTACTTAATGCCATTCTTTGATGTGCAAAGAGACTCTTTCAGCCTCAGACCGGTCTTTTCTCATGTAACGTTCATTTACGCTGAAATGGGAAGATCATGTCGCAGCGGGGAGTCAGACCCGTTCTTGGCTCCCAAACATAAACAAAACAACACATTGTAAAAGAAAAGAAAAAAAAACAATTACATTTTATTAGGTTATTACTGTGACCAGCTGCTTGGCGTATTTCTTTCTGACTGTGTGCCTACCCCTGTGTAACCTCGACCAGCGGTTTTCATTTCCCAGAACAGGAGGCGCATGCGTTTACGCACAGCATGAGGCAGAGTTTCCTCTAATACATACGATTCAGTTCGGCAGATAATTCGTAAAACTTTTCACGAGTAGAGTTTGAGATTTCAGAATGAGGAAAGCTGATCGCGCCTTAGTGACAGCACAGTAGAATACGTGAATAATAGCAATGATATTATTTTATTTGTATGGCACCTTTCTTTCTCTTAATGTCGCTTTCTAAAATCCATCCATCCATTTTCTGTACCACTTATCCTACATAGAGACAGGATTCAAACCCCCAACCCCAGAGGTGCGAAGCGAACATGCTAACCACTAAGCCACCGTGGCCCCCAGCCATGACAGTAATAAGGGCAAAATGAGTAGAAAACACAACAAAAACATGAATCAGATGAAAAAGATGTGATGTGATAGAACAATGCGGAAAAAATAAATGACATACTGTATAACCGTAAACAAAATCACAGAATGGATAGCATGCTAGAACAAAGCAAAAGTGTAAAAAAAGCTGAAATCAGACACAATTCAGATGCAAATGAATTGGAATAAGGTGTAAAATGAATCTTATTTTAAGATTTAAAATAAAAAAGAGATCACAAGGGCTTTGAGGAAGTGAATTCCAAAAATTTGGAGGCTATAATTTTAAACACCGTGCCACTGAAAGGCAATACCTGTATCTGTTTATGCACTAAATATCTGTATCTGTATTCAAATTTAAACCATGGCCTAAACCAATAGACATCTTCTTACCACTAAAGCCCTTGGAAATGGTGGCTAACACTGCAAAATAAAACTCAGATCTGTGTGAATCCTGACAGTTCCTCCACCTCAGCTACATCACTCCAGTTCTCCAGAGATGTGGGCTGGACTATTTTCTTTTAAATCCCACTCACACAGTTATTCATTTTTGTTTGTACCTGCCTGTGATATTTAGTTGGTTGTAGTTCCCGAAATATAAACAAAATAGTAGCATAATTTAAAGCAACGTGACCCTGACCAGGCAGTTACTAAGGATGAAGCCTAAATGCGTCACGCAGCGCCACATGTTTATGTTAATGAACAAGGTCTCTGTTTGTCCTGCGAGCTTCATATCTCAGCACTCCCAGTCTTGATGCACACCTCTAATCTCAGCCAGATGCCCTGTTAACCTTTCTGGCAAGCTTTTAAATAAAATAAATAAACATATAGTGCACCTTCTATTCGTATCTGTATTTATATCGAATAATGAACTTGTATTCGGTTACACCTACCACCTATTGAGAGGGACCATAATAAGGCCGGTACCAGAAGGACTAAGTATACGGATAAATAGTATATGGAGTATCTGGGTAAGCAGCATATTGTGGCACAAGACCACTGGCTTAAAGGTTGTCATAAGAACTTAGAAGGGCCAGGCAACCAGTGCAGTTTGTACAGAATGGGTGGCCTGAGTTTTGAATAATAGGCTAATTTATTGTGGATGAAGATGTACTCTGTAGTGTAAATACCAAACCGTGCATCCTCTCCCAAATGCAACTGTTAATCATTTGTAACCCTCCACACAGCTGCTTTGTGGATTGGGATCGAGGGGGACTGATGGGTTCAAAGCACGAAACTGCATGGGAACAATGCAGCTGAGTTCATCTGGGTCATGCTGTAGTGGTAATGTCCGTATATTTGCTAACGCTTCATTCTGAAGAATCATTTACCACAAATGTCTGCTGTTGTGAACCATGAAGTCACCATCTGGCTTTATTAATCAATAAACATAGCATCATTGCAAGAAGGCAACACTCGCTGCCTGTCAATATTTCTTATTAACTTATCTTATTCTTATTACTCATATGAATATATGAAGCCTGCTTTCCCATGAGTTGACCATTATAGGTATCCACTCGACCCTGGTACGTGAACATATTCAAAATATTTGGAAAAGTACACGTCACATGTTCATCAAGAAGTTGCATGTTCTGCATTTCTTGAAGATGAAAAGTCACTGTGATATTGCCTAGCGAGGTCACTTTGAATATATAACTATATAACTATAAAAATGATCATTAAAGTAACTCATTAGAATGCCCTTATTATCCTCGTGCCATTACCATGGATGCTAAATAACCACATTTTATATATTAGCTAATTCTATGCCAAAAAAACTCAACACTGTTACTTATTTAAGAGCAACATGCAGCCTGCCAGCAAAGAAACCGTGTAAAAAATCAAATATTGATGCCTGAAATGGGTTAACACCTTTAATAGTTAGGAGTCTTTTTAAATATTTTTTTAAACAATGTAAAATAGTTTATATTAAAATAGTTTAAAAGTTTAATTTCTAAGAGTTACAACAACTAAATGACACTGCAATTGGGGAATCTCCCTTATGCCACCCGAGAGCCAGCTGGACTCTCCAGCTGTGTGTAGAACTGTTCTGGAGCAGGTCAACTTGTCCACAGAAGGACATTGCCAGGAGCTGACCTGAGAGATTTGAAGAACTTGAAACACTATGCCAAGCTTGCTTTGTAATTATTTTGCATAGTAGGATGTCATCGACCGTAATATTTTAAATTACATGACACAGTTGGCAAAGCTAGACAGCTGTTTGGCTTACTTCATTCTGACTGTGTGCCTACCTCTGTGTAACCTCTACCGGCGGTTTTCATTTCCCAAAACCGGAGCCTCATGCACAGCGTGATGCAGCATTTCCGCTAATACATGCAATTCTTTGCATCAGATAATTCTCAGCCTCTGCATGATTATAGCTAGATGTGTCAGAATAAGAAATGCTGTCTCATCATGTCTTAATGATAACACAGTTCAGTTTGAGATGACAAAGCACTGTGTGGCGTAAATAGCAAATTGGACACATGCTTCAGAATTGGACTTTTGTAACACGGGGTGTGGTTTATGGAGGGCTGATAGAGCACAACTGACCCTTGTTTCGAGGTTTGTATTCATGTCCTCTATCTGTCTCTTTCTTGGAAGCGAGTGTGTGTTTTGTGGCTCTGTGTTCACATGACGCTGAGTAGCTGAAAAGCAAAGTGAGATGGAAAGCCGCAAGCTCGGTTTTGTTTCAGTTCCAGGAGCTGACATTGGAGAGAGAGGATCATCTCTTTGCCCTTTGACGTGATGTCTGAATTTGCAAGAATAGGGTTCAAGAGCAGCATCACCACCCCATGATCCTACCCAGCTGCGCATAGGAAAAAACTGCTGCAACCCCGATTGGGAGACTGAGAGAGCAGGGATGAGACTTGGTGTCACACATTGTTATTCACAATTCCTCCTGTACACTTATGAACCTCTCATTTCTCCTTTTTCGTCCCCAAGCTGTGTGCTGCCACAGCTTCCCAAAGCTAAAGCAGAGTTTGGCCAGATCAGTTGGGGTTGTGGAGGGAGCACTGACTACCCCCAAATGGACCCAAAATTCCATCTATCCCCATGTGGATTTGCTTGTATGCAGACTCTTGATCCACCAAGACTTGATTCAAGATGAGGGATTGGGAAGGGTTGGGGTGGTAAAGGTGAAGTATATTAATTCGAATCTCACTCCTTACTAGTTCTAGTGGATTATGCAGCTCAGTATCTACCCTATATGGCCAAAAGTATGTAGACACTTGACCATCACACCTATATGTGATTCTTCTCCAAACTGTTGCCACAAAGTTGGAAGCACAGTATTGTATAGGATGTCCTTGTATGCTATAGCATTAAGATTTCCCTTTACTTGAACTAAGAGGCCCAAACCTGTTCCAGCATTGCAGTGCTCCTTCACATAATGCAAGGTCCAGGAAGACACTGTTTTCCAAGTTTGGATTGGAAGAACTTGTGTGTCCTGCACAGAGCCCTGACCTCAGTGTTCAGTGGGGAACACCTTTGGGATGAATTGGAATGCTTACTGCGCACCAGGCCTTCTCATTTGACATCAATGTCACTAATGAATAAGCACAAATCCCCACATCCACACTCCAAATTCTAGTTGAAAGCCTTCCAAGAAGAGTGGAGGTTATTATAACAGCAAAGGGGGACCAACTGCATGTTAATGCCCGTGGTTTTGAAAGGGGCACATATGGGTGTGATGGTCAGGTGTCCACATACCTTTGGCCATGTAGTTTATGATCTTTGCAAACAGCATGATTGAGGCAGTTTTCTTTTTTTTTTTTTCATTCTTCAAGGTTGGGATCCTGAAAAAGAACCTAACACATCAACAGTCATGCATGCTACACAATGTTTACAAAAGTAAAGAAAAAAAGTACATTTATTCTCCACAAACTGATGGGTTCATAAAATTGTTTTTTATAAGGCTAGGAGAAATTGGGATAAATATTTTGAGGCCCTATTGTTTGCAGTCTGTGAGGTGGCCCAAGTCTGAATAAATGGGTTTTCCCCATTCAAACTGCTATATTGGTGGAAGCCCAGAAAGAAAACTGGAAATTTTGTCCAACCTCTGAGCAAAAATAAACGTCAGTATATCCTGGACGTGCAAGCGAAACTCCACACGCTTGGTGACTTATCTCAGGAGAATTCGCTTCAGGTCCAGGAAAAACAACAATGGCTCTGCAACAGGCACTCCCAACTGAGGTAATATTCACCACAAGATAAGCTCCTTGTATTATTCTCTCCCTCCCTATCTATTTTTGTGTTAGTTAGATTAAACATCTACAGTGCATTCAGAAAGTATTCAGACCCCTTCATTTTTCCAAATTTTGTTATGTTGCCTTTGTTACGTTGCCTATTATAGCCTTATGCTAAAATGCTTTATTTTTGTTCACATCAATCTACACTCCATACCCCATAATGGCAAAGCAAACCCAGATTTGTGAAAAACTTTGCAAATTTATTAAAAAGAAAAAAAAAACTGAACATTATTCAGTAACAGAACGATATTCAGACCTCTAACTCAGTACTTAGTTGAAGCACCTTTGGCAGTGATTATAGCCTCAAGTCTTTTTGTGTATGATGCAACAAGCTTTGCACACCTGAAATTGGGGATATTCTGGCATTCTTCTCTGCAGCTCCTCTCTACAGATTTGCTCTGTCAGGTTGGATGGGGCCCATTGGTGGACAGCCATTTTCAAGTCTCTCCCGAGATGTTCAATTGGGTTCAAGTCAGGCTCTGGCTGGGCCACTCAGAGACATTCGTAGAGTTGTCCCTGAGCCACACTTGCATTGTCTTTGGTGTGTGATTAGGGTCATTGTCCAGTTGGAAGGTGAACCTTTGGCCCAGTCTGAGGTCCTGAGTGCTCTGGAAAAGGTTTTCATTAAGGATATCTCTGTATTTTGCTGCGTTCATCTTTCCTTCTACCCTGACCAATGCCCCAGTCCCTACCACTGAAAAACACCCCCAAAGCATGATGCTACCACCAACATGCTTCACTGTTGGGATGGTATTGTGTATGTGATGAGCGATGCCTGGTTTCCTCCAGACATGACACATGGAATTGAGACCAAACAGTTCAATCTTCATTACATCAGACCAGAGAATCTTGTTTCTCACAGTCTGAGAGTCCTTTAGGTGCTTCTTTTCAAATTCCAAGTGGAGAGGCTTCTGTCTGGCCACTCTGCCATAAAGCCCAGATTGGTGGAGTCTTGCAGTGATGGTTGACCGTCTGCAAGTTTCTCCCATCTCCACACATTATCTCTGGAGTTCAACCAGAGTGGCCATCTAGTTCTTGGTCACCTCTCTTACTAAGGCCCTTCTTCCCCGATATATTCCCTTATATAGACAAGTGTGTGCCTTTCCAAATCATGTCCAACCAACTGAATTTGCCACTCAAAGTGTAGAAACATGTCAGAGATGATCTGGAGGAATGGGATTCACTTGACCTAAATTTCAGGTGTCATAGCAAAGGGCCTGAATACTTAAGTCAATGTGATATTTCAGATTTTTTCTTTTTTTAATAAGTTTGCAAAGTTATCACTGGTTTTTGCTTTGTCATTATGGGGTATGGAGTGTAGATTGATGTCGAAAAAAAAGTAAAGCATTTTAGCAGAAGACTGCAACATAATAAAATGTGAAAAAAGAATGCACTGTATACAATGCACCAAGAGAGACGAAAGAGAGACAAAATAGAACAAAGGTCTGGCCGTGTTCTTCAGGTGGAGTGCTGCCAAATTTTTAATCATATCACAAATCATATCATGAAGCAGAGCATTTCATTAGTGACTCTCTTGCACTACTTTTCCAAGCATAAATTAGGACAAAGGTACCATAGTACCAGAGATCCAGCAAACTGTTTAACTGTTTATATTTTACCATCCAAAGTCAAACCTTTCAGCATCTACACATAGAACAGACATATTATTATAGCCAATTACAGTACAACAGATACAACGTTTTACTAGCATTCCCTGTTAGCAGTGTAGCTCCTGTTTAGTTTGTTGCAATTGCCAGTAAAATAGACATTTCCCCTCAGACCAGCTGCAACAGCTGCAATATGTAATTTGAATTATTACTTCAATGATCAATGATTTTTCATGGAAACAACTTCATTTTTCATGGCAAAAAAAACGACCCCCTGGTTCCTGATTTCAGATTAGCAGAGTTTTAGTGTTGGACTTGAACTGATACTGCTTGCCAAGAATGTCTTCTTAGATGAGTCAGAATATTTATGTAATTGCTGGCTGTATTGAGTAGTGTGTGTGTCATCTGGCTAAACAATGCTTTAGAAAAAAAAATAAAACGATTAAGCAGAAAAGGAACTTGGCTCATAAAGGTAACCCAAGATAAATCTATGTATGACATGAGCATGGAGATTTAACTTTCATGTTACGTAGTTGAGAAGTACATTGTGCATGACTTGATGTTTGTAGGCTATCCGGGCTTCACTAGAACATAGCTTCACAAGTGCTGTGGTTAATTGTTCAAGAAACATGCTTCAGTTATCCTCTCAAAACTGTGACATTATACTATACTGTACTGTACATGACATGGGTAGCTTAGCTAGCTTCTCATTTTGGGTTTCCTTGAATGTAGCTTACTCAGATTTTGATTCAACCAAGCAGTTTTACACCAAGCTAATTCCAAAATTAAATAATTGTAGGACTTGATAAGTGTCTTGATTTGGAATCAGAAGTGTAACTGCTTGTGTGGAACCAAAATCTGGAACCACACCACCAATTTCTGGTCCATGATCATAAAAATGGTGGGTGAAGGGGGTTTAAGAAAAGGATGAACTCCTTTGTGGATAAGTCTGGGGGAAGTTAGCAAAATTGCAAACAATACAGAGCAGGTTTACCCCTGAGCTCGCAGTTGTAACAATGTGGACAGATTACATGTCATTCAGAAGATCACTTCCAGATATATTCCTGCTTGGCCAAGCAAAAAAAAAATGGACAACCAAGTTAGCAATCACAATATGGAAGAAATAATTTTGCTGTGAACCACAAAATAGTGGTTAGGCCTATAGCATGGGTTATGATAGAAACCATTCCACTAGAGGAATGTGTGAAGCACAACAATTTGAAGTCAGTTGTAACAAAACAAATACTTTTACTCCCACTGGGCACTGGAAGTTTCTGTTAATGGACCTTCGGCTTCATCTGGTGCAGTGACAAAAAAAAAAAAAAAAAGAGTACAGTTTTCATGCATATAGCAATAGTAAATCTTTTTTTTTCATTCTTAGAAACATTGCTTAGTTAAGAAATATAATTTCATTACAGTCCATAGATGACATTATGTTTTCAATAATACATTGACTACCAGACAAATATATAAATATATAAAGCACTGACTGGTGCCTGAGTAAACTTTTGTCTGTTGTGATTTATAATGTCCAGAGCTGTATTGTGGGACAAGAATGACGATTTTGTATAAAACATGTCCAAAGTGCATGTCACAGAAAAAATGATGCTTCCATTTTAACTATTTGGTCTACACCAGCTTTTTACACACCTCCTACAATCACAGAATGCTTTCAATGTACCAATAATTCCACTTCATCACACCACCCTGGAGCTGAAAATATTTAAAAGACTACACTTTCAATGGTGGTGTCATGTCCCGAGATGTTTCCTAGTGTTTCTTTGTCTTCAAAATGACTTTTATATTTATATTTGAAATGTATTATTGGACATAATTGACTAGTGGTACTAAGAACACCGAAGGTTACACTGAGGTGAAGCTCTGAGCGCCAATGAGACATTGTACTGTGGGACGACCAAACTGTAATTTAAACCAGACAAACGAAATAAAAACCCAAGCAAACAACTAAAACAAAGGCAGGATTAACGGAAAACATGTAGCTGAAAAAAAGAGCAGGTCTGCTAACTAGTCATTAGTGCAGCCCTCGATGTGAAAGGCGAGCCAGCTGAGGGAGCTTTGTGACGCATCACTGCCTGAGTCACCGCACTTGAACGTGAGGTTTTAGCAGTGGAGCAGCGCAAGCACATGTGACCAAATTACTCCTACTCTGCCCATTACCATTAGCATTAGCATTACCATTCAGCGGGCACGCTGTGTGTGGCACAGAACGAGGGGGGTCTCTCTCTCTCTCTCTCTCTCTCTCTCGTTCTCTCTCTCGGCTCAGAGGGGGGCATTATTTCTGAGGTAGAGGAGAAAATAGCCTGCACATTCCACACCTAGACGCAGAAGATTCCAAAGCATAATTACGAGTGTACGTACAGAGTCCAGCGGACCACATCTGCAGCTCACCTCACACAAAACAAAAACACAGAGGGCGAAGCAGGCGTACAGTTGAGCAGAAAGGGCCAAGTGTTCTATTCTAACACGCCTCTGTGTTTTCTCTAATAACCGTCCCGGGTGGTAGGCAGGATCGCTCTCCAAACCCCCTGCAGTGCTTGGCATGGATCCTCCACCTCCCGACTCACTCCAGCTCTGTTCAGCGAACTCGGAATGTCAAGAATTCGCCTCGTGTGATCAAGCGCGTGACAGTGTGCGCTGACACTTTTTGTTTCACAGGAAGTTTCTTTCGCAAATGTCACCCCCATGCTGTACCACTCTGGACAATATGACTGCCTATTTGTCTCACTTATATTACTGTTCATGAGACGTACAGACATTAAAGACACTATCAGCAATAGATTTCTGGATTCTGATTGGTCAGAAGGTGTTGATTCGCTTTCTCTAACAGCAGCTCTGACAGTAATGCAGCTGCAAATCACAAGTTAATATTAACGCTCTCGATTATCGTTTCTATAGTAACAACTTACTAAGAGACTTGCTAAGGGTGCTAAGACCTGCTAAGTGTTATCTAACCAAGACAATGTTTTTTTTTTTTTTAAATGGCAGACAAAATAAAGATGTAGCACTGTAGCTTTGGAGAAAATAAACATCCCAAAAATATACACATTCTTATTTGTAGTTAAACTGCAAAAATCAACCTGTGGCAGCAGTTTAAAAGTAAAATCCCAGCCCTGGCAAGTCTGAAGACAGCATCTATTTGCATATTGAAACCTGATTGGCTCTTATATTTCATGATGCAACAACACTCAGCAGTATTGTGTTAAAATTGTTATTGTTTCCTAAAAGACAGCATTCATTCATCCATCCAACTTCAGTAAAAGTTTATCCTGGTCAAGGTTGCAGCTGATCTGGACTCTATCCCAGGATCACTGGGCATGAGGCAGGAATACAACCTGGCACCAGGCACACACAAATTCACACACTAATTTACACCTAGGGGCAATTTAGAGACACCAATCCTCCTACCGGCATGTTTTTGGAAGGTGGGACTAACCTGGAGAACCCAGAGGACACCCACATGGACAAGGGGAAAACATGTGAAACCACACAGGCAGTAACCTGAGCTCAGAATCGGACCAGGGACCCTGCAGCCGTGAGGTGGCAACGCTACCCGCTGTACCAGCATGCTGACCCTTGGACAAATTAAGTAGTGGAAGCTAAAGTGGTGGAGTAAGAGAGAGAGAGAGGAACAAAGAGAGAAAGACAGGAATAAAGAGAGAATGTGGCTTATTGCTATGAGGGAATGAAAAAAAAAACAAGAATCTGAAGGGAGAGCCAAAGCTCACAGAGGGACCGAGGTACAGTTTAATCAGCTGGGCTATTCCAGAGTGGGTAGGAGTGTGCTAGAAAAGACTGGCATTTCAGACACACACACACACACACACACACTAGACTGGGGTCTTGTAGAGAGATGAATGATGTCCTATAGAGTCTGGGAATGTCTTGCACTAAAACACGTGTAGTCTTGTTGATTCCCGGCCACAATAATTAGTGTTGGTTAAAGTTTGAAACCAAAATTGTTGAATGTTCTGCTAACGTATGATGAAATACTAGCATGGTGGGATTACTGACAATGCCAAAATATACAGATTAATTATTAAAGCTCCAAAGCTCCATTTTAGGATCCTCAGTATCTAGCTGGAGCTTCTAATGCCTTATTGTTCATGTAGATGTGTAATAAACAAATCAACACCCAAGCAGCATACATTAGTTCACCACTTAGCTATTTTTCATGTTAGCCCTGTTTTTATGTAAATTATGTAGATTCATTTCCTCTGACAGCACATCCCAAAATGTTTCACACCTCTCAGACCACAGCAGTTTAGCAAAGCGAACATTTTCTCAATTTCTCGTGCTTTGTATCCATTTACCTATAGTTACATTTAAGGTTGTGCAACAAGTTAGTTCTTGTTATCGCTTATGTTTTAACATCTATAACGAGCCTCTCTTTTTCTCTGTCTGGAAGTTAATAAGATAAAAAAAAAGCAGCTTGTCATGATACCAAGAAACGACAAGCTCCTCTGTATTGAAAGGCAGAAAAGCTCTTAGAAACTGTTACAGTGTGCTGACACTGGAGACTCCTTCCATAAATATTACATAAATGTTTCCCGAGCAAACTTTTTTTTTTCTTTGTTAAACAATAGCGAGTTTTAAAGTCCATGTATAATCAGCCACATATGATGTAGCACATCTGCCGTGCGAATCCTTGTAAACGATCAGTTACTATAGAAACGTATTAGCAAGAGTGTGTTAATATAAACCTCTGACGTGCATTGGTTAGGCTGATGACAGGTAACATTTGCTTCCCGATTGAGGTCCAATTTTAAGACTCAAACATTCAGTATGTTTTCAGTCTCTCTGTATATATGAATAGTTTTCATTTCATTAGACATCAGGGTTCTTCTGGGGGCTTCATCTCCATAGACAGTAGCACAGAGAGAAGGCCAAGGCTTCACTCAGACATGTAGAAACCTCTTTCAACACTTTGACGAACTACAGAAGATTAACTGAAAAACAACTACTCTAGTATGGCGATTTTAGGAATGGTACATAAAGTTGTTTTCGGAATACCAGAAAATTGCCAGATGAAATATTCCTAGAAAAGAAAAGTTTTGAAAATGTTCTGGTAACTGAAACCAGTTGGCTGAGGTAGTGAGAGAAAAAAAGCATTCTTCAAGGGTTTGTTAGTGGTTCTTTAGATATCTCAATGTTCTTAGTGAACTCTCTGTGAGAGAGAAACATTCTGATGTAGACTTCTATACAGAACCAAAAGGAACTAAAAACGTTTAAGGGTTAGCACTTACTTTTTTTGAGCTCATGGATCTTTTTGCTCTAAAGGTTATTTGACTAATTAAGCTTTAGAAATGATATCTCTCATAGAACTCGCTCTGTGATACACTCTGTTGTCAAGTTCTGTGTAGAACTGATGGACAACCAAAGAAAGCTTAAAGAAAGTAGATTTGACTTTTTTTTTGCTCTTTTCTGTTCTCAGATCTCTCACAGGCACAAAATAATCACTAAACACTCGTACACTTTTACCAAAAAAAAAGGTTCCTCGATAGCACCATGGCTAGTTCAGCTTTGTAAATTGTTCTACTTTGATATAGAAAAATTCTGTCAGGACAACCAAAGAATGCTTAAGGGATCTAGCTTTTCCTTTTTTTTTTTAAAATAACGCATGGCTCAGTTATGTTCACGGACCTTCCACATGCACTCTTACAGAGAAAGGCTCCTCAATGGTTCCTTGGATAGTTAAGGGTTCTTAGCTTTCTCTCTGAAGGGAAATACTTTGTTGGGTTCTACATAGAGTTCTGCTTCATGGCTCTTTTGTGGTTGGGAACGCTACTTACACCTGCATACACACGGAAATGGCAACTACACACATGTACCCTTATGATGAAAGGTTCCTCAAAGGTTCTTTGCTTACTGAAGAGGTTTTATATACAAGCCAAAGACCAAAGAACCCTTAATGGATGTAGATTTGATTTATTTTTCCTTTTTGGGGTGGAGGATCACCCACCGTGATAACTACACACTCATACACTTTTTTCCATCAAGTTCCTTGGATAGTTTAGTAAATTGTTCTGCTTAGAAGCTTGTTTGAGAGAGATACTCTGTTGCAGTGTTATATACAGAATCAGAGGGACAAACAAAACAACCCTTAGTGGTTCTAGATATTGCTTTTCTTAAAAAAAAAAAAAAAAATCATGGCTTAATGAACCCTTAATGGTCCTACGTATTGCTTTTTTTTAATTCAAGACAAGTCAGGTGGCTTTATTGTAATTTCGACAATATACACCTAGTACAGTACACTGTGAAACTAAACAACGTTCCTCAGGTCCATGGAACCATGGAATTATTTCTGTTTGAGGATCACCCATGCATTACAGAGAAATGTTCCTTGGATATTTAAGGATCCTTTGCTTTTTTTTCTAGGTTCTGCAATGCTAGTTACACCTGCACACACACACACGTACACGGCATTTACACACACATGCACTGTTACAAAGAAAGGTTCCTCAATGGGTCCTTCTTCTCTTACTAAAGAGGCTCATTAAGAAAGAAGAGAGCTGAAAGAGGAACCCTCGGTTATTGGGTTCTGTACACAGCAGAACCTTTAAAGGCTCAAGTTGATGAATACTTTAGCATTCTACAATTAACTTTCCTCTGATTATACAATAGTGAAATTGAAGTGTGATTTAAAATGATGTACTGGCGATATTTCTGTCTGATAAAGTGCATTCTTCTTGTCACAATGTGATCGTTCTTAATCTGGCTTTCAGTCTGTTTTTACTTTCCGTGTGTTAAGTGCTTATGTGTGTCCAAAAATGTCATCCTACAACCTATTATTCAAATCTTACATAACTTGCGGGTTACTCTCCATTTTCCGTAATTATAACGGATTGTCAGAAGCGTGCAGAGCGTAGCCCGTGTGGACACTAACAAAGGGGAAAAATATGAGCTGCAAAAGCAGATAAAGAGAAAGAAAGTGCTGCGGTTTGCTGTTTAAAATCATTCTTCTGAAGCTTTCCCCCGAACACGTTCGTGCTCGCGTATAAATTGTTTAAAAAAAAAAATACAGAAGGAGCTTGGCTCTCTTGGACAGCTTCTTCATCCTTAGACATCCCAGAACTGTTGTTATGTTTACAGTCTACATTCCTAATAGCACTAATTCTATACTATTTCCTCAAACAACGTCATTCCAAATCACCAAACATGAGCGCTTTGAGCAACACCCTTCTCCGGAGCCCATAAAAGGCATTCGGAGGAGCTCTGCGCCTGCTAAATCATTGGCATATATTTCACGACAGCCTATAAAGGTTTACCAGTGGTATTTAGCAAGACATACAAA
Organism: Pangasius krempfi; assembly: GCA_037576825.1. Lineage (NCBI taxonomy): Eukaryota > Metazoa > Chordata > Actinopteri > Siluriformes > Pangasiidae > Pangasius > Pangasius krempfi. Next base: position 3,265,284 of record CM074977.1, on the reverse strand, counting down.
CTTCTCAGGATGTCTGGTACATGTTCGCTAACAGCCCGTTTATACCGAGCGGCTTCAACCCAACGACGATTACTTATTAATGCAATGAGCGTAGAAGCCGTAACGCAGGATTAGCCAAGGCACAGGATGACAGAATGTTCATTAAAACCCGAATCCCGATTTTACGTTTCAGTTCTGATGATCCGATGGATCATTTGAGTCAACGCTGCAGAGGTTCACTCTTTGACCCTGATTCAATCTGGCCAGCGCTGTGTATCGCTGCGGTTAGCATGTCTGACTCATTTTTCTGGACTGGAGTGTGTGTGACCTGGGCCAGGACTCACAACGCCTCCCAGAGCTGGAATCCAAATTCAGATCCGTGGCCAAAAACACAGTGAAGAATCCGATCCCAGATCAACATTCCTGCTCTGAAATGCTTTGGGATGATTATATTAAATTAGTAACGCTGGTTTGTGAGCAGAGCATGGATTAGCATGTGAACAAAATATCTTCAATTTAAGAAAACTTTGACTATTTTAACATGCTGGTGGCCGCAATATTTTGTACTCGTGGAATCACAATAAACATGGTTTAGTTTCAAATTTGTAAACTTGCTTGCTTCAGACAAAATGTCAGTATAAACTTCAGAGAAATAAATAAATCAGTAAATAAATCCCATTAAGGGTGTATTCCTGCTTCACGTCCAGGATTTCTGAAATAGGCTCCAGTGGAAGGATGGATGGATGGATGGATGGATGGACAAATAAATAAACAAACAAGCAAATAAATAATGAACTTATTATGATCCTTTACTACTTGAGGCCAGGCATCAGAGGCCAAAATGATGATTGTTGCACCTGTTTCAAAAATGTTTAGATTTTTTTTTTTTTTTTTAGATATTTTTCATCAAGAACTTTATTAATGAAATGTATTCTTTATCATTTTTAGACTTTCATCCCAGCTCCATTTACAATACCTAACAGAAATGCAAAAGCATTTTCATTTCCCAGCTAGATTTTTGTAAATGTCTCCATCTTCACTCATTCACCTTCAGTAATTGTGTCATCGTGGTCAGGGTCACGGTGGAATCCGGAGTCTATCCTGGGAACACTGGGGTGAGTTGGGAATACACCCTGGATGGGATGCCGGTCCATCACAGGGCTCTATGCACACACTCATTCACACACACACACACACACACACACACACACGTTCACCTATTCAACCTACAGGCAATTTAGCATAACCAAACCACTGCACTGCATGTTTTTGGGAGGTGGGAGGAAACCGGAGAACCCGGAGAAAACCCACACAGGCACGGTGAGAACATGAGAAACTCCACACACACAGTAACACCATCGAGCTCATGATTGGACGCTGGAGCTGTCAGACGGGAACGCAACCCAGCGCACTACTGCGCCACCAAAATGTCTCCATATTAAACCATATTTTGTCAGAAAGCTCAACGCTTCCTAAAACACTGTGCTGTGTATTCAGCGTATAGATATTGGAAGATTTGTGAGAAAAAAATGAACTGGGATTCTGTTGGTACTGACATTATAGTTATAGGCTGTTTCTCAAAATGACTCATTCTCCATGTGGCAAATCATTTTTCTTAGCTTTGAAAGAGGAACAGTCACATAATTTCACACACTGGTTCCCACACAGGTTCACACATTAGTTCACACACAGGTTCACACACTGGTTCACTAGTTCATAGCCTGTAAGGGAAGAATGTGACGTGTTTTTTTTCATTCCATAAAATAATAAAATTTGGATAAGCTGTTAGGTGAAATCTGAACAAATATTTTCTAATTTGCATTGTAATAGATTTTTAAATGAAAATTTGTAACACAAATGGTTGTATTGATGTAGCTTTCGAGCTTATTCGGGTGTGGCGTCTGGCTTTAAATGCCATCAGCTGTTGCGGTCTTACATTCCTCATTTGATCGTTTCCTATTAATCTCAATGTAGGTCCTGAATAAACTGCTGTAAAATGAATAGCTGAGTAATCCTTGGGCTCTAGAATATCCCAGTGTCCCTATATGACCTAACCACATTGTCTAATAGACTTGGGATGGACTGGAAGGTGGGGGGGGGGGGTGTTGTGTTGGGAGCCTGTGTGAGCTTGATGTTTCCAGAAATGTTCTTCTGCTCCCACCCAACTAGCATAGAATAATGCTAGTTACATATGTAACTGTGGTTTATGAACCGCAGATAACCGCCATGGACTTGGCTACCTTTCCATGCTGAAACCTTTCAACAAAGTCACAAAGGTAGGTGAAAAGTATGAGACAGTATTTGCAATAAAGGTTTCCGCAGAACCGTCCGACCGAGTTCTCACCAGGTCCGCGTTGGGCCTTTAGGCTAATCGACTGGAGTATAGAGAAGAAAACACAAAAATGTAGAAATCCCACTCAAATTCAAGAGAATGAATGGTGTGTTGTGTGGGGGGAAAATGGACTCCAGTGCCAGAACTATTAGTATTAGCAAAAGTCCTGATAATTTAACAAATTTTGTAATGAACATTTTAATGAACATTGAGTAGTATGGTGAGAGAACTATTCAACCAAGCTGGACAACAGACTTAGCACCAGCTAAGTACGAGCTTAGTACCAGCTAACTTAGCAGACTTAGAAATGAATAGTGAATAATATGGTGAGGGAAAACCATTCACTCAGGCTGGCAGCACATAGCCGCTAGTCGAGTTGATGCTGTGGGGTTTGGAACACTTTAGCTAATAATTAGCTTCACCTCACTTGCCCATTCAGAGTTTAATTCAACTAGAATTAGCATACAAGATATCCTACATTAGAAAACCTTAAACTAGCTCTTCAGTAACATCCACAACGATCAACTGTGTCCGGTTCTGAATCAACTACGTCTGGGTTTGAATCAACTATGTTCGGTTCTGAATCAATTGGGTCTGGTTCTGAATCAATTTGTCCTACTCTGAATCAACTATGTCTGGTTTTGAGACAACTATGTCCGGTTCTTAATCAACTATACACGTTTCTGAATCAACTATCTCTGATTGTGAATCAACTATGTTCGGTTCTGAATCAATTGGGTCTGGTTCTGAATAAACTATGTTCAGTTTATGTCTGGTTCTGAATCAATTTATCCTACTCTGAATCAACTATGTCTGGTTTTGAGACAACTATGTCCAGTTCTTAATCAACTATACACGTTTCTGAATCAACTATGTACGGTTCTGAATCAACTATCTCTGATTATGAATCAACTATTTCCTGTTCTGAATCAAGTATGTTCGGTTCTGAATCAGTGACCTGAAAATCAATCCCGCAGGCGAGGTTCCCAGAAAGCACCACAATATTACTGCTGTTTATTGTAAATTCGTCATACAGGACTTTATTGTTGTCTCTATGGCAACTTACAGGTGAGTCAGAACCTCCAACTTATGACATCTTCACACACACGCACACACACACACACACATACACACACACACTTTCTAAACAGACATCTGCTCCCTGACAGTTTCCTCTCCAGTGTGTCTGGATCATCAGAAGCCGTGACAGCTCTTCTTTCATCTGCATCATATCTCATATCTCAGACATTTATCTTCCAGAGTTTCACTGAACCTGAACACTATCAACATGACTGTTTATGTTTTTAACCAGGAAGGAAACACTGCTCGTATTTACACACCTGCAGTGCTGACGGTACACATCACTACACGACGACACACATCACGCAACTGTATTGTGTTTTTGCACTGTACTGTGCTACACGGGTAGGAAAAAATGAAGAGGAATTCTATGTAAGTGAAATAATAACTCAACTGGCAGTGGAAGGGCCCAGTCAGAATGACATTAGTATGAAAAGTTAAAGTGTGCACACAAATGTACTGAAGTATTTATGAGTAAATCATTTTATCTGAACTGAAATTACAATGGAGGGCATGTTTCACAATTTCATAGCTAATCACATGACTCATATGAAACGTGACAAAGATCAGGGGGTGTCCTACAGCGTCCTACCTTTTCTTTGGGAATCGGAGAAAAGCTATCGTCGCCCTCTCTCCTCTGAATCTGATTGGTCAGAAGGCGTTGCTTCATTTTCTATAACAGCAGCTCTGACAATAGTGCAGCTACAAATGACAGGTTTATATTAACGCACCTGTTTTAATACGTTTTATCGTTTCTATAGTAACATCTCATTCACAGGCGAGGATATGTTGGTAAGGAGAGGCCGATTTAACATTTATTGAAGGAGTCTCCAGTATCAGGGCTTTGTAACAGTCAGAAGTAAAGCTGTAACTTCAAGTTTTCCGTCATCTTCAGGACAGAGAAGTTGACACTTTGTAGTTTCCCAGTAACAAGACATGCTGCATTTCTTTTATTTTTTTTCTCTTATTAACTTCAGGAAGAAGAAGACAGAGAGGCTGGTGACGAAATGACTGTTTATAGCTGTGAGAACGGAGTCTAACTTGTTTTGAGGACGTTCAACAATATTAAATGTAATTATAAATGGATAAAAATTTTGATGTGTCATTGTTTAATAAAGAATAATGACAATCGTTCTCAAGTTGCCTCTTGTGTAAGAGGAATAAAACACTTCAGGATGTGCTGGTTACAGGAAAATAATCAGCGTTGGAGTGGTAACAGTGACTCCGCTTCATCACACCACGCTGTTGTTGATTATTTTCTATAACAGCATGACACCGAGTGTTTCATTCCTTAATGATCAAAAGTTCGAATTACTTTCCACTTTTGTAAATTCTTCATGACTTGTACAGACCTGCTCACTGACACTAAGCTCCAGATGCCTTTTATTGAACAGCAGTAAGCGCAGGTGTGTATTTGTGTGTGTGTTTGCATGTGTGTGTGTGTGTGTGTGTGTTTGCACACCTGTGTGCAGCTGTCCTGTGAGTGCAGTGTGAGCTGATGTGCTTGTTCTCCAAAGTCCTTATGCACAAGTCCACGGAACCACTGAAGGCTATTTTTGGAATAACTGAAGTGTTTGTTAAATGAAAATGGCAGCATGCCCAGTGGGTTAGTAATGGATCTGTCAAGGCTTTTCATTATTATATTTAATGGAGCGTTTCACACAGGAAGTGAAAGTTTATTGAGGCAAGAGCTCCCCCTGCTGTCAACTGTGCTAACCTGCTGTATAAAAAAAAATCTAGCTATGAATTTCATATAGCTTGCTACACTAAAAACAAATGTCGCTTCTTTGTGTGCTTTTTACGTTCGTACTCAGGCCAGTATACAGATGGGGGAAGTCACATTACATCATTTTCTATAGAGCCAAAAGAGTCATTGGGTCTAACCTGGCTAATCCATTGTAAAAGTTCTGACTCTGCGCCTGTACGTAAAGCCTTAGCTCTGGATTTCCACAAATAACATAAATATATGTCACTGAATCCACCTACTGGTCGGCGCTGCACTGTCTCTTACTGTGCCTATTGTACTGTCTTAGCTACTGTACTGTTTTAGTAGTCGTTGTAATGTCTTATGCTGTTTACACACATTTGTGTGTGCACTTTATGTAGAAATGTGTAGTCTCTTGTAGCTCTGTGTTGGTTGATGTGGCACCATGGTCCTGGAGGAACGTTGTTGCGTTTCGCTGTGTACTAACTAGCTGCATATGGCTGAAATGACAATGACAAAGCCACTTGACTTGACTTGACTTGGCTTTGGTGAAAAGTCAGGAGCCAATGAGAGTACCCAAGAAGTACCAAGAAGCACTGTCTCTACCCTGTCATCCCATGATAATGAGATTTTTCACCCGTAAGGAAAAAAAGATTAATAAAAAATAAGTGTAAATAGACAAAAAAAATTGTGTATATGTAGTTTAATTCCCATTGGTTCCTGACTTTTTGGACTCCCTGTATACTCCAGGTGTCTTCTTCTTCTTCTTCTTCCTCTTCCATGTGTGTTATATGCAAAATCAAAGAAGTAGTATCTCAAAGAACTAAAGTAAATAAATAAATTAATGAATTAATTACCAGTCCGCATGGTGGTGCAGCCGGCACTGTGACTGCCTCATCGCGCCAAGGTCCCTGGTTCAATCCTGAGCTGGGGTTACTGTGCATCTGGGCTCCTTTGGGTTCTCCAGTTTCCTCTCACCTCCTAAACACATGCTAATTTGTGGATTGGCTATGCTAAATTGCCCCTAGGTGAGAATGTGTATGGTGGCCTGTGTTGGACTTCTGTATTACTCTCACTCAGTGTTCCCAGAATAGACTCCGGATCCGTAGCGACCCTGAACCAGGATAAAGCAACTGACTAAAATGATTTGTTTCCCCCTCAAGTGACATTACGTTGCCCTGGAAAACCCATTTTTACTAAGAATGATCTCACCCTGGACATTAGTAAAAGGTTTGTCATTATTTTAAAACACATGATTTCATCATTTTTTTTTTTTTTGATTGACTTTTTTAAAACCCTTATAATAAAAGACACAACATCCACACAAAGCAATTACAGTATTATAAGAGGAATCGAACACTTCGGGATGTGCTGTTTTTGGAAACCAATCAACGTCGAGACGACAACAGTAACTCCTCTTTACCACACTAGCTGACTGTAGTTGATTATTTTCCTGCAACAGCATGTCCTGCAGTGTTTTATTTCATATAAAGCAAATACACATTCTCATATATTTTCAGTTTTATTCAGAGATGCACTGATCTGAAACCCAATCATGAGTCTGCGGTGTTTATTCTGTCACATCCATCAATCCACTGTAACGAAGCAGCAATGAAGAATAAACAATTTTATCTGTTTTAGCGTCAGAGATAGACTGTAATAAAACTAGCACGAGCATTTACATGATAACAGATACGCAACACTTTAATACTACAATCAGAGTACAAACTGCTCAGATATATTCCTTTATCACACCTATCACACGGGCAGAGTGTTTAACAGCAATGACGAAGGCACATTATTACAACTATTGGCCTGTTCAATGTAACATAAAGCCACTGGATAGTGAATATATTAAGGTTTACATAGAAAAATACAGGTTTTTTTTTTTACTATGCTTTCAAATAAACATGAAAATAACTTTTACAATAATTATTGGTCCAGTTTTTGGCCAAGCAGCCTAAATGCTTTCTTAAAAATAGGAATTTTATCCTTAAAAAAATACCTCAAGGTCGTGAATTAACATTCAGCCCTTGTGCTGTATTTAATACACATTTTGCATAGGCAGAAATAAGCTTAAATGAAATGAACTCTAAAACATGCATAATCTGAGATGCATAACTTTGGGGGATTCTCTCCCCCCCCCTATAAAAAAAAAAACCAAAAAAAAAAAACAAATATAATGAAATTAGAAATTTGTGATCAAAGCCATTAGGTGCCATTTGCTTCAGCTATCATTTGCATTAGAAAATATAGACATTTGTGACCAAAACACTCAGCTAGAAATGTGAAATTTATGATCAATACCCTCAGTTACTGGCAAAAAAAAAAAACCAAAAAAACACATTTGCAATAAAAATTTGCAGTTTGCAAAAAAAAAAAAAAAAAATCTAGAAATTTGTGATTGAAGCCCTCAGCAACTGGCCACTTAAAAAAAATGCAATCAAAATTCTTAGCTAACAGCCACAAGAAAGAAAGAAAGAAAGAAAGAAAGAAAGAAAGAAAGAAAGAAAGAAAGAAAGAAAGAAAGAAAGAAAGAAA
>CM074977.1:3230450-3257547 GCA_037576825.1 Pangasius krempfi | reverse complement strand
AGAAAGAAAGAAAGAAAGAAAGAAAGAAAGAAAGAAAGAAAGAAAGAAAGAAAGAAAGAAAGAAAGAAAGAAAAAAAAGAAATTTGTGAATGAAACCCTCATCTACCAGCCATATTTATTAAAAAAATAAAAAATAAAAAAAAAATAGAAATTTACGATCAGGCTCCTTAGCTACCAGCTGTATTATAAAAAAAAGGGGTTTTGGTCTTGTTAAAACTACTAGTGACTTAGTCCACATAGCCCTTTATAATAAAAACACATAGTTCTTTATAAAAAAAAATAAAGCTAAACTAACTAGTCCTCTAAACTGGCCCAGCTATGAGTGTGTATACGCCATATATCTATAGATGGTCAGTAGTAAAATTCCAATCAAAGCTAGAGAACGCTTAACATCAACAATAATTCCCCACACTGAAGACAAAAGCAATGTGAGGTTTATATCCTGAAAACTGGAATATTCTGCAAAGAAAAATACAATAAATACAATTTGGTTAGATCCCATTACACACATATACAATATACATGACACTTAACATACACCTTTATTTTAAAGCTGAGTAGCAGCACAGTCCCAACCTCCACGCTTTTTCTCGCTTTAGCTCTCTGATAAGCGTCCTTCCTCATTAATGATAGCTCTAGAGTTTGTGTTCATGTGACACACAGTGTGATGTCATCATTAGGGGACAGCAGGTCCGTTAGGGGAGGGAGAATAGGGGTGAATTGGGGGTGAATGGGGGTGATTTGGCGCCTTCCTGGGTAACATGTCCAGCTGAAATCAGACGTTCTTCTGCGAGCCGATCATGACCTTGGAGACGAAGTTGACGATGGCGCTGGCGGGCTGCTCGGGGTCGTGTTCAGCAAATAGGTGGCACACGTTGTCCATGCCGCTGCCCGTCTTCCGGGCTACGAAGCCAAAAATCCTGCACAGCAAATAAAAAAAAAAAAAGACCCAATCAGCATACACTACAGTCACCTGAGTTGTAAAGTTCTTTACTCATAAAAAGCAAGTTCAATCTCTAGATGTTTACTATGAAAAAGATTAAAATTAAAGAATAGCTTCAAATTCTTCATGCGTTAAAGTAGAAAAGTATAAATGCTTAAATGTACAAAAGTCAGGGAAGAAAAAGACGGGGTGGTGGGAAGACGCGGAGTGACTGTTCACGCACTGATGTTGATTATTTTCCAATAACAGCACATCCTGGCGTTTTATTCCTGTTATAAGACACAGCATTTTTGCTAATAATTGGAAGTTTTACTTATTAAAGAGCAACACATTTTTTTTAGCCATTTACAGTTGCTTTTAATGTTGTGGAACGTCCTAAAAAGTCAGTTTCCCGTGAAAACTGTTCCAAAGCACTGACACTGGAGACTCCTTCCGTTAAATAAACATCTCCTTACAGAAACCTTCACCGATGTTTGAAAAGATAGTGAGTAGAAAGTAGAGGTTTTTGTGCAGATGCTTGCGCTGCTATTCTAATTACTGAAGTCATACACGAATAATTAGTACTAACGTTATTAAAAGTAGAGCAGAAAGTTTAAAGACGATCATAACCACGCTGTAAAGATGAATAAAATATCTGACTTACTTAGCTGCTGGGTATCCATCCCGTCTCCATCTGGGAATAAACACAATAACGTCAGATCGTTAGCGGAACCATTTTAGAGCTGTAATTAAATAGCCTGGTTTATTTTTAATGGCCCAGAAAGCACTAAAATTGCCCAAGGAATGTCTTTACACCTTTAAATAAATGTCAGGAATTATGATGATAAAGATTACATTTTGAAACACCTCCATTTTCTTCCCAAAATATCCCTAATGTTAGCTAGCTAGCTAGCTAGCTAGGTAACTGCTACTAAGCTAGCTTTGTCACAGAATGACATGAGTTGGATTTCAAGACCTGAGTCTTAATTTACATCATTTTTTTATTCAGCAGCCAAACCTGCCAAAATATAATACGACCATAACAATCTCAATTTCAACTTTCATATTAGCTGAATTAGCAAAACAAATAATGCTTATATTATATATTAACATTCTGTGAAGAATCGTTTATCTAATCATTTACATGTCAGATGCGACTGATTCAAAAGGTGTGGAGCCTAAATGGCGACGTCAAAAACTGAACTCGCTTGCATAAACTTGCTCGCATAAGTATTCACCCCCTTTGAATTTTTCCTGCATTTTGTAGTGTTATAACCTGGAACTGGGATGGATTTATTTGGGATTATATGTCCTGAATCTGTAAAAAAAAAATAGCCCATCATATTCAAGTGGGAAAAGATCTATATAGTTTTGCACAATTTTGTAAAAATATAAAAGTTGTGAATGCATAAGTATTCACCCCCTGTTTCCTAGTTCTGGTGCAGCTAGTCACCATCATCAGTCACATGGACCTGTGTGTCACATGATCTCAGTATAAATACACCTGAGTATTCCTAAACAAAGAGTATCATGAACACCAAGAAGGTATCGAAACAGATCTGGGACAACATTTTGGAAACATATCATCCAGGATTTTGTTTTATATTTATGTATACAAAAAATACATCCCAAATTTTGAACATATCACTGAGCACCATTAAATCCATTATTGAGAAAAACCATACAGCTTTGCTTAGAGGCAGCCATCACTGATCAAGAAAGTCAGAGAAGCAACCAGCAGGCTAAGGGTAACTCTCAACATGGTGCTCCCACCACCATGCTTCATGAACACTGATAACATATAATCCCAGTTGAGTCCATTTCAGTTGCAGGTTGTAAAAACAGGGTGAATACATATGCAAGCCACTATGAGGAAAAGAAATGACAGGCTGGAGTTCAGATGTGTTTTTGAACAATCCTGAACAATAATGGCTGTTTGGTTTTCGTGCTTACTTCCTGTCCTGAGGGTCCAAAGCGCAGAATATAACAGTGTTGACAGTGTAGTGTCTCCTGAAGAACAGCCTGTCAGGAAGACATGAGTAATATGTCAGACAGGAAAAGTATTTATGGCATTTATACGTGTGAACAGACAAGACGCCGACTCACTTCCTCTGGTTATCAGTGAGTGTGATGCCCTGCGAGGACACTTTGAAGTGCACTACGGTGGAGGAGGGTGCAGGGTCAGAGCTCAGCAGGTCCGTGGTGGCTTTCTGCACGGCGTGGTAACCCGTCAGAGACTCCATCTCCACAGAGCCCAGGAACCACACATTACATGCTGCTCAGAAAAGAGAGAGAGAGAGAGAGAAAGAGAGAGAGGAAATCATGCAGCAGTGTCACTCCAGACTGAATATTCAACAGGGAAAATATATAGAAACAATAACTGGTGCTTTTTCAGCAAGAAATAAAATTATCCTGTGAAAACTATCCTGCAAAATCCAGTGACCAGATTTATTCTATTACTTTCTTTATCTTAATCATTTCTGTTGAGCTGTTTAACCAGTTATATTCTGTTTAGGTTTCTGTTTACTGCAAATGTTAAAATGTTATTAAAAATTTTTGAAACATGACTAAACTTTCCAACATGGAAACATCTTAATGAACAAAAGGAAAAATGAAACGTAACAACATTTTGCAATTTTCCAGTGAAAACTCTTTTTACTGTCATGATAGATAGATAGATAGATAGATAGATAGATAGATAGATAGATAGATAGACAGACACATGGATGGATGGATGGATCAGAATGATGAATCGATGGCTGGGTCAATGGGTGGAAGGTGGGATGGATGCATGGATAGATGGATTAATAAAAGTGGTCCATGGATGAATGGATGGATAAATAGATGTTTGGATGGAAGAATGATTGAAAATTGGATGCATGGATGGATGGATGATTAGAAAGGTGAGGTTGGTTATGTGCAGGAAGTTCGTCAGTGTCCCACTCACCTGCTCCCTGTTTCAGAAGCTCGGCTGCAGAGTTGGTGATGGACTGTGGTGATGCTTCAACAGTGTCCTCTAGTGGATCTAAATGGAAACACAGAGAGCAACACGGTTCACACACACACACACACACACACACACACACACTCCTAATTTACTTCAGACAAAACCATACTGCATATATTGTATATAAAGGTACTTATTGTTGCTAAGGATGTCAGCGTCTTGGTCCTTGAAACAGAAATCTTCCCCACTTACTCTTTACACACTTCTCTACTCTATTAGCTAAAGGTCACGCACTCATTAAAGCTATTTGCATCTAGAGAACGAGCCACATGCTAAACGCCACCCACTTCCTTTAATACAAGGGCTTTTCTCATACTGAAGAAAAAAGCATGATGGGGAAAACCCAGAACCTTAACCATGACCTGAACACAGCGTAGAGAAGATCCAGGAAATACATATCTGTTAGTATCTCAGAGTAACAGAGCTGCTGTGTTACGTACCTCTGTCCGGAATGATGAGTTTACACGGCAGAGCCAGCGGCGTGATAGAGTGCTGACAAACCAGTGCAGTCAGACTGCCTGCAACACACACACACGCGCGCACACACACACACACACACACACACACACACACGCGTATTAGTTCATTCTGTCACGAGCATGTGATGGAGGATTGATGGATGGATAAACAGGTGATTGAATATATGATTGGATGGATGGATGGATGGATGGATGGATCACAATGATGAATCGGTGGATGGATGGTGGGATGTGGATGGATGGAAACAGACGATTGATTGGGTGATTGGAAAGAGGGATGGATGATCATTAAGTGGATAAATAGATAGGTCAGTGGACCATGTGGATAGATAAATGGATGGATGGATCAACTGATAAATGAAGGATTGGATAGATGGATGGGTTAAATGGATGGACAGGAAGAATGACAAATAGAAGCATGCATAGGTGACGGAAGATGGATGGATGGATGGATGGATAAATAATTTACCAAAGTAAGGCTCATTGGGACAGCCCTTCAGTCGAACTCCTTTAGGTGTGCACTCAATCAGGAAATGACGGACGAGCTCGTTGGATAAATCTCCACCTGAGAGGGAGAGAGAGAGATAGAGAGAGAGAGAGAGAAAGAGAGAGAGATAGAGAGAGAAAGAGAGAGAGACAGAGAGGTCCAACTTTTTAATTTCACAAACAAAAGTAAGTTAAAGTGACTTTCAAGTTCATATTTCAGATCACTATCTCTCTCATCGATTTTTTCTATCTGTTCTTCCTTTTGCGCTCTCTCTCTCTCTCATACACACACACACACACACACACACACACACACAGGTGGGCCTGTAGAAAGAGGCGGGGTTTCTCCATAGGGCCTCAGGAGGTAGAATTCCTCGACAGGTGGAGGAACGAGCACAGAGACTTCAGCATTGTGTTTCACGTTCTCAAGGGGTTTTCACAAAAGCTGACTTAAGCAGCGAGACACATGATGTCATCCCAGGTGCTCACACACTCACTGTGTGTGTGTGTGTGTGTGTGTGTGTGTGTAATATAATAGTAGATACGGATGTGTACCAGTACAATGTTAAAAAGAAAACAGTATTTTCAGGTTTGACACATTCATTAAAATTTATGAACAGGAAGTCGATTTTATGAAGCACAAACAAATTTGGAGCAAAGTTTATTAATTCCATTAAATATAATATAAATGTAGATTTTATTCCACTCTCCATTTCATTTATTTTTCTATTGCTTTTCTTTTTTTCACATTTTTCCGTTGTTTGTTTTACATTTTTGCGCATCTCTAACAGTTGTTTCTTTTTTTTTTTTCTGTGACTTATTTTTCTAAAACTCTTTGGTCATCTCTATTGATTGATCTGTTTGTTTGTTTATATTTAACAATATATTAACAGGAAAAAAAAATAAAGAATGATATTTTTTAAATTTAATATAAATATAGTAATATAAATGTATGAATATTATATAAATGTAGATTTTATTCCTCTTTCTATTCAATTTTTTTTCAGGTTTTCCGCCGTTTGTTGTGGATTTTTATCCTTAACAGTTTTTCTTTCTTATTTTTCTTCCACTTGGGTCGTGTCTTTCTCTCTGCATCTCAGGTCACGTGAGGGCTGTTTTTCTTGACGCTTGACGCTTGCGAGTTTGAACTTTTCATGACTAGTGACAAGTCGCACATTTTAAATAAATGATCCTCGTCAATGGGGATGCAAACTTTTGAGTTTGCTAATAATGATTTAGTAGAGAAACACCTCTCCAGTAGTGAAACACCATTCGATAAACACGGAATTCTACACTGGAGGTAAATTCTACATCAGAGGGGTTTTTTTCTTCTTAGTTTTCACACAGAAACCATTTTTTGCACTCAGTTGTATGACAGTTATATGATAATGGATTATAGTGGACCAACGATTTATTAACACTGTAAAAGTAGATCTTTTGCCAGAACACATCAGGAAAACGTGTCCAAATGGCTGAGAAGTTAAAAAGCCCTGAGCGCCGAAACCAAAACAGTGGACGTATCGATGGAAGCAGCACCTATCAGTTTCCATTTCGAGTCATGGATGAGTTGTATTCAATGCTCAGGATAACAAAAGGACTCTTTCATGTCAGCAGGAGAAGAAAGCCAAGGCCACTAGAGCAGCACTGAATGGAAAATGCTCTGGAACAAAATCACACACACATCACGGTCAGCCATCTCTCCGGTGACCCGTCCACCTGCCTGCTTTCTGCCAATCCTTACCCTTCTTAGTCTGCTGCACCACGGATGGAGGGGGCGTGGCCACCTTCATAGCCAATCCATAGGCGCCTTTAAATGAGTGGCTGTCGCGTACGATGAAGGAGCCGGGCTCTTTGTCCTTCAGCACTGCGATGGCTGTGTGGAGAGAGATGTGTTAGTCATTCTCATCTCACACACACACACACACACACAGCAGTGTTAAACCACACTGACACTGAAAATAATTAACATACAATGCAGTGCAAAAGTATGCCAACTATCTGTTTACTCACTCAAACCATGACACACGTACAGTTCTAACACTCACCTGGAAATGACTCGCGTAGTACAGCTGCTATTTACTGATCTCATTTCAAGCATTTTTTTTTTAAAGATTTATTAATAAATTAAGCTCCTTCTATCTGTCATATTTACCCTGTTCCCTTGCGATGTCTGGTTTGTACCAGTATTTCGAAGTGTCCTGGACGAACTTTACCGTCACCTGCTTGCTCACTAGGACATCTACAACAAAGAAACAAAAGACGAAGAAGTCAGACTTATCGGAAATCATAAAATGAATATCGAGGTCCTAAAATTACAGAGAAATCCATTATGAAATAAAGAATAAAACACTTGGGAGAGTGCTGTTATTGGAAATTAATCAGCAATGGGGTGGTGTGATGAAGCAGAGCCGCTGTTACCACCCCGAAGTTGATATCTTTATTTTTCCTCTTATACCACAGCAAATTGCCAGTTGTTTTTGTTTTTATTTATTCAGGCATTTCCTTTTTATCCATTTGTAGTTCAAGAGAGTCTCTCTCTCAAAGTTAATGACTTAGAAACTGCTTAGAAATTAGAAATTACTGAGAAACTGCAAAACTTAAACCCTTTGCAAACATTTTCTGACGCTGGAGACTCCTTCCATAAAGGGTAGAATAAATGTCTCCTCACTTAAACATTCACCATATCGACAGTTACATCCTTTTCTAAGATAAAAGAAAACACAAGTCCCTGTGTAAGTTGTTATGATAGAAATGATAACGTGTTAGAACGAGTGCATTAATATAAACCTGTGATTTGCTGCTGCACTACTGTCAGATCTGCCGAGAACCAGGGCATTATGGGAAGTTTGGGTAGTTTACCTGGTAGAGGGCTGACACTGCTGCTCCTGGCCTGCAGCTCGGGCAGTGAGTTAGGGAAGGGAATAGAGAGCGAGCTCCCACTGTGCGGACTGGAGAACCCGCTAGGTGCCGGGGACACAGAACTCAACGAACGCTCGCAGTCCGCGGCGCGCATCTTCTCAGGAAGCGGGGGCTGCTGCGGTTCGTAGCTCAGACCATCAGGCTCCTCGTCGAAGCTGAGTGCTGGGCTGCGGTTCAGTGTGTACTGCACCCCTCGGGTCCTCTGACTGCCCCGGGGCGAGCTGTGGGCATTGGGGGCGGGATGAGGGTGTAGGTGAGGATGGTGGGATGGAGGTGAGTTCTGGTTGTAGCCCAGGGGGCCAGAGTGTTGGGCGTTGATGGAGGTGTGGCGATTGAGCAGTGCCCCTTCTGGGCAGGAGGACTGAGCTGAGCTAGAGGGGAAAAAAACAGGATTTAATGGATGTTCATGCCTAGAATCAAAACAGTTCTGTTATGTGAAGTGTGTGTTAGAGCTGCAGTTTCACAATGATGCTCCATATTCCAAGCATCCAGTATCATCTTCCCAAATGGTTGATGTATACCTACATACACCGCATTGTTTAGAGCTTTATCATAGTAGGTCACATGACCATAACATGTATACAGGCTTTACCTGTGCTAGGACTGCAATAACTTATCAAATAAGTCAGTTGGAATTTTCGACCCTAACTTACTTTTAAAAGAAGACTCCAAGCTGTGAAGTTTCCTACCCACCCAAACCACTGGTTTTGAATGTAGAAAAATGGTTCTAACTTTCTAATCATGGCTGAATGTGCAGTTCAACATAGAACCTTTAAGGATCCTACAGATGGATAAATCAAAGTATGTCTAATAGAATATGGTTTGTAAGGTCGTGTGCCCTCAAGAGATCAAGAGTTTGGTGCATTTGGTGAAGTGTGAAAGCTGGTTTTTGAATCTGGGAGTGGTCCAGAGAATCGATCCCTAGTCCTCTTGTAACTGGTGTAAGGCTCACTTAATGTTACTTCCTGTCTCAGGGTTTTGTGATGGTGGGAAAAGGGTCGTTATGCTAAGTAGGATGCCTTAACAATATAAAATCAGACTTTGACAACACTGGAGCGTTATAATTAGCTCATCATTGTGGTGCGAGTGCTTGCACTGAGAGTATCATGAAAAAAAAGGATGTCTCATGCTGGCCTGCATGAGTAAAAATCTTATGTGTGAACTCCTCCTCTTTTGTAGGTATTCCTCCATGATCTGCACCACTTCAGTGTTGGAAAACAATAAACAACAAGCGGATGAACCAAGTGCCATTTTGCAAACCTGCATGCACAAATGTGATGTATGGAATTGCCTGGGAAAGGCCTGGGATTATGAGCAGACTCGAGAGAATTGTGAAAACCCCATAAGGGTGTACTTACAGCAGAACTGACCATGCTGTTCTTCTTACCTGTCTGTAAGGGTTATCACTCCTCCAATGGGCGGGGAGTGAGGGAAGACTCTGTGAGACACGTTCACTCTGTTCTCATCGTGTCCCATAATATCTGCAAAAGCTTTCATATCTGAAATCAAGACCAGCACACAAAATTGTTGTCAGAACATTAGTTCTTATGCAGAAAAAGATCGATCGCAAGCTTTCGTTTAGTCACACTTTAAATGCTACTAAAAGGACCGTTAGGTTGGATGCTAGCGTGACATCAAAGCCAAAAGCATTTGCTAGAGCAACAGAGCGCTATGGCAACAGGACTCAAGGTCACGGCCATGTTTGGACAGACGAGAAGGTCACCTGTAAAAAAAAAAAAAAAAAAAACTAACTGAAAGACTGTGTTGTCACTCTGAGGAGTGTAAACTTTCAGGTCACTAAAGGTCATTTGCCAAGGGAGTGAGGAACATTAAAACAGAGACAACTTTGAAGAAAAAAAAAAAGGGAAATGAAGAAAAAGATGAAGGAGTTCTACAAGGCCAACAAGCATGGCACTTTTTTTATGCTTAGTTGCACTCTCATGCTTGCCATTAAGCAGAATTATAGTTTAAGTGAGGAATCAATTACTCAGGCATGTGCTGTTATGGGAAAACAATCAACGACGAGGTACTGTGATGGTGCCTGTCGTGCAAAGGACTTCCTGTTACTGTTGTCCAATAACAGCAAGTCCTGAAGTATTTTATTCCTCTTAAACTACAGAAATATGACAACATTCAACATTCTTAATAAATTAAAGAACATACTTTTGTCTATTTATAGTTGGATGTAATGTAGTGGACTTTCCCTTCCCTTCCCTAACATTGATGAAATTCTTTAATTTTATCATCTAACGTTACAGCAGCTATAAACACGTCCCCCCAACACCTCTCTTTTTTCTTTCTGGAAGTTCATAAGACAAAAACAAACAAACAAAAAACGCAGCTTGTCATGTTATTGAGAAACTAGAAATCACAAACTCCTCCTCCACATGTGCTGAAGACTTTCTCATGGTGGAAAACCTACTGACTGTAACAAGGCACTGACAGTGGAGACTCCTTCCTTAAATGTTAAATATACTGTACACATATAGTACAATTTAAAGTATCTATACTATCTAATATAGTAATATCTAAATGTTTCCCACATCCTCCACCACTGCAAGCTTTCCCGAGCCACTAAGAGTAACACTTTATATTAAAGGTCCATTAACTGATATTATGTAACACATTAGTTAACAAGAACCTCAGCTTTAATACACTATCAGTAAGATTATCACAGTAACTAGCGCTTGTATTAGTGCTTTTAATAATAAACCAAACAAGATGAAGAATTACGACCTTAATTAATCAATGATTATGCCATCAGTAAGTAAAATTAAACCCATTAACTGGCAAAATTTAAAGGTTTTAACTTTTATCACCGTTAGAGATTAGCATTATTTAAGAACATGCTCTCTTGTGCTAATTTGTGTGAACTTTATACTGGATATTTTATAGTGAATAAATATCAGTCAATGCATTAATACATGTAACATTACTTACACTGTATGAATGCTAAGTGTAATATTCAGTATTGTTATTTAATGCAGTTAATAGTGTCCGTTAAGAGAATATTAAAGATAAGGCGTTACCCTTACCACTTTAGAAAGGGTATCTGGAGAGCGACTCCTCTTAAAGAGCATTGAGTACTTTTGGAACTACGCTAATCTTTATTGCCCCTCTGGGAATTAGCTCTCCAAACGCAGGGGTGGATACTCCAGCTTTAGAAGCCAGTCAAAGCAGTATGGACAAGCCAACAGAGAGCCCTTTTCACATATGAACACCTTCTTCTAAGCTGTCCTTTCCACTATTGTTCAGCAGGCTGTTTCCTCCCATCTTGGCCTTTTGTCAGGGGTCAGGAAGCACATATGTTCAGCCCTGTGCTTACAAAAGACTTGACATTTTAATAAAGCCACCTCTCCAACGGCTGCTGCTCTCCCAGCTGTATGCTTGCCTTCAAAACTGGGTTAACATTGGGCCATGTATGAGTTTTGTTGGAATTTAAAATCAAATAAGAGCTATTTATTTAAAAAAAAAAACATGAATATATGATCTATTGGACTAAATGTTGCTTAAACTGTTCATTTCTTGTTAATTGGTACTTCCAGGTGCTTGGCCGTAATCCAAACAGCATTCCTGAAGTTCTCACAGCGCACAAACATGTACACGTTTGCTGGGTCAGGACTTGTACGGTGTATTTAGTCTGAGACTGCTTAGCCATAACCATCCCTTATCATATCTCATCTACTGAGAGAAAAACATAGCATAACCATGCTGACATCTCACTCACTTCCATCAGTCAGATCTTAAAGGCTGCTTACCGTGCTCCGTCCTAAAGGCTCCGAACATCGGCATGCTGGGAGATGGAGTCTGGGTGAAGTGCGTAAACTCCGGCATGGTCTTCACTGTGGAGAGAGGATTGAATGATGGAGATTATATAAGAAGCGTAGTGGGAGAAGTGCGGTTGGACATGTTGGAGTGAGTGTGTTGACTTCACAGAACCTCCCGGCTATGCATATTTTGGCTATTTCAGACAGACGTTACTCACTTTCTTTGAGTGAATGAAGTAACTACAGACATTTCGTTAAGGCTTTCTCAGGTGTTTCTTACTGAATGGTGGTAACACAACACAACACAACACTGCTGCTTTCACGACTACGCAAGACAGTACACTACTGTATATCCAGGGATGAACAGATCATAAATTCATTAGCTAACCCATTAGGCAAGTGAGATCTCCAATGCAATTGCTAAATCGTATATTTTTGGTTGCCTGGAAACCTAATTCAACACCAAAGTATGGCAAACGAGCGATCTAGTTAAATGCAGACTAAAAATGTGATATTTACTAGTATTGCACTAGTAATGTGTTGCTCCACCATGGAACATGAATCATGTATGTTATGTTTAAATGTACATATCAAGCTCACTGTTTTTTTTTTCTCTGATTAGTGGATGGGAGAAAACAGGCTGGTTACCAATTTCGCAAAAATCTACTACATGCTAAAGGAACCACGAATAAAAAACTAGTATCCCGGACATGCAGCGTGCACACCCTGGGCTCCCAGCCCACTGATTTGTACTTAAAACACTGGTAGGTGGATGTGAGAGCCAGTGGCTAAAAGTAGCTTGAATTAGTCGTGAGTTGTACCCAGTGTCTTTGTACATGTCATGGAAGACTTCTACAGTTTGGCCATTTTTTATGTCTTTTCAAAGACACAGAAAAGACAACATTTGTTGTCATAAACTTAACATGGACCAAAACCAAAGACGTATATTTAGAAGCCAAATCAAAGCAGACCATGGCCTACTGAACATAACCCAATAACAATGTCTTTCTATAGCTCAGCTGAATTCAGACCAGGCTGTAACTGCAAAGAACGTAACAACGATTGTCGGTTGTGAATCAATAATCATGTGATGCTTATCTTAGTTCTTAGCCTTACATAAAACCAATGTTAGCTCTAGCTAAAGGTGCAATAGTCGTTTTAGTTTTTTGTTTGTTTTTACATGTATAAATAACCTGAAAGATATGTAGAACATGATATAAAATAATGGTTTTGCAGAAGAGTATTAAGTGGCTGAGAAAACCTGGGAAAACTGACTTCTGGTCCGGAACGCTTGTTTGTGTTTGGATGTGCCTCCTGTCAGTCATTTTATAGACACTCTACAGGCTGCTACAGATCCTGGGGGCGGAGCTTTGTGAACATGGGTGGGATGGGGGGCGGGGCTCAAGGTGTAAAAAAAATTCTGTGCTTTCTCTTTAAATGCAGATCCGGGAAGTGTAATCAGTGACACCCACAAAATGAAGACTGAGAGATACAAAAAATATCACCTCTCCCATCAATAATAAGAATTTGAAATGCTGAGATATGGAATCTTTTATCAGTTATTTTTTTTTTACTTGTGTTATAACTGATCTTAGATTTACAGAACGTAATAATTTCATTTTGTTGTTTTGATTATTTTGTATTCTTAAATAGATTCAGTCGTTCGGTTTGGTTAAACTGCCATGGGAGTGTAGAATACGGTCAACATTCAAATCCCAGCTTTGCCAGCGAACCACCACTGAGACTTCAAGACCAGTCATGCAGATCTACACTTGAACTGGATTTTGGAATACAGAAGATTTGAAAACATCTACCAAATCGATCATCATCCATGATTGTCAACCATCTTAGAAAGTGTTATGATGAATCCAAGCTTTGGTATCTGCTCAAACCACCAGGTTTTCCAGGCTCTTGAGATGGCTCACGGGTCTATCTTTCTAAACAGGGTTCTATAGCTATTAACTGTTGTAATCTCTTCTGTCATAGCATTCACAGAGCTGTAGGGTTCCTCCAGAAACATAACAGCACATGAATCATATGTTGTCAAATGGTGAATGCTGAAATACATGGGTTTGGCTAGTGATGAGCACCAGTCCACTTCCAAACACAGGTCTAAACAAGCATGATGTGTGTTGTGTAATAAATTTGGCACACAAGCCCAAGATATCAGCTTTAAGTTACTAACTGAGACATCTTTATGAGCCCCAGAGCAACCTGCACGTACCGTAGGAGATGAGTGTGAGGTCTGGAATGTGTGAATAATTTGGTGTTTAGCAGCAGGCAACATGGTTACGGTAACTTGTTGTGGTTGCATAATAGCACCACACCAGTACACCAGCAATTACAATTTCTAGCCACATTTCTGTCAGCGTAACCATAGCAACTACAAGCCGAAATCAGCTGCTTGATATCCGGTCACATGGCCGTGATGTGTACGATTCTGCGCGTTTGTGTGTATAGGTGTGTGTATACATGGGTGTATATGTGTATGGGTGTGTAAGTGTCTCACCATAAGGCGTGGGTGGTGAGATGGGGAAGGCCGGTGTTGGAGGAACCATGTCACTTCCTGTGTCCAGTCCAGCACTTGGACCTCGGTACTCCACACTGTCTGCTCTGTACAGAGGAGCTCGCTGAAATACACAAACGTTACAGTAGTGTTTTTATTTATTTAAGGTTTTAATTTGTGGTTGTTTTCACACTCATGTTTTTTTTTTTTTTACCAGTTTGAGGCCACTTGCAACAAGAGTTAGGACTGTTTTAAGAGAACACAAATTCTGGTCCACTTAAACATCTGTACCATTGATGTACCGAGAAAACTGGCGATTGGTGGAGTTTTTCAGGTTACTTCCTGTTTAAATGATAAAACCATAATCATAAACCCCTATTCACTAGGGGTTTAAAATCCAAGGCTAAGTGACTACAACTCAAAAAAAACCCTGATTATTGTTATATAGAAGCAAGCAACCGCGATTGAAATGATTCATCTGAACCGTGGATCAGTGTTGATTAATACTAATGAAATAAACTAGTGATTTATACCACAGTGCTGTTGAATTCTGGATTCTGATTGGTCAGAAGGTGTCGATTCATTTTCTATAACATCAGCTCTGACAACAGTGCGGCTGCAAATTGTTATCGCTTCTACAGTAATAACTTACACGTGATGGATTGCGCATATAAATGGATTAGAAACTGTGTATCGTTGATACGGTCAAGTTTTCTGTGAGGAGTTACATAAAATATGTGTTTATTATATTATATATTATGTACATTTAGGGAAGGAGTCTCCAGTGTCAGTGCTTTGTAAAAGATTTGTAAAAGTGGGGTTGGAACTGTAAGTTTTCCGACATCTTCAGAACAGAGGAGTTTACGCTTTGTGGTTTCTCGGTAACACGACAAACTGTGATTTTTTTTTTTTTTTGTCTTATCAACTACAAGCGAGAGGAAGAAAAGAGAGGCTGGTGAGGGAACGACTGTTTAATGCTCACAACATTGAATGTAACTATAAATAAATAAATAGATACATAGATAAAAAAGTAAGAAACAGTCTTAAATTTGAATACATTGAATTGTTGGCAATTAGCTGTGGTATAAGAGGAGTAAAACACTTCAGGACGAGCTGTTATAGGAAAATAATCAACTTTGGAGTGGTAACAGTGACTCCGCTTCGTATATTTTGAAGTGAAGTGACTTGTGGCCAAGTGTGGTGACCCATACTCGGAAGTTGTGCTCTGCATTTAACCCGTCCAAGTGCACACACACACAGTAGTGAACATACACACAGTAGTGAACACACACATGGAGCAGTGGGCAGCCTTTTTTTAGCTGCGGCGCCCGGGGAGCAGTTGGGGGTTCAGTGCCTTGCTCAAGGGTCTCACCTCAGTCGTGGTATTGAGGGAGGAAGAGAGCGCTGATCATTCACTCCCCCCACCTACAATCCCTGCCGGCCTGAGACTCAAACCCACGACCTTCAGGTTCACCTTCAGGTTACAAGTCCGACTCTCAAACCATTAGGCCACGACTGCCCCCAAAAACAGCATGATGTTGAATGTTTTTTCCTTGTATATTATCTAGTTTTGCGGAAAAAAAACCTCACAAGCTCAAATGATGTATAAAATTACAAATGGAAAAAAAATGATGATGATGATGTTTTTAAAAAAGGACCAGAAGCAGAATCCTGGGTATGTGTGAACATGTCCTAAACGTATGTGCATGTGGAAATGTGTTTGAAAAATTAAACGTGTATAATAAACAGTATTACACATAAGTGTGCATATGTATACTGTATACATATGTAAATCCGTGTGTGTGTGTGTGTGTGTGTGTGTATTACCTGTCGTGGAGCTACATTGTGTGTGTATGTCAGTCTGTCCCCAAACTCCGGCTCCATTTCCCACGCCGGCCGCACACACACTGTCGAGTGTTCGGCCACTTCACTGCCCTGACGACTCAGAGCGCGCAAACTCTCTCCGGCAGGTGGGACAGCTGATCAGACGCACAAACACACTCCACATTACTACTGTCGTTATCACAGGCAGGTGTGTGTGTGTATGTGTGTGAGTGTATCCATAATACGTCCTGCTCAGATTTTTATGATCACCTGCTTCATATTTACAGTTTTCACAGCACATCATGTCTTCATCTAATTTTAGGTGAATGCCAACACTTCCTGTTTAATCCTCATCTAAAATACACGATACTTTACCCTTAGCTTAGCTTAGCCTGTATAACATAAGAATGAATAATGAATTGCATAAACTAAAGGCATGATCTCATACCGTCATATTACATAATGCATGATTAATTATGAAGATCAATTCATAAGGACCTTATAAGCATTAAAGCAGTGTACTGGAATCGTATGTGTATAGAAGCTTTCATGCACACAGTGTACAGTATATCACATGCTTTATAACCACAGCGCTGTCGAATTCCCGATTCTGATTGGTCAGATTCATTGCTGCTGATTCATTATCTATAACCGCAGCTCTGACATTTCATTAAATGTATCTATAAATGGATAAAAAAAAAGCACACTGTGTTGTTCTTTAATTAATAGAAATATCAAATTGCTCTGGTATAAGAGGAATAAAACACTTTGTGTTGCGCTGTTATAGGAAAATAATCAACGCTCCTGTGGTAACAGTGACTCGGCTTCATCACAGCCTCCCGCTGTTGATTATTTTCCCATAACTGCACAACACAAAGTGTTTTCTTCCTTACATGTGACATGTTATTAATGATTTATTGCACTGAGGATTCACGGGAAGTGTTACCAATTCAATACGGTGTTTTCTGGATTTTATATACATATATATATATATATATAATCCAAAAAACACCATATAATATATATATATATATATAATCTTATTATAAGTGCAATACAATTTTAATACTTGTTTTCTGTATTTTGTTCATAAATCCACCAAGTGTACTAAAATCTTTAAAATTTGGACGTTTATGATGAAACCTTTCTCAATCCCGAATTGTTCCGATGTTAACAATGATAAAAATAAAATAAAATAAAAAAAGCAGAAAAAAATACATGCAGGAAATGTTAGGACAAGCACGTGAAGAGTTTAAGCAGTGTATAAAAGACTAATAAAGATGAAGAATAATAAGCACTAAAGCATCAGAGCTCCAGAAAGGAACGCCCAACGTGCAACCCTTTTCATTTCATTTCATTTCTGACTTACTTTTGAATATTGCCTATATTCCGGCGGTCCTGGTATTTCAGAAATTCAGAGCTGTACCTCTGGTGTGTGAGCAAACAGCCGTGTGTTTGTCCGTCTGCTCGGAGTGTGAAGTGTCGATTAGCACAGAGGTGTTAATCTCCAGCGTTCACCGAGCTGGAGAGCTATTCCTGTCTGTGGAATGTTAATGTGGAGGAGAGAGCATGTGGAGCACCACGGGCCAGTCAGCGTCTCACACACCAACTCTCTCTCACTTCACTAAGGACTTTATCTAAAACAACACGGGCTGAAACCTCACCCTACGGTTCGAGTCAGACTAGGCTGACGATTCTCTTGTCACGTTTTCAGTGATAGATTCATAATAATGTAACGATGCACTCACAATAAAAACAATGAAACATCTTTATATTACTTATATATTTACTTTAACATGTTTGTTGTTTAATTGCTTGATTTTTCATACACATCACACCTCTTTAGTATTATTGGAAGATCAATTTTAGATTCGTTTGTTTTTTTTGGTTTTTTTTTTAATGAAGTATTGTCATGTAATGCATTACAGCTTTTTCATTCGAGGAAATTAATTCCTAGAATAAAATAATTCGAATAATAAAGAATATACAAAATAATAATAACAATAGCTATACTACTGTGATTATTATTATTATTATTATTAATAATAATAATAATAATAATAATAATAATAATAATAATAACAAATATAGATCTAATTAATAATTAATTATAAATATAGATAGATCCTTTAACGAATAAAAAAAGATTGGAATTGAAAAATATTTTTAACTGGAATTTTTTTAATTACATATAAAGAGACCTTTGATTGTGCTTTTGTTAGGATTGTTTTTTTATATTTATACTTTATTATATTTTAGTATATTTGTAATGTAAGTGATTTTGTGTGAAGGCTGCTGGTTTAATATACTATTTATATATTTATTTTATTTCTTTGATGCTGTAAATGTGAGAATTCATATAGTAATAACAATAACAACAACAACAACAACAACAACAATAATAATAATAATAACAATAATAATAGAAAGTTATGAAAATAATTTTATATGTTTTTAGATTTTAGTCATAATTCCAGTGAATCAGTTCTGACTCAGTCCCCATGTACTCAGTTTAATGATGCGTGAATCACTCGAAAAAAACTCCAAGCACCTTGTAACTGAGACGTGATTTGTGGCACGTTTCTAGTTTCCGGTCTGTGCGTTTTTCTTTTACACCCTGTTTTATTTTTGGCAGCAAATTATTATATCTCTACCGTTTTTCTTTCTTATATATATATATATATATATATATATATATATATATAAGCCATACATATGTTCGGCTTTGAAGTTTGCTGGTGTGTTGGGGCTGCACATGATCATTTCACGCATGTTATTTTGTGTCTTCGGGCCGCTGGATGTCTGTCAGGAGCGGAGAATGCAGAGCCTCGGGCTACTTCTGTTCCTCTCCTGGAAATTCCAGTCTCTCACAGCCGCCTCGCCTCGCCTCTGATCCAGTGGTTTAGGCTCCGCGTTCTAAATCCTGCTTTTATACGCAGAGTGAATCATCACTTCCATGTCTAAATGTATAAGCCATAATTAATTCGATGTGGGGACGCCACCGCCTGCAAACGAGCTTCATCTCATCAGACGGATAGTGAAATTCGTCTGATCTCCTTCCTGAAGTCTACACGCTGATCTTATCGAGCCAGATGTGCTCCACTTCTGTGTCAGATCTTTAGAATAAACAGACACGACCGCTCCAACGACCGCATTCCCACCATCTACTCGAATTCAAATCAATAGCCAATCCAATAACACTCTGAACTCTCCAAGGTTATAAAAGAACCAGTTCCTGAAAAGTTCTTTGGATGTGATTAGTCCTAATAATGGACCGGTGCCAGAACATAGAACCATTAAATGTTCCCCCAGAGGGACAAATTCAAGACCTCGTTAGGGTTCTCAAGTGTAGTGAAAACTCCAGCTAACAATTTTAGGTGAGCAGATCATTTCACCAGCTAAACGTTACAGTCCTAGCAGGCTTTGGTTTCTAGAACTTTCAGTCTGGTTGAAAAGTTTCTGGTTGTTATGAGAAACAGAATTATTTAATCACCAAGTTCAACACGTACAAGAAATTGATTTTTTTTTTTTTATGTGACGTGACGTAAATTAAATACAACAAAACGACATAACAATAAAATTCATTGGTACCTGTATTACTTTAATTAATTTATAAACAATCTATAATAAATAATTTATACTTTAGGTCCTACACTATTGTACTGTAACATTTTCAAGTTTATAAATGTTAGAAGAAATGTTTCCAACATCTAACTTCGTTTTTTTTTGCTGTAAGTTAAGGCATAACCAGAACGAGTACTGAAACCATAATGTTTTTGTCGAACTTCATTTTCGTTTTGTTTTGTTTTTCTTTTTTATGTTACAGCATAAGCAGAAAGAGTATTGAAACTATACGTTTTTTTTGGTCTAACTTCATTTTCGTTTTGTTTTGTTTTGTCTTTGGGTTACAGCATAACCAGAAAGAGTACTGAAATTATAAACATTTTGTCAAACTTCATTTCTGTTTTTTGTTTGTTTGTTTTTGTCTTTAAGTTACACTGTGACCACAAAGAGTACGGAAATCATAATGCTTTTCTCTAACTTCATTTATTTTTTGTTTTATTTTACTTTCTTTACGTTACAGCGTAACCAAAGATCCAAATCCTTGAAGCCTCAAAATGGTTTAAAAAGCTTCAGCTCAAATAAATAAAACCCTGAAATTGTATTGACCTTTGACATCTTGTAACTCCAGCGTGTGTAACTATTTCTGCTGTTTAGGTGTGAACAATCTGATTAAAGCTTTTACTGCCTCTAATTGTCCATGAACATTTCTCACATTCCAGAGCAGAGTCTTGCTCTTGGTGTGTGTCCGAGTCTACAGGAGACTCCCACGATGCCTCTGCACCCGAGCAGCTGGATAAACAGGCAGCATTCAAGGCTACCATTTTGTAAACATGCCAAGATAATGTGATCTGATAATCAATCAACTAGCATAGTGTGCTAATACAAAAGTCATGTTTTGCCTTTGATCAATATCACAAAACCCCATCCTTAAGATCCCGCCATTTTCTCTACTCCTTTTCATCTTTCTTTTTTGTCTTCTCCATTTTTTTTTGTCTTCATGTCTTGCTTGTACAGTAGAATTGGCTTTTCACTTCAAAAGAATTCCTAGGACACCTTGTCAGCTCTTTCAACAAATCTCTCCTTTACACCCTCAAGGGAACAAATGTTACCTGTTGCTCTAAATTCAATCCAAGCTACAACGTTCCTGGATTACGCTTCTACGTTTCTGTGCCTTTTAAAGGAAATAATAGTCATTTACTGCAGTTCAATATGGATAACCGGTGCTCCTTCACTACCAAAACCAAATTTCTGAAAACACTTGAATGTAAATAAGTCAAATCTTAAAAAATAAGGATTCTGTCCATTCTGAAGCCCATGAGGGCTTAAAGATTGTCCCCAATAGGAGCTGATAAGAGTGACTGTACTAAAGATCTCCAAGAAGCAGATACCTGAGTAAAGGCAAGTCCAAACAACTGAACCTTGTCACATAGCTAAAATTCTGCCAGGAGCTCTGATTTCCCATTTATGTGAAAACCGCTTTGAATTCCTTTAACCATGTTGTTTGTCAGGCATAGTACAATGGTGTTAAGCATGAAAAGTGCCAAAATGGTGCCTATACACATTAATAGATGCCTTTATTCCATGTTCCGTCTTGCTTTTTGGCAAGACTTCACACTTTTCTGCAACAAGTAGGTGACACTATAACAGCAAAACATTTTAAATGTTGGTGACAAACCCAGTAAAATGTGCAGTCTTTACATTGGAAATGTGTACAATGGACTGGTATCAAATAGATCAACGATACTCGTAGATCAATGGAGAATTAACCAAAAATCCATGATTTCCATTTGTCACATTTTATTTAAACTCCTGTAAAACATGGATCTTATCAGGAGAACTTAATGGTAATTCATCGGCAAGAGCTTAAGTGTGAACACAAGCCTTGGACCAAGATTATTACCAAGAGCTGATACAATTCTCACTGAATTATCAGGAGGGCTCATGTGTGAACAGAAGCTAGTACATTACCAGCAAAGAACACTATAGTTTATTCTTTCCTTTCTTCCTTCCATACTTTACTTCCTACCTTCCTTGACATATCCCCAAGGGTTCCCACCCAGATTTAGGAAACTATCATACAGAATTGCTTCAAAATGTTCAAAAACAGCAGCACCACCAAGCCCATCACCAGAAAGGGTACAGAAATGTTAACCAGGTGTTGTCAAATTGGATTTTGATTAGTAGGTTGTAGCACCACCACCAAACTCACCACCAGAAAGAGTACAGTAACGTTTACCAGATGTAGTTACATTGGATTTTGATTCGTAGGTTGTCACATCACCACCAAAACCCACCAGAAAGAGTGTAATGATTTTGACTCTTAGGTTGTGTTAAAATGTTGGGACTATTCAACTTCACATCTCAGTGACTGAATCCAACCCAGAAGCCAAAATCAGATCTTACAGCTTTTAAAATCTTTTCTCCATCTTACCTGTCTGCTGAATCCTGTTGTTCTCATTGAGTCTGAGCGTCAAGCCCTTGCTGTTGCAAGTAGAAGTCATAGCCGTAGACCCTCCATTTCTTTTAACCGAATTGGTCCGTGTTGGGATGGGCACAAATGTAGGGTCCAAGTCCAGGATCAACTGGTTAAGCTGGTCGATGGAGTTGTCGATGTCCACTGTGAGTGAGTTAAACTCCTCATCATGATTTTTCTCGGTCTCCTGGCTTGGCGATACCTTTGGGTTCAGAGCAGTGTGGTTTTGATCACTAATGATCATTTTGGGTGAAATCTCTTGCTTGTCCCCATGGAAGTTCTCCTCTACTCCACTTTCCTCAGGCAGGTAGGAGTAGTGAGGGGCCACTACCATTTGCTGCTGGCGGACCCAGGTCTGAGTGGAGTAGTTGCCCTGCCGGAATTGCTGCCCCCTGGAAGCTGTGCTGGAAGTGGTGGTGACGGGAACAGAGACAGTTCTCTTGGCAAGGCAGTTTCTCCGTGTCTCAGCGTACGCTCGCTCATATTCTTCCATGGCTGCTGGGCCGTGATGTGGGACATCCTCAATCACGCCAGGGCTGCAGAAGCCATCAGAGAGCAAGGAGTTTTGGCTGCTCTTGTGGTATGATGATGAAAGAGTCCCTAGACTGTCCACACTGCGCAGGTCGTGGCCTGACATCAGGACCTCGTCATCCAGGATATCCGTTTCTCGCTCTTTCGGCCGGGAGTTGCCGTTTATATGGACCTGCACTGGGTGATGGAGGACTCCCTGAGAGGCTGAGGTCAGCTCCATTCCATCATCTGTCCGAGGCTCATCGAGCCCAAATCCACTCAGCAGGCGATTCAGCTCTGCCTTCTCCTGCTCACTGGGACCAGCAGACTTACTACCAGACACAGGGCAGCGCTCAGTCCAAAGGGAAGCACTCGAGAGACCGGAGTCACTGCTGGCTGAAAGAGCGTGATCACTATGCTCGGGGCTGGAGGTGACAGATGTGGTGCGGTTGGATCTGCTAAGGATGACTGTGCTGCCCTGGCTTCGTTTAGGTGAGAATTTGTCCAGGGTTGCGATCGGGGGCTGCAAGGGAGGAGCTGGGGGAGAGAAGAGATGTAGCGCTTCAAGAGGTCAGCTGGGTTAAAGACACTTAGAGACAGACAAATAGTGGAAACGTTCTGGCCATACCACAATGCAAAGTGACAATCATCCATACACTTTGCAGACCAATGATCAGAATTCTTTCACCCTTTAAAAGAACAAACAAACTGGCCTTGTTCCTTATAGTTATTAAACATTCTCACCCAGACGCCATCCACACATTAAACCACTAACAATTATACACATTGCAGTAATATATTTTGAGTTCATGTAAATTTAAATCAGATTACATGTAAGTTTCATATTGCAAAACTGGGAAATTCTGAGACTTCTGAATCTCGGAAGAATGCCCAGAGGTTTTTTTTTTTGTTTTGTTTTTCTCATATCTTACAAAATGGTGACCAGACCTAAACTGAGCTGAAATCAGTTGTCCAGTATCTCTGTTGAGTTCTTTGTTCATAATCATGATTCAAAAACGTATTAAAAAATGATGTCATATGCACAAACTTCCTTGTACAATAAAATTCTTAAGTTTGTATGTTATGGTGGATGTTACAGTAGACAATAAACGAAAAATAATAACAAAAACAATGTTAATAAGAAAGAAAACAACATTGTTGTTCTCATGGACATATAGCTTCACGGAAAGGTTCTTGCTTTCATCGTCACATAGTTTCACACAAAGCTTCTTTTGATAAAACGTAATGTCCAGCAACTTGTATGTGACCTCTTCCTTGTGCACATGTACAGTATCCACACTCACAGACCCTTAATTTAAGAAGGCTGATAGAAACATATAAGACGTAAATCAAATCCAAATAAATTCGAAGTTATATACACCATGATCCTGATTTTCTTCTGTTAACTGTTGCTTCACCAAAACTAACAATGTGACGGTGACAGACGCGCCACGTCTCAAGCAATTTTATCAAGCAAATAGGTAACATCAGACTGTAACAAACAATAGCTTTAAGAATATATATAAGCCATCCTAATTGAGCCTATAACTGCAGAGCTGCTGTATTTGTTTAAAAAACTCCTCTCACTCTCAGATGACTTTCAGACTTCAGTACTAAGTAGTTAGTTAATCAAAGACCGCTCTCCCACGTTTGAGCCAAGCATTTCACACAATCATGTGATTCACCACCTACTCCTCTGGCCTTTAGAGTTATAAAACCACAGAAAACCGCCTCAAGGTCAAGAGATGACACTCACAGAACACTGAACTACACACTAACAGCTAAAACAGTCTAGTAAAGGAAGACGCTACAGTTGGTGACACAGACCCAAGCACTGCTGAGTACCTGTGTGTCGAAAGAAAGTGTGAGGCGCTCTGAATACCAGACCTGCATGATAAAGGCTCAGGATCACACACACAGGATCACACACACACACACACACACATACACACACACACATACACATGCTCAGGCATACGTACATGAACCAGTCCGAGTTTGCCCAAAGCAGTCAGAAATACTCCTCTAATGCTCTTACGTTCCTGCAGCACGTCTTCTTCTTTCTGCTTCTTACCCCTGTTCTACCTCCCCTCTCTATCTCTCTAACCTACCCCCTCCCACATTCCTCACTCTCACCACCCCTCACAGGGGGGAAAAATCCCATGTTTCTTACCTCCTCCTACCTTCAGCCCGGCATGAGAGACTCACGTAACCGTCTTCCTCCAGTCTCAGCACGTTAAACAGAGTGCATTAACACACAGTGTACTGAGCTACTCAGTGCTTCAGTCCCTTTAAACACAAAGGTAAGTGTGTGCGTGCGTGTGTGTGTGTGCGTGTGTGTGTGTGCTCTTGGACTCCACACAAGGATGAGGGGCATGGTGAGGTTGCCAAATCTGGAGAGAGGAATGTAAACATGGGGGCGGGGATTAGGAGAAGGGGGCGGGAACTGATGAGATCAAGCTGATCAGTCCAAAGAAAAAGGTGAAAAGGTAAAAGGAGAGAAAAGAAGGAAGGGTTGATTTGGAGAGAGGGAAAAAGAAAGAAAGAAAGAAAGAAAGAAAGAAAGAAAGAAAGAAAGATCAACCAAAATAAAAAAGAAGGAAATAAAGAAGGATATGGGAGCAAAAGAAAGAGAGAAATGGAAAAGCACAAAGAAAGAAAGAAAGAAAGAAAGAAAGAAAGAAAGAAAGAAAGAAAGAAAGTGGGATGATTGAAGGGAAGGAGAGAAAATATTTGTATTAAAAGAAGAATGCACTGATCTGTGCAAGAAGAAAGAGAGATATTAAAAACAGAAGGCGTGTGGATGAGTGAAGAGAAGAGATTGATAGAATCCCTCCGTCTGGAAAAGAAAAAAACAAACATTCCTTTGTGCAGCTAAACACCTGACAGGAGCTTTTTAATCAGAGCTGCCGTGCCTTCTACTTCAGCTGCTTTTATATGAAACTCGAGCCGCTCTCTGCAGTGTTACCAAATTACACGCCTGCTGCTGTCAACACACACACACACACACACACACACACTGTTATGGAACCAGATGTGCACCGAGCCAAAATTAGTGGCTTTCAGAGATCATCTCAGACATTTTTCAAACAGTAAACACAGACTTGAAATTTTCAGCTGTGTGTTTACTACAGGTCATAACTCCGACCTCCGAATAGGAAAAGCCAAAGAAAACGCTCCGTCAACTCGGAAATCCTTCTCTGGAACTCGGGACGGTCTTCACAACCCAGAGTTCAGCAAGTGACGTCAAATCAACATGGCTGCTCCCAGCATCAGCAGTAAACACTGCAGCACTTCTTACCTTTAAGTGAGTTATACTGTATATACACGTATTAGCTTTAAATCAGTCAACATACAGACATATTCACGTGTTAGATCTATAACACTGACGCTACAGTTCACTGCTCTGAGGAGGAAAATATACATCCCTCAGGGGCAGTGGTGGCTCAACGGTTAAGGCTCTGGGTTACTGATCAGAAGGTTGGGGGTTTGAGCCCCAGCACTACCATGGTGTCACTGTTGGGCCCTTAACCCTCTCTGCTCCAGGGGTGCTGTATCATGGCTGACCCTGTGCTCTGACCCCAGCTTCCTAATAAACTGGGGAATGTGAAGAAAAAGAATTTCACTGTGCTGTAATGTATATACAAATAAAGGCTTCTTCTTCTTCTTCACTCATCCGTTAGCTGGCTAGACTGCTGCTAATAAAAGATGAACATGGAGCCTGCTCCTAAGCCAACATAATGTCACTCACACAGGACAAGCTAGCGCTCTGGCTGCTCACTGAGTCACTGCGTTCCCTTCAGAAACACGTCACACCTCAGGACAAACACAATCACCTGAGCTTCCTCCTCCATCCCCACCACGGGGAAGACTGTCACCAAGTCCAGCGTGGCTGCTAACATTGTTTAATTTATTCCAAATGTTATCAAGCTACTTTCCAGTTAATCTAAATACACTTGAAAAAAAAAAGAAGGAAACAAGAAAAGAGAAATTAAAAAAAAAAAGATATGGAGAGAAGAATGTAAACAAGGGGCAGGGTTTGCAAGAGAAAGGGTGGGAACCAAGATCAACCCAATCAGTCAAAAAAAAAATGTCAAAGTACAGAAAAAAGGAAATGTTGGTGTGGAGAAAGAAAGAAAGAAAGAATAAATGGAAAAGAACATAAGCGAAGAACAGAAGGAAGGAAAGAAAGATATACGAAAGATGAGAGTTGTAATCTAATAAATAAATTAATTAATTACAAATGAGAAAAGAACTAAAGAAAGAAAGAAAGAAAGAAAGAAAGAGAAAATATGAAAGAAAGTTAGGCCTATACAGTATCTCCTCAAATAAATAAATAAATAAATAAATAAATAAATGTGTGGGAGCAGATGTGTGTGTGTGTGATAGAGAGAGAGAGCAAGAGAGAGAGAGAGTGCTTGCGTGTGTGTGTGTGAGAGAGAGAGAGAGAGAGAGAGAGTGTGTGTGTGTTTGTGTGTGTGCGTGTGAGTGAGAGAGAGAGAGAGAGTATCTGTGTGTGTGTTTGTGAGTGTGTGTGTGTGTTTGAGAGAGTGAAAGAGAGTATGTGTGTGTGTGATAGAGAGAGAGAGCAAGAGAGAGAGAGAGTGCTTGCGTGTGTGTGTGTGAGAGAGAGAGAGAGA
>CM074977.1:3179206-3214918 GCA_037576825.1 Pangasius krempfi | reverse complement strand
AATCCTAAATTAAGACAAAACACACTCTCTCAGCGCGCTCTCTGTGAGATATTAATATATATATATATATATATATATATATATATATATATATATATATATATATATATATATTTATAAAATTTATTTATTTGTTTGTTTGTTTATTGGTATAGACGTGAGTCAAAATAACTTTCACTCATATCTCTGAGAAGCTCTGCCGTTTATTCGTCATTTTCTGCTGTGTGAGCATCTCCTTTTATGGAGTTTAGGGGGTGTCACCAAATGCAAATCAGCTGTCCTGTGCACATGCCTCAGTGCTTCCAAAACTTTTGTAAAGCCGGCGTAAAACTTTAGATGGGTTTGGTTTACGCAAACGTTCACACACGACTTTAGTAAACATGGAAAACATTTCTCCATGTGTGAAGTATGAGAAATCTCACCCTGCAGTGGATGACCACAACGTGCAGCGGGTCGTTGTTCAGCCAGTTCTCCATGGCCTTACAGATGGTGCAGATCTTATCCAGGAGAGGAGCGTGCAGATCCGGCCAGCCCGTGTCTAAAGTCTGAGCAAAATCACAGACGTCAGTGACTCACGATGTGCTGTAGATCATCAGATTTCTTACAGTAGAGCCAGGACATACTAAACTCCTCCAATCAGATAGCTTAATCAAATCCTTCAGATGATTCAGTGATGATCAAATCATGATGATCAAAAGATTCATATCAGAATTCACAGAGTGGATTAGTCGTGTGAGCTGTTACTATAGAAACATAGCATAACGAAGTAGAACAAGCGCATACACATGAGCCTTTCAGCCTTGATGTCCTAGAAGATTAATCAACACCTTCTGACCAATCAGAATCCAGAATTCAACAGTGGTATAAAAAGATGCATGTTTTTTAAACTGTTTTGCACTCGACTGTGTGCACGTCGGGCGGTGTTGGTTCTAGCCTCTGATGACTAACACTGTCGTTACCAAACATGCAGTCAACACACTCCACCCACATACTCCAGCGCTTTCTGTGAGCCATTTCCAAACAGATCTATTTCCATTACCTTAGGGTTCATCTTGGTCAGGTCATGTTTCTTCTCTGACAGGTTGATCACCTGGAACAAAAACAGGAACATGAGCAAACCTTGGAGGAAAAAAAAAAACAAAACAACTTGGCTCTCTGGATAAGCTTGTTTTAATTTAACACACTGAGCGTGCAGTAAAGCGCAATACCACGAGTCACCACTAGGCTTTCACTCAGTGGTGTAGTAATGCACGTCTGTGTATGACTGTGAATCCACGTATTTAATGTCAGCGGTGCACAGAGGGCATTGATTTCGTCTTTCAGGTCGTCTAAAGAGAACTTTGTCTCTCACTATCATCCCGAATGAGTAAAAACAAGTCTACTAACAATGACATGAAAGAAAAGAGACAGAAAGAGAGAGATACGCTCATCACAAGACAGCAGATAACACTGGAGACTTCACGACTGAGTAAACACCAATCATTCTCTCTAATGCAGTAGAGATCAGTAAAGATCAAAGTGAATTAGTCAGATCATCAGCACAAGCCCCGCCCTTTTTAACTCAAAAATAAAACTTGTTCACAGCATCGAAACATACGAGACTCAAAATATGTGTTTACTTTGGATTCTTCAAATGTATGTGCTAAGACATTTCTCTAACAGTTCTATGTTGTTTCCTATACATTGCAATTCAAGGAACATTTAATCTGTCAGGATTCCTTAATTGTTTTTACATATAATTTAATGAACACTTCTGCAATGTTGATGCAACGTCTTTGGTTGTACGAATGTTAACAAATGTTTTAAAATAACATTTATAACAACATCGCAACAATATTTTTAGTTTCTTTTGGAACATTAAGAAATGTTTTTGC
Organism: Pangasius krempfi; assembly: GCA_037576825.1. Lineage (NCBI taxonomy): Eukaryota > Metazoa > Chordata > Actinopteri > Siluriformes > Pangasiidae > Pangasius > Pangasius krempfi. Next base: position 3,213,044 of record CM074977.1, on the reverse strand, counting down.
GTCACATTTAGAAATGTTTCCACAACATTGCGCATCACATTTAGAAATATTTCAGAAACATAACATCAATACTTTTAGTTGTAGGAATGTTAACTAATGTTTTTATAGAACAGTTAAAAAAAAAATTCATGTTTCAATTAATAAAAATTTCTACAATTTTGCTGCAACAGTGAGATTGTAGGAATGTTGCAAATATTTTGTAATTGTTTCTTCAATGTTGCTGCAAATTTATTTGTATAAACATTAACAAATGTATTCATATGATGTTTATAAATGTTTCTAGGATGTTAAAGAAACATTTGTGGCTGTAGGAACGTTAAAAAATTGATTTCTGCAACTTGGCTACAACAATTTTTGTCTTAGAAATGTAAACAAAAGTTTTCACGTAAACATTTCTACAAATTTGATGCAACATTTGTAGTCGTAGAAACATTAACTAATGGCTTGACATTCCTAGCTTTAATAAATATTTCCGCAACTTTGCTGCAACAATTTTTGCTTTAGGAGTGTAAACAAATGTTTTCACTTATGCAATATTTGTAGTCTGGTGTCGTATAAATTGAGAAGTATAAATGTGTGTACATAACATTGAGAAACGTTTCTATAACGTTGCTACAATTTTAGTTGTCGGAACTTTAACAAAAGTTTTTTTTTACATAACAATTATAAGCATTTTTAAAATATTGTCACAACATTTTTACTTTGTATAAACTGTTGTTGGAACATTTTTAGTTGTCGGACCATTGGCAGTGTCTTTTAACATTTATAAACATTTCTACGACTTCGCAGCAAGCTTTTAATCGTAGGAATGTTAAGCAATGCTTTCAGATAGCATTAATAAAAATTTCTACAACATTATTTCGTTTTAGGAATGTTAACATTTGCTAGATTGTTTTTTTTTCTCTAACTCGGAAGGATGTGTGAACGTTCTACCAACATTTTGAAGTAAGCTATAATTACAGCAAATGTTTTAAACCATCACAGGAGCCTTATTTATGAAATTTTACAAATTTTACAGTCCGACCTCCTTGTAGCCTCCAATATCTTTCTAATAATGTTCTCTGTTCGCTGGGATAACGGTTTAAACACTACATTCCTTATGATTCTGCATCAATCAAAAGGATGTCCTCAAACCCATACAGTCGTAATGAGCGCATTAATTGCTGTTGTCTCTAAAGCCAGACTTTGAAAAGGGCTGTCTGTACAGACGTCCCTGCATGACGTTCATGAGACAAGCTGAAACTCATTCCTCTAGGGCCTATAATCCTGAGCTGCTTCTTCCAGCAGTCATTTCTCCTCCGCTAGCGTGTGTAAACACCCAGGCGTTGTCTTACCAAATAGTTATCGGCGTGTTTCGACTTGAGCATGCGCGTGACATCCTTCAGATTGTGCAGATACGTCTCTTCAGAGCAGGCCTGCGGGAAGGACACGGCGATGATGCGCTCTGTCACATAGGTCAGGTCAAGTTCATAGCCTTCCTCCATCTGTGCAGAAAAACACAACATGGCCGCAGGTTTAAACCGGATGTTTAAGACTGTAAGGCATACAATCAGTACAATGATATTTTATTGGCCACAACTGTGGACATTTTTGTTTGGCCTTGTCGTAAAACATCACACAATTCACACAATTCTAAAAAACTGAACACCACCACAAAAAACAGAAAAGACAAAGCATAAAAAGTTAACTTTTACAATAAGCACAAAGAGAACACAGAGCTGAAATGGCTTGACATATTTGCTCTCAAAAGTTTTGCTGCACAAGGATTGTACAAGGATTGTAATGTTTTTTTTATAGACGCTCCTCTTGGTAAAGAGGACAATTCGCTGAATTGTCTACCTGAGGGAAGCATATACTTATTATAGCTTTACTAAACAGTTTACTTAGTTCAGGCTAGAAGTTTTCAGTAGGATCTAGAAAATACGATGAGAAACGGTCGATATGTGTACCTTCTAAAGCTAACTAGTTAAACGCAAATGAAATATCATACTAATATGTGTGTGAAAATTGGTTGTTTGAATTAGTTTCTGTCATGCTTGGCTTCGTACTCGCTTTATTGGCAGATTAGCAAAGCAAGCTAACTGTCCTAGCTACAGACACCCACCAGATGCACCAACTATCTCTCTTTTTTCTTTGTAACGTCTCTATACACATTTCAAGACAGGTTGTGTAGGACTGGATAAGATGAAATCACAGTTATATGTTTTTCTTCCATTTTTGCGTGTCTGGAACTAATTGTACGTAGGAACTACAGCTCTGATTGGGGAACTGAAAAAAAAAAGGTCATACCAGATCTGCCATACGATTGGTCCGAGGAATCATTCCGGTGAAATGTTTAGATTTGTCACTCAGTTCAAATATTGTAGACGAAATCACGGCTCCATGTCATACATAGAAAATGAACGGTGGTCCGCCATTTTGTTTCTTGCTAGTTTGAACGTAGGGTAACTCAAGCTAAAATGTTGGCTGAAACTAGTTCCTGAATGTTAATTTAATTGCTGTGTTGGCTATACATTCCTTTTGTATGATTTAAAGTGTATAACTAGTTAGAGCAGATGAGAACAATAGACTAGATTGCAGATCGATTGCAGCGGCTAAATTCCAAAGTAGTCTCACTCAGAACTAAATTAGGCTACACAATTAGGAGGATTTTTGTCTAAGATTTTGTCTACGTTGCTTTACAGTGAATTTGTTATATATTTGTATTTATGGATCATGAATTAAATGCTTATAAAGAGCTTCTGATTCCTGGTAATATTGCCACATGTGGCGCCCAGCAGCAAGCTAAACCCCGAGCACTTCCTGTGTTTCTACAGCAAGGCTTCCCCTCGCATGGCTTATCTGTTGCTGCTTATCCCAACACTGCAGTATCAACAGAGAGAAGAGATCGTGCTCTGAAAGACCCATGGAGCTGTAGATCCTGATCCTGTGTGTTGTCCCGCTCCATTCAGCTCAGGAGGTGCTTCATGCTTCATGAGTTCGCTCAGTGTGGCAGAAAAACATGGTCGAGGTGAACTAGGAATGGGATTCGGAACAACTGAACTGAACTAGGTCCAGAATCAATCTCAGACCAGTTCACACTGAACGTGTCTTAATTACGCTCTTCTGTCCTTTGAAGTGTGAACGTCTGAAGTATATTTAGTTCTAATGCTGACAGACATTTGCTTTTCCTGTGCGGTTCGTCTCAGACTTCCCCTGCTGATTCCTCACATTTTACTGTCTATATATTACCCATTATGGGAAGTCAAAATAGAAATAGAAAAATTGTATATTTACACGTTTGGCTGTTGAACAAATGACGCCAAATGCGTATTTTTTTCAGAAATAAGAAAAACACCAAATGGGACATTCCCAGCTAACGGGCAACGTTGTTAGAATATTGTTAGTAAAGTCCGAAAGTAACGTCCCTGTAACATTCATCAATGTTCTTCTCTTAGTTTGCTTCATAATATTATTAGATTGCTGCTCACACAACATTCGCAGTTAGACAAATCTGAACGTTATGGAAATGTTAGTGTTCATTTCCTAAAACAAACATTAACATTAACATTAATGTTATGGATATTCATACAATTAAATATTGTAGGAATGTTTATATTATAAAATATTCTTAAAATACTCTTCTTAGAAACTTGGCAGAATATTCTACGAACCAAATGTTCCTAGAAGCGTAACGTTCAGAAAACGTTCTGCAAGCCTTAAAACCTTGTTAGCAGGGTTTGCATTCTAGTTTTAGCAAAAATGATGACACGAGATCAAAGCTCCATATTCAGTTTGTGCCTTAAGTTCAAAAGTTACTTCAGTATTTATGTGGAGAAAGTTTCTCGTATTCAGAATCAGGTTACGCGGTTCCTTAAGTCAATTTTTCTGGGCGTGGTATTCAGATTATGCAAATCACCTGCGTGTAGTTAACGCCTCTGAGGTTTCCAGATTTTACTCAAGTAGAAGCATCAGAGATGGGGTTTTCAGTAACATTTAGACCAGCACATTTAAACATAAGTGTTTGTCTGTAAGGCTGAAAAAAAAAATCAAGAATGAAAAATGCCGACTGAAGAAGCAAATAACTCTGTGGAGAAATTTAATATGATGTAACATAAAAATGTATAAACCTTGTCCTGTGTGATATTACAGTCTATGTTCACAAAGACTTTTTAGCATCCATCTGAAAATATACTGTTGTGCGTAGCTGCTTTGTTTTGGGCGTGTCTGTTGGTGGGAGTTTTGTGCTATAATCCAATAGAGGCTAAAGGTAAACTGTCCTTATAGCTTTGAACATGACTTTGAATGCCTGAAACCCCGCCCTAGAGAGTCTTCTACATTCAATCAAAATATATTTCAAGCACGACAACTTTTTACACCCTGACACACGTTTTTTTCGAGAGGTGTGTGTTTGATGGATACCAAACAAGTCCTTGTGAACGCAGCCTAATTGTTTAACAGCTGGAAACCACAGCAGTGAAATTCGCTTTTGTAGAACTTTTTATGACGCTGTAAAAGCATAATAGTCACGCTGGATATCGAATGAAGTCTCCAAGCTTTAATCTTTCAGTTTATTGCGTGAGGTCTCTGAGCTCAGAGTCACGTGCAACGTGAAATCTCTTATATACAATACGGAATCACGTCACTGCTTTCGCAAGACGGCTTTCGTTCTCTCCTTCTTCAGCAGTCTGTCTAAATCTCTGAAGGTCTTTCAAGGACTTGTTTGTTTTTGAAACGATTTGCTGCTTGAATGTGTCACTTAATGAAGTCTGACTCTAGACTCCAAACACACACGATAAAGAGAGCTGTAAATCCAAAAGTAGTGGTTGTATGTGTGTGTGTGTGTGTGTGTGTGTGTGTGTGTGTGGGCGGGGGGTCTTTAAACACCCCCTGTACTCAGAATGAAAGGGCGACTGTGTGAAGGAGGTCATCGCCAAGGAAACGTAGGGGAGGGGGATGAAGTTCTCAGGAGAGTTGCTTAATTAGATATTAATGGTGTAGTTTTGTGTGGAATGAGAGCGATTAAGAGAGTAATACTGAACGGGCAATTTGCAAAAGTAATGGCCCCTTAATATTGCAATGTAGCAGAAGTGGTAGTTAAGAATCTACTGCGGTATTTTCCCATGACACAAACAAACCTATTTACCAGTTCTGTGAAAGTCAATTGTAGGCCACAGTACACTTCTTTTTTTTTTTACATGCATTACTTAACATTACTTAACTTAACACACCGTAACGGTCAGGAGTAATACACCGTAAGTAACAAGTAACAAAGCAATCATCACTTGTTTTTTTTTTTTATATTTTCTTATAATGGACCAAATAAGTCATTATAATCATTATATTCATCTGTAAATAACACAAAGTCCACAACTGATATGAATTGATTTACTAATTCATTTGTTTTGTGGTGGTTATTAATGAGGATGAATGGTGGGTGCCAATATTTACACACCAACTCACCTAATGTTCAACATTACTAAATTTCTATTTGAGAGAACATCAAATGTTTCGATAACATTACATATGTCAGAAAATAAAACACTTTTCTAGGAAAATAATCAATGACACAAAGTGGAGACATGAACTGTTACCACCTTGAAGTTGATTATTTTCCCCTAGCAGCACAAACTGAAGAGTTTTATTCCTCTTTTATCACGGACATTTATCACGTTACAATTTTTGATTTATTAATGAATAACACATCATACTCATTTGCTTTTTATTTATAGTTGGCTTATCATGTTACAGAAAATGTGTAAACTCTTCTGTCATGAAGATTTTCCCTTTTCAGAAAACAAACCTCTAACACTGGAGACTCCTTCCACAAATGTGAAAATAATTTTTTAAATTAATTAATTAATTAATGAATTAACGCTATATACATAACCACAGAATGCAATTCACTTCCTGTCTGTCAGTCTTTTTGGCATTTTTGGCCATAACTGAAACATACCACAAAACACACACACACACACACACACACACACACACACACACAGTGTAGGAAACACCTCCATGTTCAATGTGACCTTCTGACCTGAGTTCCATTGAAGGGTTTAAGTATTGTTTTCTATAGATAACCTTTGCTGTTACTGTTGCAGTAACACACCCCATACGCACACACGCACACACACACACACACACACACACACACACACCATTCAGGAAGCGATAAATCCACACGCAGACAGCTGATACTAAATTCGGCGTCTAGTGAGACATAAAACATTATAAACGTACGTATCCTGGTTGAAGTACACAGTGTGATGTGAATAACAGCACACAGCCATCGCAGTCACAGTATATAAGCAGACGCCATGTTCACACACTGCTTGTGTACCTGAAGGTCGTGTTTAAGCATCTAATACTGAATTACTGCTATTATCCCTGTCAATAACAGGCCATTGTCAGCATCACTAACAGAAATGTGCAGATCATGTAATAAATGGAAATGCAATTTCTCAGCTATTGTGTGTGTCTGTTTTTTTTTTTTTTTCACTCCTGTGATCATCACTGTAATTTTTACTCCAAGTACGCAAGTTTCAGCATGTGTAGAGAGCAAAAACTCTGCATCGCTTCTATTTCTCATCGGCTCGTTCATCATTTTCAGGAATGCATTCATTATACAAGCAAATGCGGATCATCTAGGGAGCATAAAAACTATTATGCACGAGACAAATAATGAAAATACACTAATGTACACACTGTTGGCTAGTGTAACAGTGGAGAAATGACATTTTGTTCCAATGTATACAAGCTATATAGAGGAACGACAGTAAAGACCAATTGACTTGGCCTGACTGGGGCTCTAGTCAAGATAGAGGGAATCATGGATAGCTCTGAATACCAATCGATTTTGGCACAAAATCTGCACACCTCTGTTAGACAGCTGAAGATGAAGAAAAAAATTCACCTTCCAGCATGACCACGACCCAAAGCACGAAGCTAAATCAAAAAAAGGAATGTTTTCAGAAAAAGAAAATCCACTTTAGGCTATTTTGGACTGGTCCAGTCAGAGCCCTGATCTAAATCCTAGCAAAAACCTGTGGAAAGATTCGAAGAGGGCTGTGTGCAGGAGATCCCTCACAATTTGGAGCACTTTTGCAAAGAAGATTGGAATAAAATTGCCAAATCAAGATGTGCTTAAATTGGTAGACTCTTAACCCAAAACACTGAGTGCTGTATTACAAGCAAAATGTGCTTTAACAATAAAAAGTATTAGTTAAGGGGTGCGCATACTTATGAAACCAGCATATTGTAAGTTGTTTCATTTTCTTTTTTTATCTGTAAAACATTTCTATTTGTTTTTCACTAGAATTTTGTTGTTTGAGATTTTGTCACATTAAAGGTGGAAAAAGATCTGATATGATTTATCTTGGTTTCATTCATTACCTCGAAAAAACCTACAATTTTAACAGGGGTGTGTAAACTTTTTATATCCACTGCATACAATCCATAATGGTAATATTGTGAAAACACTAGGGAAGATCAAAGACCAGAGAATTAGGAAAGCAAGGCTAAAAACAAGGCTTGATAACGCACGATACAATTGACAAGACTTCGCAAGGAAACAAAGACACGAGAGTATAAATAGTAAAAAACTAATCAAGAACTAATACAAAACACACAACTGGGTTTATTACAAAGGACCAAACGAGGGCGGACATAAGACCAACACCGTCACAAACTTGAGCACATTGTACTTGTCGCCATGGAAACCACAACAGTTACAGTCTTTAAACTTTAATCTTTGCAACACGTTTACGCCTCATTTTTAATTTAATCATTAAGTTTATGATAATACGACGTAATATGGCAGCACCTAAAATTTAAGATCACTGTTAAATCTCAGAACATTAATTAGTGTTAAATAAATTAACACTTTATTTGAAGGGCACCTCACTTGGGGCTTTATAGCACATTCATAATTATCGCATAAATATTGTAAGAAAGTTATATTGAGGATTTACTCAACATTTTTATGAAGTAGTTACAGTTCACTTACGATTTTTTTTTTTCTTTTTTTTGCAAAGCAACTAACATTACAGAACTGGGGTTAAGTGTTGACGTGATCAAACCCCTGAACTCCTCCTGAGCTGCAGGCAAGTCGTCAGACTGCTGACCTACAACATCAGCAACTTCACACAGTGCTGGAAATGAGCGCTGAGCGCTTTTTACACCAACAGTCTCCAAAAAACATCGATTTAGGTAACAATTCTATCAACAGGTTTACATACACTTCAGCAATGGGATAATGGAAAACTCCTGGACTACATACATTCATCAGTAATTACAGTATGTACTGCTTTGCCTTCCAATAAACCCAGCCAAAGATGAAAGATCTGTCATCAAACAGTGTTTAAAATGAAATGAGCTTACTGGAAGTTTTTTATTCGGCTCCAAATTGTACATAATTCTGATCCCTTTCGTGCTGCATAGACTTTAATTCAAAGGCAGACCTGAGCTTGTGTTAGGACATCACTGTACACTTTCTGAAATATGGGTACTAAACTGTGCTTTTCCGTGTAGCTGGTTTGGAAGCCCCAGATCTTTGGTTTTGCGTAAAAAGGAAAAGTTGCTTTACAGTTATTTTAAAAATTTTGGAAACTATGACTGAATCCAGAGTGCAGACTTAAAAACAAAAAAAGATCACTTTAAAATCTGATTCCAACTTTAATCCGTTTTACGGTATCCTACTATTCTGGTCACATGACCACCTAAATAATGTGGTATGTGCTGTAATGTGATAATGATTATATTATTAGTGTGCATGTAAACACACTCGCTGCTGTTAGTGTGTTAAATGCTTTAGCATGCTATTACTATTACAGGTTCCATTAAGACAGAGGCAGCGTGCTGCTACAAGCCCACAAGGCACAAAGACGAGTCCAAAAGTCTTAAGGTGGAGAGGGATCACTGCTTTTGACACCTGGACTTGTTTTAACAGGCGCCTCTAGAACAGATCCTGACACCTGAAGAGCTGGACGCGCCACGTAGCCACAACCCACTGAGCCACTTCCATGATGTATTTCACCTCATTCGGCTTCACCAGATAATTAAAATGCCTTGTCATATTAAATCAAGGTGACACAACTGTAATCTTAAAGATATTTCCACACCTGGATAAGTGGAGGCGTGTCTTCAGGATTATCAGTCAGCTTGATTTATACTCGGCCATTTCGTGCATCATGTATTAGGATTATATCCAGAATGTAAGTGCACTTACGGCACATTCACACAGATTTAAAACCAATCAGACCACTTCAGGATGTCTGAGACACATTTTAAGCACACGCGCATACAAGTGTAAATATATTCACCTCTCTACTGCTGTAGGCCGTAAGTGCCAAAAACAAAAGCAAAAACAAAACAAATCAGAAAAGTCAATGACAAAAGCAAAAACAAAACATCAAATAAGAAGACATGTTAACAAACCGAAAAACAAAACAAATCAGAAAACGCAATAACAAAACAAACAAAACAAAACGAATCATAAAACATTAACAAACCCAAAAACAAAACAAATCAGAAAACGCAATAACAAAACAAACAAAACAAAACGAATCATAAAACATTAACAAACCCAAAAACAAAACAAATCAGAAAATGCAATAACAAAAGAAAAAACAAGACAAATCAGAAAATATTAACAAATCCAAAAACAAGACAAATCAGAAAATTTAATAACAAAAAAAACAAAAACAAAAAAAAATCAGAAAACTCAATAACACAACCAAAAACAAAACATCAAATCAGAAAACATATTAACAAACCCAAAACAAAACAAATCAGAAAATGCAACAACAAAACCAAAAACAAAACAGCAAATCAGAAAAATACATCAAAATAATAAAAAAAAAAACCACACAACACAGAGCACATCAGGCAGAAATATGGAGGAAACTGGAGAGCTGCAGGATGTTTAAGAGGAAATAGGAAATATGTTATTTTGGATATGCTGTCAAATTTGCACAGCATTAATATGAGCATGCAAACAATGAAAAGGTGCCTTATAAGGAATCCGGGTTATACAGCAAAAAAGAATTACGCTCACTACAGTAACACAACTAAATTCACATTAGATTGTTACGTCTACCTTTCTTTACGTTTAAGAAAATTACAGCAGCATATAAAATCTTTAACCTGGCAACCAACATCAAACGAAGAATAACACAAGGAGCTGGTTATCAGCTGTTATTAGCTGAGTTGGATGTATGTCGATCGTTGGCTGGGTGTCGATCGGTTTTCTTTTCGAGAGAAAACCCAGTCTGGGATGTCACTGTGACCGATTTTCAAATTGGATTTTGGGATTAACAGAGGCAGCGGTTAAAAACATTCAGTCTGCCTAAAGATGTCTAAAAACCTCGCTAGCTACGTGCGATTTCCTCACATCGTGAATGTCACACTCTGATCAGGTTTTCTGAAAAGCCGCGTGCCGTGGTGAAATATCCTAGCCTGATCAATTTCAGCTGATGTCCGCCATGATCCTGCGCCTTTATATCATCATCAAAACAGAGAAGAGCGCTCACACGCTCCTTACAGATGACAGCGCACAACGTTTTCGATCGTTTCGATGATGTGGATGATGATGGAGTGATGATGATTAGCTAATAAAAGTAAAGCAAAGTGCGGCGTCTTTCGGTGGAGTTGGAATGAAATCTATAATGCTTTAGACTTTCTCGCTTTTTTTTTTACTTTTGGGATGATTTTAAAATGCTAGAACTTTACTTGTGCTGGAGATTCATGCAAAAGAGAAACATATTTCAGTTCAGGAAAGTCTGTAGGACTATATATAGCAGCAAATGTCAACGTTTCAACGTTTCATGTGAAGGGTTTTCCCAGGCCGCCACACAGATTATTATGTACATGATAAAGCAATTGGATTTCAGTCCAACAAATGAGAGAGTGTAAAAATGTAAATTGTTGAGCTTTGATCAGGATACAATCCAGATTGAAGATGCATGACAAGACCAGGTGTAAAGACGTCAAGGTGACTTGGCGACTGAGATAGTTGATCATCAATGCATTGGTTGTGCTAAAAAAGTTAATGAGGGGGAAAAAATGCTGAAGTGTTTCAAAGCTGGAAGCTGCTCCCTTAAAGGTATTTTCACAGGGGTGCAGATGCAGGGAGGTGGACAGAGCACTGATTTCAAATCAGTAATCATGCTCAGTGGCTCCGCCCCACACCTGAATCAGCACACAGGAATCTGACACCCTGAGGGCAGAGAAGGGAAAGCCTTCAGAGTAATCAGACAAGCCGCTGATTTACTAACCATCTGCTAATACGGAGCGAGTCTTTCAAAAGAGCTGCACTGTGGCTGAATATGGAGTAGGGCGTAGGGCGTAGCACGTAGCGGCGATCATAAACACATCTGGGCTTTTTATTCTGCAGACTGAAACTGATTTGTGAGGATGTTTGTGCACTTTTATACCACAGCGATTCTGATTGGTCAGAAGTTCCGGTTTAGATCAATGCACTCATTCTAGTACATTATCGTTTCTATAGTAACACCTTACACAGGGATTTGTACGGTGGACTCTGTGCATAAACACACTGAAACATTGTTGTAACTGTTGCTATGGTGACATTTCCTGTAAGGAGACATTTATGGAACATTTATGGAAGGAGTCTCCAGCGTCATTGCTTTGTAACAGTCTGAGGTAAAGCTGTAACATTCCACAACATTAAATATAACAATAAATGAACAAGAAACTATGTGTTATTCATATATATATATATAAATAATAGTCATTGAAGATTGATGTGGTATAAGAGGAATAAAACACTTCCGTCAATCATCAATGATTTCTTTCCTATAACTTTGTTCCTGAATTAATCTTCAAACTTAAGATCAAACTTAAACTTCAAATCAAACAGCTTAATGCATGTAAAAAGTCCTGATCCACATCTCACTCTGGTTCTAAGAATTCACAAGATTAAAATTATAATTGGGAAGAAATTTCACAATGAACATAACAGAATGTGAAGACTATAAAAGACAGATTATACAGTGTGTTTCACATGAATATATGAATGGAGTCTGAATCGGTGGAGTAATTCTTGCTAAATCCCTGCTAAATTACTGCTACGTTCTGCAAATCCCTTGATTCATGGAATCTGTGTCAACAGTTACAGTAGACGTTTCATATCTCTTTGGAACCCAGGAAATGGTGGCCTCACGCAGATATATGATCTGTTATCACCCACGCACAGCTGCTCAAAGCGAAAGAGAGGACGGGCTCAGCTAAGCCCTCAGGAACACTGCTCAGACGTGAATGTGGTTGAAAAAGCATATTCATGCAACATAGGTGGTCGATCTTGCTGTGGTATTCGGATACTTTTCCCATGGAAGATAAAACCAAGATCTTTACATGTTTGCTATCAAGCAAGATGGCAGCAGGATGGATGGAGTCTGGGATGGCAAAAGATAATGGCACTCTGAGGAACTCTGAGACTCTGAGCGAACTGCTTGTGAGTTTGAATCGCAGGACTGACTGAGCACCACTGATGGCCCCTTGAGCAAGAACTATAACCCTCACCAGCTTAGCCATATGCTGTATTAGATTTTGCCTCATTTATCACTAGGTATGTTCCTCAGATCCTGGTTCCAACAGGAACTGGTTTGAAATTAGCCCGGAATATTTATAAAGTAAGACGTTGACGGTTCTGCAAAACTTTCAAATAGGTGTTTGACTACACACCATGATTTCTTAAGAAGGCCAAAAGATTTAAGGTGTTCTCAGATTTCAAGTGACATCAAGTGAATGATGTCAGGAAACTCAGCTAAGCACCTTTCGACCAAGCACTATATCAATCTCCAAAAATAAAACATCTTCAAATGTTATGCGCACAGTCCACCTTCTCGCACAGCTACATCTACGAGTCTAATACTGAAAGCTCTCTTTTTACTAGGCTAATAATGAATCATTACAAGTAGGCTTACCCGTGAAAGCTAAGAGGGGATTTTGCTATAGAGAATTAATCAACACCTTCTGACCAATCAGAGTCAAGAATTCAACAGCACTGTGGTGTAACATTGTATATTGTAGGTCTGGCCAATATCAGTGGTAGTATTGCTAAGGTCTTAATGATATTTGCTGTAAATAAATAAATAAATAAATAAATAAATGAATGTAAAACATAAATGGTACTAGAAATATTCTCTGGGATTTGCTTATTACCCCTTTGAATATGAACATTAGACTGCATCTGTGATGTGGTGGATTGACCTCCTGACCCCGTCGTTGCAGTTGTCAACATGGCTAACCATAGTGATAAGCCACTGAAGATGACATCATCCAGAGATAAACTGCTTAGCCTTGGCTAAATAACAGACTATGCCACTTTCGAAAGCAGACTGTGTCTCATTGCGCTAATTATTATTATTAAGCGGTATTTAGCATTTCCTGTGGTTTACTTTCTCTCTTCTCAATCTACCCCGGTTCGCATTCATGGTGTTTCCTGAACTCGTGATTTACGCTGCATAATGCTGTTTTGGAGATTTTGGTTGGCCAGTGATCAGAAATACTTTGAGCCAAGATTCTTTCGGGGGTCTGTGTGGTCACATTAGAGATGATATTTGTGTCTTTTGAGGCTCAGGGAGATGCCATTCATTATAAGAAAGAAAAATATCCACCGACTTATAAAAACCCAAAAGCTTTGAAACACAAAACCCGACATCTAGTTCACATGGACTTGTGTTGGAGCTGACAGAAAAAAAATGGCCAAACATGCAGGGAAGCTTGCAGAAATGCTGTAATTAATAGTTACACTTTTCCTACATGCTCAACAGACAGATAAAAGTTATCAGAAAAAAACTTCCCAGAGACGGTGACTGCTGGATGGGGTTATCTTCTCGGGAAGCATGGAGGACCTCCAGCCGTTGGAGATCACTCGGTGTCAGCATTGAGTCAAACAACAGAGCGTGATTAATGACGCTCAGGGCTGCGTTGAACCCCAGGCGACAGCAGGAACACCGTAAAATGCAGCAGGAAGTCGGGTTTCGGTGAGGGGAGAGAGGAGGCCATTAGTCAGGAATGTGACCTGGCTCAGAGAAGTGGAGGAAAAGCCTTCTGTGATGACCACGGGTCAGAAACTGAGAAATGTCGAAAGAACGTTTCCACGCTTGGAAGACACCTTATCGCATAACAGTGATAACTAACAACATGTCAATCAATAGAAGAAAAAAAAAGTGTTTGCTGGGGAGTTGAGAATTCTTGGCTTTCTGATCAGGTTCCTCCTGTCTGAAAGATAAACACTGGAGTAGGGGTCTACGTTCCCAGAAATAAATAAAGGCTGGGGCCAGTCATTTTGTTAGATTGGCCACATTAGAACTTTTTTCTACTCTGAATATTAAGCCATTGTACTCACTGCAATGTGGCTATTAAGAGGCAAGACCATGTTCAGAATCATTCACAATCTTATTTACGCAGTCTTTTTTTAGTTCGAAAAGAACACGACACGGTAACACGGGTATTTTCAAAAGGTAGAAAGGTTTTAGGCGGTAAATTCTTTAGGCTACAGAGAGTCTACAGAGAGACTTCTGCTTTTTGAAAATACCTATGTTGCTGTACTGCGGTACCATGGGTCCCTGGAGGAGGAGTGGTTAGGCCATGGCGCTCTCATGTTCGATGCACAGGTTCGATTCCCAGCCAGGAAACCGACCCCAACCACTGGGGTTGCACAAGACAGTGCACTCCCAGTGCCAGTCCCAAGCCCGGATAAAAGTGGAGAGGTTTGCATCAAGAAGGGCATCTGGCAATAAAATCAAATATGCGGATCAAGGTTCTGCTGTGGCGACCACTAATGGGAACAGCCGAAAGAAGAAGGACAATAACTGTACTGTGGTACCTTGTGACTTGCAAGCCTTATTGTGTTTGCAGAGAAGAGGAGAAGTTGGTTTATTTTATGAGTCTGGTAAGTTGGTAATCAATTTTATTTAAATAATATAGTTTTCGAGGTAGACTTGGTTAAATTATGTCAGTGCAGAACATGGCCTACAGAGCATTCAAGTGAAAGTCTGATATGTTGATATGAAGCATATGCTTGTGACAGAATGTTAATATCACTAGTCTTGCTTTTTATTATTTTTCTAGTGTCAATTGTGCCTTCTCCTACTTACTTCCAACTTTACTAAGTGGAAAAAGATGTCTTCAGATTGCCTTCATGGGAGATTCAGTCCACTGACTAGATAATGTGGGGTTTTTCATTTGGTATGTTCGCAAAAAGTAATCACATACCATATGTAATAATTATTTCAGAGCCTACTCACTCTGAAATAATGGAGCGGAGGGAGGGGTGGTGTTGTTACTGGGGGGGAGTGGTCAGGCTTGTTGTTAGAGAGGCACCGCCCTCACCGCCTCCCCAGAACCACCTATGCTCGTCACTGGGATGGTACCATTAAGGGTACATCTTTCGTTCCCTTTTACCTGGGAAAGTGCATGTGGTGGAGCTTTAACTAGCTTTAGTAAGAGTTAGCTTAAAAAGCTAAAGCTTTAAAGTACAAAAAAATGCACCCTTGATGGTACTCCAGCAACAAGGAAAAGTACAGTTTAGTCTCTTTATTTCTGAGAGTGTTGCTATAACCTTATTCCCACAGATGGACAAGCCAAGGACATCTTGGTTCTAGATTCAGTCTTTTTCTGGTTGTAATGCTTTACATTTGGTCAAGATATCCACTGATTAATTAACTTTACCATTTCTGAGAACGTCAGACACAATCACACCAAATGCTTAGAACACGAGAATTAATTTCCGTTCAAACTTTAAATCCTTACGCTGCTTGCTGCTTACAAACATTTTTTTACTCAACCCTGAATCTGGACACTAAACAAAGCAGAGGAATCTGGTAGAAAGAGTCCAGGGAGGAGTGAGAAGCTATTTTAGCCATGTTTGTTTAGCTCTTCTGGAACTTTAACCTGTATTTGTCTCGCCTCCTACATTGGACATTCTACAGAAATGCAAAAAAAAAATCGGCCCGGAAACAATATAGAGCACGCTGACTGGACAGAGGTTCCTGTGGGCTGCGTAACAACTTCTAAACCAGCTCAAAATTACGGTCTCCGAATCCTGAGAGCCAAAAGAATGCGGTTTAAAATGGTGACGTTTTCTACCATATTTTCCATTTTTTCTCACTCTGTCTTTCCTCTTAAAATACATCTCTTGCTTTCAGGGTTTGTGTTTTCGTCTCTCTTGTGTTCTTTTTATGAATCTGACACTCTGCTTGCAACATTTTAGAAACTCCATGCTTGGGACTGCCACTTTGTGGTCCAGTAGTCCCCAATGGTGCCTGTAATGGTTCACACATGTTAGCCTTACGGCCGCTCTGCGTAGAAAGGACACAGTACAAAGGCTGAGAAAGGGCAGGCAGCTTCTATATCACTCTCAGCCATGGTTCTTTCTGTCAGATCTCTCCATCTGGGCTTAAATACACTGACAGACATATGCTTTCTGAACACAAACAGGGATAGCACCAAGGCCAGCAGCTAATGTTAGCAGGGCTATGCCTTCACTTGCTTTCAAGGGAAAAAAAACAGAAATGTAAGGCTCAGTGTTTGGCATTGTCTTATTTTTTGTTAACAAATGGCTTAAAGTGGATTATTTTGAACTTTTCTAGAAGTATGAATAACAGCACCACCACTGGCCACAAGTAAAAGATGCAAACCAGAATGATATGAAGAAGCGCGAAGCAAGACTGGGGCTGATTTCGTTCTAGCTCAGACTGTAGATTCATGCAGCCTATCAGTGACAGTTATGTCAGATGATTACACAGAGTGACACGCCCCCTAGACTTCCTGTGCATCAGGGATTCAGTGCATTCAATTTACCTATAAAGTGGTAAGTCTGAGCTCAGAATGATTTCATTTTCGAGGTAGAAGTTGGAAAAAAATCATGGATGCCTCCATGTTCGTTTTTTGTTAGCAACAAACTAGCCAGCTAACCGTGAAGAGTGATGTATATTTTCCTCCTCAAAACAGTGAACTGTAGAGTCAGCGTTACAGATTTAACACGCAAATATGTCTGCATTAAAGAAAATACTTGTATGTACATTGTAACTCATTTAAAGATAAGAAGTGCTGCTGTGTTTATTGCTGATGCTGGGAGCAGCCATGTTGATCTGATGTCACTTGCTGAACTCAGAGAAACTTGTAGCTGAGAAAACTACCCTGAGTTTACGAGTAGGAATTTCAAGTTGACGGGGTGTATTCTTGGGCTACAACCTCTAGTTGAACGCAGCATAATTTATTTAACCCCGCTTCCTTATCATCATATAGTCTACATAATGAAATACGGTGAAATAAACATGAACATGGCAGATTATTTTTTCTAGCACTGATTTCTGAACTTGCCTTAGGAGGAGGAACTAGAAGTGAACAAGCTAAGCAAAGATCATCCATTCAAAATACAAATTAGGGACAATGGCAGAACTGTAAGTTTTACGGTAATCACCTGGCTCTTGAGAAGGAGAAATGTGCCACTCGTCTGTTTGTGTTCACATGCATTAAGACACTAGAAAAGTTTATCTTCATGCTCTCTTTCTTCCTATTTTAGCCATCTATCAGCTAATGTTAGCTAAATTCTTGTTTAATGTTAGCAAAGTCAAACATACATTCATAGATTTTATTTCATATTAATGAACTCAGAAAGCAAGACCACATCTTTCTCGTGTCTGGAGAAAAATCAGGGCAAGAGGAGAGATTTCTAATGTGAGATTAAGGAACGGGGCGGGGCTTCCAGACGGTGTCAGTTAATATCAGAAATTTCAAAACACCTACTGTCAATCATTCCAGATTCATATGCTGATTGGCTCATTCGCCGTCTTTATATGGGGAATAAAAGAAGACTGCTGTCTTTGCATAAGTTTGAGTGAGAGCTTGTAGCAGCGTGCTCTCATGTTAAAATTCGTAATATAAAATGAGTAAAGTTCAGCCGGTCTGCTATGATGAGACCTCGTGCTATAAAGCTCCGCCCTAATGGTTTCATAATAGCAACATTGAATTAGGAGAATTTTAATATTGTGACCAGCCATCACTGGATCTGATCCATGTGTTGATCTCAGACGTAGTCGTAGAAAAATTCCAACAAGGTCAGCGATGTTAAAGCAAAAGGAACTAAAAGGGGGGTATGGTGTTCGTTTTATGCTTTGATGCTTTGCTGCTTGGCGCAATACGTCGAGTTGCCTGAAAAAAATCATTTACAGGAAAAGTTTATCTTGGCTTACCACAGTTATGTAGCTTGTTTTCGCAAACGATATACTGTATGTTTAAATCCGAGAGGGTAATTCCAGTGACTCATGGTGATCCTATGGCTTTCCACTGGCTACACAAGGCTTGTTTTGGGAGTTAATCCGCTGCAGAAGTTACTTTGGATGTAGACTTAGGTTTTACTCTGTGTGATTTCAGCTGCCTTTTAAGACGATCCCAACAAAGTCTTGTCCGAAATCTATAACAGACTGTGTGATAGCGTGTGTTCTCCATGTCATTTTATACTATATGATGATGAAGAGCCTCTAACGATAGACCTGTGATTAAAGAAAATTACTACAATCTGCTTACGTCATCAATCAGCTTGTGCAGAAAACAGGCTTTTAACACAAACATGATTTTTAACATGAGCTTGGGGTGATAAGGATATTTTTTCTGTCCATTAGCATGTATCATTTATGTTTTGCCGTCGCCACTACCTTATTTGTAGCTGTCCTGTGAGTTTGGCATAAATCTGTGCCATCCTTCTATTGGTGGCTTTTGGACAAACATCGTAGCAGCACTCACACTGAGATTTTAATATAAACAAATTCCTGGCAGAATGTTGTCATTGGCTGTCTTTGGTCGCTAATCAGCCACTGGTCAGCACATCACATTAAACGTCACATTACATGTCGTGTTCTAAGACTACTGATCTCGGTTACGATGTGCGTACGATGATTTTTGTCTGCGGCAGCAAAATGAGGCTGAAAATCGTACAGTATAAAGCCGGCTTAAGGGAGAAGCGTGTGAAGGTAATGTCGTGAGAAGCTCATACAAATATGAATGAGTGAAGGCAAAGTGGGGTATGATTTCACACAAATGAAGAAAGAAAAAGAAAGAAAAACACACGATCGCTAAGCTTGCCTCAAACCATAACCTCGACCTTTTTAACTTCTCATAACATTTGCCTCATTCCAGTTGGTTCAACTGATCGACTCTCAACAGGTCGCAGGTTTAAGGTGCCTTTATAAATATTACTTACGCACATCGTTAATAATCTTCACAGCAGCCTTGTCAATGATTAGAGGAAAAACACTGCACTTTATCTCTTGCCCTCTTTCTCTGTTGCACAAAGGCGAGCCAACAACAGCAAGAAAAACACGAAGGACTTCCTCGCTCGCTGTGCATCAACATATGCTTCCAATTAGCATGAGGTCCGAACCTCAGAAGGTAGAAAAGGCTAAAAAACAGAGGAACGTAATGAGAAGCCTTCACTCTCATTCACTCTCACAGCTCAATGAACTCTCTCTCTCTCTCCCTCTCTCTCTCTCTCTCTCTCTCTCTCTCTCTCTGTAATAACCCTCTCTTTCCTGACACGCTCCAGACTCTGACACAGTCTGTAATAATCCGCGAGAACAAAACACTCTGTGAAGATTCATTCATCCATGACATGGCCATGAACAAGTCGATGAGAGGGGAATGAGAAAGATGGATTTGGAGTGAGGAGCATGAAGCGGAGCAGCTAGCTAATGAGCTTACCTTTGAGTTTAAAAAGTCCGCTTCTTCTTCTTCTTCTTCTTCCTTATCTTTTTCTTCTTCTTCTCCTTTAGTATTGGTACTAGCAGGAAAGAATCAAACGCATCTCCTCAAGGTTCCAAGGAGAGAGTTTTTCGCCATCGCAGTTCAGCTGGAGATAGACACCACTGCCTCAGATTCAAGCTTAAGTCCAGGACGAGTTTGTGTTTTTGAGCAAAAATGCAGCAGAGATTCTTCTACACTCACGTTCACGTTCAGGACCAGATCTCTACTCTGACTGCAAACTCTGAGAGAGAGAGAGAGAGAGAGAGAGAGAGAGAGAGAGAGAGAGACGCCACCACAAGCCCTAGCACAAGAGTCCTCCCCCTCTGATCCCGCCTTCCCTGTCTCCATCTCTCTCCCTCGCTCTCTCTCTCTCTCTCTCCCTCTTCCGTCTTTCCCTCCCTCCGCTCCGTGGTGGTGGGGTTGAGGCCGTGGATTTGGGGGAAGGGGGTTTTAGGTAGAACAGGAAGGCACATGCCTTTGCACCAGAAACGACGGTGATGTTTAAAGGATTTGAATTGAATGGATTTAGTGGATGGCAGAAGGACAGAAAGAGAGAAAAAAAAAACTGTTTTATTTGCGGTGTGATTTCTTAATCTGAAATTCTTAATTATGGCATTGTGCTTTTAGTGAATGCACTTCTTAAACACCACATAAAGCCTTGTAATTCTAGGGTAAACATGCCAAGAGATGGAATTAACTTTCATGCAAAAAAAAAAAGAAAGAAAGGTTTTAAGGGGTGGCATGAAACGGTTCCATGCGGCTGACATTTTCATTGTTGTTTCATCCTTTTTTCTGTTTAAATTTTCATGTTTTCATGTTTTCAAAACGTTTTCATGTCTCACGTTTTCCACCGAATTTTCAGTGTCCTAAATTTCAGTGCATGCCTAGTAAAGGGAACGGATGTTAGAGTTTATTTCACATTAATGGACGCAAAACATGTGAGGACACCGTGTCAGTGCATCTTTCAAGTGGGGAAAATCGAGACAAAAACGAGACGAGACACAGAATTTTATTAATGTGAAAAAAAGGGTGCAAGGGGCGGGGCTTCCAGGAGATCAGTTAATATCAGAGAGTTCGAAACACCTTCCAGATTCACATGTCTACTGGCATATCTGTTATATTTATTTATCATTTTTGCATATTATTGAGTGATTGAGCTCGTACCACCACTCTACACAAGGTTGGGCTGCTCATCACTCACCAGGGATGGTCACCTGCTGGTTAAATTCATGTGTGCGAATTCTTAAATTCACCATAACGCCTGAGTTTTAGACTTTCTTTTCCCCTTTTGTCGGGTTTTTTGATTGTCAGTGGACCTCTGCACGGCTGTCCTGTTACACTGACGAAGGAATGCAGACTTACATAACTGAGCTTTGTGTAGGACAGTATTTAATAGCTGAAGGAGTGTCTGGCTTAATTATTTACTTTGACCAAAGTCTGCCAAGATTGACAGTTAAAACCAGAACCAGGAAGCTCTTGCAGAGCTAAACGACTTCTGAATTTAGCTAAGAGCTCCTCTGTAACAGGGTTTTAGCGTGACAGTATTCTCATATTCTTAGACCTGGACCTATTTGTACTAGTATAAGGATATAAAATTAATATCCAATGAAACAATTTACCAACTCACATAATTTTTTCTCTACAGCGGACAAATCAGATCATTATATCAGCTTCAGCTACCTTTTAAGTCAGTTCTTCATGAGCGCCTTTTAAAAAGTCGTACACTAGGACTTAGTATTAGGACATACTGAATAATATAAACGTCCTGACTGAAGCTTCAGGGTAACAGTGTGCAACTGAGGAACAGATAAGTCGATTTTTTTTTTAGCTTATAAACCAAGTCTCATGCTTACTTCAGTGTTTACTGCATCGCACCTGGATAGTGTAGATTTGTACCTAAAAGCTGCTGCTATAATCATGAACACTTTCCTGTCTCTCATCCCAGGAATCTTATTCCCAACATACTCATACTGAACATCCCGTAAACACACTCAGTGCTGTTGGTCTTTACTCTTCCACACAACACTTTCAATTAGAGTCTCAAGGTTTCTTCCTGATGGCGTTTCAGGGAGTTTTTTTTTTCTTTTTTCGCACCGCTATCACCTCTGGGATCTAGCATCTGGATTTCTGCAAAAGCTGTTTTGTGACAAAACTGAGTTGAATTGAAGTGTATTTTATTTAGTAAAACAGCTGTATAAAAGTTTATATACTGTATATATAATTAAAAGCAAGAACCAACCAACTTTCTAAGCAACTGGCAGAGAGCTTGACAATACTGCAACAGGCTCTACATGTAGAGAGTCTCGTAATATTGCCATCATTTTATTTCATAATATTTATCTATTATTTGAAATCGGTTGCAGGAGCCGTGCAAACGTCCAAGCTAAGACTTGCGCTGTATTTGTGCATATCACAATAAAGTGCTTGAGACTTGAATCAATTGATCAAAAGGTTGAAATGTACATTTTCTTTCTTGTTATTTTGCGGCGAGAGAGATCGTTTCAAGGGGGCTGTTCTCGCCAGCGAAGAGCGCCCTCTGTGGGTGAACTTTAGCACCACGCTGTGTTTTCTTCAGCGTTGACAGAAATCCTGCTGGTTCAGGTTAAGGAAAACTTCACGGGTCCATTTAGATAATCCAGTTTCAGCACAATCATTTTACTAGAAAGTCTGAAAAGGATTACATAGAGCAGCGGTTCCACAATGCCGACATGAGTGTTCAGGAGTGTTTATTCTGTTACGATCAATTTTCTTGTACATGTTCTTATACATCTTATTAATATTAATCTCTTAGAATGTCTTAGTGTTATATTTAACTTCTATTCAATTGAATTCAAACCATGATCCCCCAAAAAAGGTCATAGTAATAAATATAAATAATGGGGACCGAATGTGTCGTGTTGGTGCGAAGTTCAGGAATGAAAAGATCTATGGTTGAAAGAAATAGCTGAATTATGATCTGCACTACTACATTTAATTGAACTTATTGTATTTTATATTTTATATTTTGGGTGTGTACGTGTTGTACCTTGCTACTGACCGTGCTGCCGTGACACAAGCATTTCCCTCATGGGATCAGTAAAGTATATCTATCTATCTATCTATCTATCTATCTATGATAGTACACATTTAAATAAAGAGCTGTAGGTTTGACTATTTGGATTGTGTTCATATAATAAATCTATGCTGAAGGAATCTGTGGAATATAAGCCATTAAATGGGGCGCTAGATGCCAAAATAAATAAATAAATAAATATCCTATGAGATATAGTGCTTAAAATATCATTTTAGCATTGGTGTTAATAACAGTAAACACTGAATAATATTCCTAATAATAATATAAACTATGGCGTCATCAGGTCACAAGGATTTAATGAAATTCGATGGCGTGTCCTGCTGAGCATGTGTTTTGAAATAAAGAGCACATGGCTGTGTGTTGGAGCGTTTACACTGTTGTTTGACGTGTTGGCTGTACTTTGAACTCCGCAGAGTATCCACCTCACTTATCAGCTCAGTGTGAGGCACGTGGTTAGAGATTGCTCCCGGATAATCTGCTCTTTATGTGAAAACGCCGCTGGACGCTGAACCACCGTGTCCTGTTAAACAGTTACATTGGGCCATCCAAAAATATCGACCAAGTAAATATATCTTGGGTATAGGACAATTCAGCTGATGTTTCTCTTTATTAGATCTTTTTTAAACAAATAGAAGATTATTATGCCTGATCTAGATCTTGTTACTCATTGACTCAAGCTTGAAATAGTCTTCTTCTGTTATTATGAGATAATTTTGCTTATTTCAAGCGTTTATTTCTAGAAAGAAGCGAAAAAAGATCCCTGTCTCCTACGAGGCTGAGGTGTTGGAAGAATGAAATAAACCTTTGTTCAGCAGTATTTCTACAGGGAATTAATATAGTTTTAAGTCATGTTTTTTACTTATTTGATGGCTATTGCACTTCAAAACGACAACAGCATCTCTGTGAATGCAAAGCGCCGGTTTATATGAATGCACTCGTTCTAATGCGTTCTCGTTTCTATAGTAACAGCTTACCCAGGCATGTGTATGACAGAAGCTCAAATAAATAGATAAATCTAAAACTATAGATACTAAGCAGGTTAAAAAAAAGAAAGAAGAAGGCATAATTGTCGATGTTATGAAGATGAGATATTTATTTAACATTTAGGGAAGGAGTCTCCAGTGTCAGCACTTTGAAACAGGAAGTTTTATGACATGGGAAACACTTCGCGAATTCTCGGGATCGTGCCAAAAAAAAAAAAAAACGAGAGGCTGGGGAGACGCAGTAAACAAAACGGAAATTCATGAAGTCAGAATAACGGGAAGTGTTTCCATTCTCCCAAATTTTCCCACATGACATTACTGAAGCTTATTTTATTTCAAATGTATCAGGTGTCTTTGTAGAAGCAAGTTTAAAAATGCTCTATATTGGATTACTAATAAGAAAAATCTAAGGTTAAACAGTGAGTATTACCGTCCTGTTTAAGCACTGAACGGACTCTGGCCAAGGTTCTGACAAAGTATAATTCAAAGTTCTTCCATCTGCCTGGTGAAAATACACATCAAGCTTGAAATCAGTACACTTCATGAGCTTGCACGTAACAACAATGACACCATTGGCTTCGTGGAGACTGCACTGTCTGTCAGAGTCAGTGGCCAGGTTTATGGTACTTCGTGTCTCGGAGATGGATCTGTTTACGCAGACAAGCTGCTCCTTGTTCATGGTCTTCAGACTCATTCCCCTGAGAGGTGGGGGATTAGTGCAGTAAACCTGGCTCAAGTCCTCCAAGGTGTTGCTGTAGTAGTGCAACCACTCGTGAAAGTACCTTAGGTCACAATCGCAGCGCCAGGGATTACCACCGAGCAGCACCAAACATTCGAAGTCTAACAGCTCGAAAATGCCATCCGGCAGGTTCTCCAGTCTGTTCCTGGCCAAGCTGAGGCGCGACATCATTCTCTGATCTGTGAAAAGGTCTGCTTCTAGCGAGGTTAGGTTGTTCTTCTGTAAATCAATGACACTGATTTGAAGCAGTCCTCTGAACACAGTGCTGGCTAACTCCTGAAGTGCATTCTCAGACAAGTCCAGATGCTCTAAGGAGGAAAGGTTGTGGAAAAGTTCTGCGGGGAGAGAAGAGAGCAGGTTCTGAGACAAGTCCAGATGAGTGAGATTGTGAAGGCCAGTAAATGCGGCAGAGGATAGTTGGATCAGGGAGTTCCCTCTGAGCGTGAGCTTCTTCAGGTTGGAAGGGAATAATCCAGCATTCAGTGCCATTATTTTGTTATCTCTGAGATTCAGTTCCTCCAAGTTGTTCAGTTGTCTGAAGATACCCGGAGCGATTTTGGTGATCTGGTTACCTTGCAGGGACAGAATTTGCAGCTGAGGGTTTCCACTGAAGGTGTTCAGGGACAGACCGGTGATCTGGTTCAAACCTAAATCCAACTTCTTCAGCTTTCTCAGCTCACTCGTGCATATTTCAGAAAGCTTGTTGGAGGACAGATTGAGCTCTTGGAGGTTGTAGAGCTTGTGGAACAGATCCCTGTGGAGACTTGCGAGGAGGTTTCCTCTCAGTTGAAGTGTCTCAAGCTTCTCAAGGGAGTCAAAAATGCTTGGTGCTAAAAGCGTTATCTTGTTGTTGTTGAGAAGAAGTTTGGTGAGCTTGTCCAACTTATTAAAGGTTCCGGCTTCTAAGACCAACAAAGGACTCCCACTAATCTCCAGCTCTTCTAGACTCGTCAGACCTATAAAGGCGTCGTGTGAGACATTCTGCACTGGGTTACTCAAGAATACGAGTTTGGTCAGGTTTCCCAGATGCTTCTGAATGGTGATCCTTCTCAGACCTGATGCGAACACGATCAGAGCTGTCGCCTGTACGGGGATGTCCACTGGCATAGCCTTCATCAGTGGATCTGAGCAAATGACCGTTGTTGCAGAGAAACACTGGCATAGTGGAGGGCAGGAGGTGCTGGCGATGCTCAGGACAGCATTTGGGCAGAACTGGAGCAGGAGAAGCAGAGCAACCGCATGGCGGATCTTCATTTTCTCCTGGGAAAACAAACAACAAATGAATGTTTGTTTCTGGTTCCAGTATTGCACTTTGACACTTTATTATATCTAGTGTAAAAGTAAAAAAAAAAAAACATTTTACAGGAAATGAATAACCTTTAGTGATTTTTAATGATTACTGTTATGTCTATGTTCATTGTAAAACACACTCAACATTCACTTTGTTAGCTGTGTAAGGAATTTAAACTACAGGGTGTGCTGTTACAGGAAAATAATCAACGATGAAGTGGCGTTACTGTCCCTATCGCAAAGTTGATTGTTTTCCTATAACAGCGTGTGGTGTAGAGGTTTATTCCTCTTATACCACAGCAATTTTCCAAGGTTTTATTCATTAATGAGCAACACGTCAGACTTTTTAGCCGTTTACAGTTACATTTAATGTTTGTGAAACAAGTTTCTGTTCTCACTTGCTATAAACAGTCGTTTCTTTCTCTCTTGACGTTAATAAGACAAAAAAAGTTTTACAGTTGACTGTTACAAAGTGCTGACACTGGAGACTCCTTCCATAAATGTAGAATAAACATAACCTTACAGAAAACCTACACAATTCCAATGACACACATGAGCAACTTGTTGTCAGAGCTGCTGTTACAGAAACTGAATCAACACCTACTGACCAATCAGAATCGAGAATTCAGCAGCATTGTGGTGTAGTGTGTGTGTAGTAGTTTGTTACCTGTCTACATTATAACTGTGTAGCATTTATTTGTTTTATACATATATTTGTCTGTTGTGATTGATTTTTCTGATTTATATTTTTGTCTTTCGTGAGATCATTTCAAAGCAAAAAATGAACAAACTGTCGAAAGTAGAAATGGAAAACTTAATAAATGAAGTTCTTCATAGTGCAGTTACAAAACAATGGTACATTCATGACATTTAAGCATAAAATCATTTTCTTGTCAAAGACGATAATGCAAATTAATTTACACTTTGCAGTTCAGGTTAAAACTAAGAACAGATCAAAATAAGGAGGAAAAAAAATTGTCAGTTTTCCAAATGTACATGATGTACCTGCATGGCATGAATTTTCTGCAAGATGGAATCGGTCGAGCTGCAGGTTCTGGTTCAGACTTTGTGCCGTTTCAGACGTGCTAATCTCACCGCTAATCTCGTACTCGTCTGCTCTGCAGGAGTAAAATATTTGCTGTTGGTCATTCAGTGCCTTACAGGAAGCTGTTACAAAATAGTTCATGCTGGTTAAAGCTTCTCGGCAGCATATGCATTTACTTATTCCACAGGTTTATTTGTGTTATTAATGAACTAATATATTAATATAAGAAATATAATATATAATATAGAACAAAACAAAGTATATATAAAGGCCAAGCAGAAATAGAAGTTATAGGAATTTTCTAGTTGTTGATATTAAGCAGCATCTTGTGGACTTTTCTACCCTTAAGTCAATAATCTGAGGGAAAATTTTTAACCAATAGTCAAACACAGTCGCTTTCAGTTGGTGTTTTTAATAAAACACCACTGTGCTTCTCCTCACTGTATAAAATCAAACATTTACAGAATTATATGAGAACAGAGAGTGCTGGGTAATACGTCTGGTTCTGATTTCAGCTCTTGTCCTGGTCTCAGTTTAAAAGGTTATTAAACGTGTAAATTAGAGATTAGTTTTATATATATATATATATATATATGTGTGTGTGTGTGTGTGTGTAAAATGTTATGGCTGATTGGTGTGTATATACGTATATACACACCAATCAGCCATAACATTAAAATCACCTGCCTAATATTGTGTAGGTCCCCCTTGTGCCACCACACCAGCTCTGCCCATTGACACATGGACTCCACGAGACCTCTGAAGGTGTGCTGTGGTATCTGGCACCAAGACATCAGCAGCAGATCCTTTAAGTCCTGTAAGTTGAGAAATGGGGCCTCTATGGATCAGAATGGTTTGTCCAGCACATCCCACAGATGCTCGATCAGATTGAGATCTGGGGAATTTAGAGGCCAAGTCAACACCTTGAACTCTTTGTCATGTTCCTCAAACCATTCCTGAACAGCGGACAGGGTCAGCATGGGCACATGGACACTCTGACCGGTCTGCGGCTCTGCAGCAAGCCGCGATGCTCTGCCTGTTCTGACACCTTTCTGTCACAGCCAGCATTAACTTTTTCAGCAATTTCTACTACAGTAGCTCTTTTGTGGGGGTCGGACCAGATGGGCTAGCAGGCAGGCTATATAGATTGGACCAGATGGCCCCAGACAGGCCATATATATATATATATATATATATATATATTAATTAATTAATTTATTTATATACACAAAAGAAACAAGTAAATTAGTAGTAATAGTAGTATTTATTTGTTTGTTGTTTATTTGTCTATTTAGTAACTTATTACAAACAAGTTTTTATTATTATTATTATTATTATTATTATTATTATTATTATTATTATTATTATTATTATTTCAATCAATTAATTTATTCATTGCATTTCACATACGTTTTCTCGTTTTCATGTTTCCCATCAGATATGTTTTTAACAGCCTGTTCATGTAAAATGATGGGATTGTTTTCACTTTTTTCACATAAAACACACGCAAATAGCCTACATGTAATTTTGTAAATGAAAGTTCTAAAACCTTTTCCTATGGAAAACTTTCTTTTCCTTTCTGGAAGGTAAAAGCATGTTGACGTGTTTAGTAACTTCTTCTTAGTAAAACATGACGCCTGATCCAGTGGTTCTCAAAATGGCGTCCGGGTTCCTCAGGGTTCTGTGAAGCGAAGCCAATTTATTCTTACAATCTACTTACAGCTCCAGCCCAACAACATCAAAGTTATTATATTCATTATTGAGATCTTATAGTTATTAACCTGTTTAACTGATTTAATACGAATCTCAATAACTCAACAACAAGCCAGGGTATAAATAACATCTGGAATAGAAAGCTCCATCCAACCTGTTGTGTTGTCACCTGAGGATATTTGTTTGTATATAGACGTTGGTGAGGACGACACAATTGTTATGTAAATAATAACGATAAATAAAAACCTAGAATTGAAGGAGGGTGTACTTTCTTTTTCCCATGACTGTATTTAAATACATTTAAACTGCCTGCTGTTAGTGAATTGTTCACCAGGTGGAGCCAGTCTCTCTCTCACTCTCTCTCTCTCTCTCCCCCCCTCTCTCTTTCTCTCTCTCTCTCTCACTCCCCCCTCTCTTTCTCTCTCCCTCTCCCTCCCTCTCTCTCCCTCTCTCTCTCTCTCTCTCTCTCTCTCTCTGTGTGTTTGGTGTGTGGGTCAGACGGGTGTGTGTTGCTCCCAGGTGAGTGAGGAGGTGATGCTCAGTGGAGACTCCACACTTTAGTCCAGGTGAAGCTTCTCTCCTGACCTGCAGCTGAGAGCTCTCGCTATCTCTCTCTCTCTCCCTCTCTTTCCCTCTCTCTGTCTCTCTCTCAGGATTTCCACCCTGTTTTTCCTCCTCTGGTTGGAAACTCCTCTCTGATAGCAGACATGGCCAGCGGAGGGATGCAGCTTCTCGGCTTCTCGTTGGCGTTTTTAGGCATGGTGGGTTTGATCATGTCCACCACCATGACGGAGTGGAAGATGTCCTCGTACGCAGGGGACAACATTATTACCGCGCAGGCCATGTACGAGGGACTGTGGCAGTCCTGTGTGTACCAGAGCACCGGCCAGTTACAGTGCAAAGTCTACGACTCACTCCTACAGCTGCCCAGTAAGATACAGTCTCTTATTTACGTTTATTATCTATACGCTTATTATCTATACGTATTATCTTAGTAGTCTAGTTTGTTTGTTTGTTTGTTTGTGGAAATTATTCATTCATCCATTTATTTACTTAATTACTTTTGCTTTTATCTATCTATCTATCTATCTGTATGTTTGTTTGTTTGCTCACTTACTTATTGACTTACTTATTTATCCACCTGACTATTTGTTTACTGTTATGTATTATTTGTTTGAATATGTTTATTCATTTATTTACTTACTTCTTATTTACATACTTATTTATTTACTTACTTATTTACTTGTTTGTTTGCTTATTTGTTTGTTTGCTTATGTACTTAATTACTGGCTTAGTTACTTACTAATTTACCCAATTACTTATTTGTCCAATTTATTTGTTTACTTTTATGTCTTTTTTAGTTCTTTCCATCTGTTTATTTGTTACTTAATTATATACATACGTACATGAAATTAATTGCATACATATTTACTTGCTTCTTATTTGCATACTTATTTATTTATTTATTTATTCACACACCTACTTATTTGCTTACTTATTTACTTACTTCTTATTTGTTTGTTTGTTTGTTTGTTTGTTTGTTGTATGGTTTTGGAGTTACAGTGTAGTCTGATTGGGGAAAAGCTAGTATTTTTCTATACTTTTAGCCTTTGTGTAGCTTCTGTAACGACATTTTTATGTATTGTCTTGCTAGTTTATTAATAATGCTAATAATCCGTTACTGCACATCGAAGCACACACACACACACACACACACACACACACACACACACACACACACACACACCACATCTGCCGGAAGGAAGCAGCATGGGCAGCCGAACCACAAGCAGTCTTTTCTCACAGTAGCAGTCTCACAGCCAGACATTAATCTGCATCACACATACTGTATCTCTGTACAGGAATGCAGACTGCACACAACACTTTACACCAGAGGCTCCTTTACTTATGCTTTACATTGCTATTATGCACATGTTTATTTTTATTGCATCCTCGGTTCAGTTATTATACACACTTCTCCATCATGCACACTGAATACCTGCTTATTCCCATGAAGCACTGTGAGACTGTTGTTGCGATATAACCTGTAAACTTTATATGGGCTCACAGGGGCGCCAATATTAATTATAGGTCCCTTAAAGTCACAGTTTATTATTGGTATTTAACATCAAGCACATTATATAGAGTGAATTTACTAGACAGCAGTGTAGGTATGAGGCTTAATGAGCTCCTGGACTTTTATTTTGTTTTGTTTTGCTTTCTTGTTCTCTCTCTATGCAGATTCTTAAAAAAAAATCATCTCCACCTTCCCGCCTTTCCGGCATTTCTGTCAGTACGTGTCTGTCTGTACGTGTCTGTCAGTACGTGTCTGTCTGTACGTGTCTGTCAGTACGTGTCTGTCTGTACGTGTCTGTCTGTACGTGTCTGTCAGTAGGTGTCTGTCTGTACGTGTCTGTCAGTAGTTGTCTGTCTGTACGTGTCTGTCAGTACGTGTCTGTCAGTACGCGTCTGTCTGTACGTGTCTGTCAGTACGTGTCTGTCTGTACGTGTCTGTCAGTACGTGTCTGTCTGTATGTGTCTGTCAGTACGTGTCTGTACGTGTCTGTCAGTACGTGTCTGTCTGTACGTGTCTGTCAGTACGTGTCTGTACGTGTCTGTCTGTACGTGTCTGTCAGTACGTGTCTGTCAGTACGTGTCTATCAGTACGTGTCTGTCTGTACGTGTCTGTCAGTAGGTGTCTGTACGTGTCTGTCTGTACGTGTCTGTCAGTAGGTGTCTGTCAGTACGTGTCTATCAGTATGTGTCTGTCAGTATGTGTCTGTCAGTACGTGTCTGTCAGTACGTGTCTGTCTGTACGTGTCTGTCTGTACATTAGGTACTGCTCTTAGCTCAGACTTTCATATAGACCTCATGTAGAGGGGTTCAGAATGAGCTCATTAGACAATTCTATGTAAAATATATAGAAATACTGGAAATCATCATGAACTCTAATGTACTGTTATTATTTATTGCGATATTGTCACTAGTCAGGTTAAATAAATTCATTATTTCTGTAGATAGATCACGCTAAAGATGAAATGCACACAAAGAACAGCACTCCTCTTCCATCTTTCACAAAAGCTTAACACCTCCTCCCTGTTCTCCTCCTCCTCCTCCTCCTCATCCCCCTCCTCTTCCTCCGCCTCCTGCTTCTCCTCCTCCTCCTCTTCCTCATCCCCCTCCTCTTCCTCCGCCTCCTGCTTCTCCTCCTCCTCCTTGTCCTTCTTCTCCTCCTCCTTGTCCTCTTCCATCGTGTCCTCCTCCTCATCCCCCTCCTCTTCCTCCACCTCCTGCTTCTCCTCCTCATCCTTTTCTTCCTCCTCCCCCTCCTCCTCCTTGTCTTCCTCCTCATCTTTCTCATCCTCCTGCTCATCATTATCCTCCTCCTCATCCTCCTGCTCTTTCTCCTCCTCCTCCCCCCCTTCCTCCTCCTCGTCTATCTTGTCTGAACCCGTTTTCCTGCGAGTTCAGACAGGTTGGATAAATGCCTCAGATTCCATAACTGTTCCTGAACCTATTTCACTGTTTCACTACACGCAACACCATAACGGTCTGATGATCTGAATCAGTCTATGGCTTTAAAAAAGGCAACAATTGAAGTGAATCATGAATCGATTATCACTGATAAAGGACTAACAACTAGTGTGTAAGAAATCATTCATATTTTTAAACTGTGTAAATAGTGTAATAGGCTAGAAAGGTGATTTAACCGTAACTCATCATCATCATCATCATCATTATTCGTAAATTAACCCCAGATTATGAATCAAGCAGATTCAGTATTATCATCATTGTTTTGGATTGAAATGCTATCATTTTAATTTTATTTGCTATCATCTACAACAATCTAAGCGACTTACACTGTCTCATCTTAGACCAAAACCAGACTAGAATTAAACACAAACAATTAATAAACTTAAATTTAAAGAAATAGAAATTCTCAGGTATAACTGTCGCGAATGTGTTTTTTTGTGCGTTTGCACTGACATTTAGAGGATATTTACATTTATTAATCTTTCCTCAGAAAAGGTCTTTGAAAGAAACCACTCTAAATATATTGTACAAGACGTGAAATGTTAAATTCCCGTCTAACATGAACAGGATGATAAAAAAAAAAAACCTGTAAGAGTGAGCAATATGAATGATCTGATATGATATGATATGACATTTCTACGATACATGATATTTATCACAATATACAGGTTTGCTAACAAATTGCCAGCAAAACAGATTATGAACTTTATTTAATGCCAACAATTTTTTATTTATTTATAGAAAATAAATGCAAAAATTAGAAATTAAAAAAAACTCTGAAAAGGAGGGCTGAAAAATAAAATGTCAAAATGTTAACTTTTTTTTTATTTTAAAGATTAAGCAGAAAATCTTACCATCAGATCACCTTCTTACACTTAGTTTATAATTATTTTTACAAAAAATTAATTTTAAAAAAATCACAAAACCATGATATCACATAATTTATCACAATAACCATATTAGTGTATCATCCTTTCACCCTACAATCCTGCATCTGTATTTTCTTCAAATAGATGAGCATTACTTCATCTACAGAAGTAAGTTATACAGTATAATAACCGCTATATTGCAGCTTATACGGTATAATGATGGCTATATTGTAGGTTATACAGTATTATAACCACTGTACTGTAACATATAGCTTGCTATCTAGCATA
Source organism: Pangasius krempfi (assembly GCA_037576825.1). Classification (NCBI taxonomy): domain Eukaryota; kingdom Metazoa; phylum Chordata; class Actinopteri; order Siluriformes; family Pangasiidae; genus Pangasius; species Pangasius krempfi. Next base: position 3,179,761 of record CM074977.1, on the reverse strand, counting down.
GCATAGCTAGCTTAGAAAATTAACATAGCGCATTAACATAGCTAGACAACATTAAATGAATGGCAGACTAGCTAACTTTTCATTAGTTTCTGTCTCATCTGCAGTAATAAGCTTTACTGTAAAGTAAGAACATTTTTTTGTAACTTCTAGGCTACTTGAAGGGTGTGAAAGGTTTGTTTCAGTGCTGGCGGTCTGCTAACGGTTATGTACTTTTACGCACCACCATTAACACATAGCTAGCAAACATTGCTGAACATTGATTGAAGTTAGCGCTTTAGCATGCGCGGTTAGTGTAGATATTTTTCTGTTGAGGCCCTTAAACTTCAGTAGAACTGTATTAATGTAACTCAATATAACTACACTTCCCCAAAACACTCACAAAACTTGGTCGGACTAATGTACAGGTGCGAGACAAAACATGTTTTCTAAACCGTTACAGAAAAAAGTTAAAATACTATATATATATATATATATATATATATATATATCTATATATATATAGATATATATATATACAAACACACACACACACACACACACACTCTATGGCCAAAG
>CM074977.1:3148142-3177795 GCA_037576825.1 Pangasius krempfi | reverse complement strand
CATTTTTCTGTAACATTTCATTTTGTGCTGGAAAACTAATGTTTGGAATCTGAAATGTTTTTGTACTGAATCAATAATGAAGAAGTCAGAAAATAAAAAATAAAAAAAGTTTGTACTGAAAAAAATAGGGTGCCTAAGACTTTTGCACAGTACTGTGTGTATGAGATATATATATATATATATATATACTGTATATACACACACACAACAGTATATCTGTAATAAGCATCCTCGCACTAAAATAGGATAAAAACTAGAAGAGTATAGACTCAGATCACATCAAACCCCTACACACGTGATCGCCTGCACTTGGTGAACAAAATGTCCAGATCAGTGAGGAAGATAAATGACAAAGGGAAGTATGCAAACTAAATCATTTCAGTTTCATCTATTTTCATCTTCCACGAAGTCAAAATGAAAAGTAATTTAAAAGGATTTTTAGAACAGTTTAGTTCTATATTTCGTAATAACTGAATGCCTCATGAAGAATTGCTTTTATAATACCACCTACAGCTCACTATCACCTCTCCGATGTGTAGGATGAGGACATGCAAATGCAATATTACTCTATTCCTCATGCTGTTTAAAATCACACCTCTCTAGTTGTCTGTCTGTTTTCCTTCCCTAAATGAGCAACATCATTAGTCACAGATGAGCACCGATTACATGTTAGTCATTATATCCAATATCTGATGATTTAAAACGTACGAAGTGCACGTCTGAAGATGGAGAACAGCCGACTGGGTACAGTGTGATATCTAGAATAGGGATATTAGGAATGTGTATCTTCCTAGCTAGCAACCAGAATAACAATCGAGCTCTTGCTTAGCTTATATTTTTTTTATGTTCAGGTTGTAATTTTTTTTTTTTTCCAAAATAAATGACTGATACTCTTCTGACCATCTCAGGATGATATTAAGGCTTTACAGGAATCCTCTCTTATCCCGTTTGTTTGGTTGGTTCTTCAGGCGTCTGTGCTTTCGTTGCTACTATCTGGTACGGAAATAACATCAGACAGCAGTTCTTCAACCCCTTCACCCCGACTAATGGAAGGTGAGCAAATTTTAACATCAATTTTCTTTTTTCTTTATTAAAGATACGTTTAAGTTGCATTGTTGTTGCGTGTCCGAATCTCAATTTCGCAGATTCATAAGACAGGAAGTGGCGATTCATTTTTCTTCCTGATTCGAGAGATTTTCTTTAATCTTAATAAAATTTTTGATTATTTTATTTTCACTTTATTTCCAGCTTTCCTTCTATTTTCCACAGCCATATTTAAGCTTTTGGGTGGAATTAAATCAGTGAAATAGCCAGATAACTAAATCTAATACAATCTGCAAGCCAGAACATGAGAGGGAAAAAACAACAAAAGGAAAACGTACATGATCTAAAAGAATAGTTTCATGTTTTGTTTTTTTTTATCTATATTGAATAGTAAATTTGCTCGAAAAACACTTTCACTCTCATGCAGAAATCAAGCCTCTTCCATTTAGCGAATTCAAAACACCTTACAACTTTAGAGCATCCTGTCCATCCCCTGTCTTCATTTGCACATCCAACATGATTGGCTCTTATTGATTATGACATAAGAACACTTTTCTTTCACATATTTTTAGCACTAATTCAGGTTTTCCAATAAGATTTTTGGCTTTTTGTGCTTCTTAAAAGAAAATACCAAACCTACTACAGTGACAGTTTCCACACAGACTAGTCAGTGTGTCACATTAATACACTGAAACAGGATTTAATGATGACACGGACTGACATTTTCACTGACATTTAGTATCCTTTGAGTATGAGGGTGGCTTTAAATCGATCAGGTCATTAGTGCAACTGGATGAAAGGACAGGACTGTGCAGATGTTGATGCTGGTGTTCTCGCCGCTTGCAGGTACGAGTTTGGTAAAGCTCTGTATATCGGATGGGGAGCGTCCGCTCTCACTGTGATCGGCGGCAGCTTGCTGTGCTGTACCTGTGGCAATAAGAGCTCAGGAGACCGTTACCCAGCTACCCGCCCGAACCAGCCCTCACAGCCCGGCTACGTCTAACACTCAGCCACACGTCCACTGCAGATACTCCAGACACCTAACAAACCATCAAACCCCTCAGATTCCCTTTTCTCTAATGTGCTGCAAAATATATAATATTTCTCCCTCACTTCATCTTTTTCTCCTGATTTAACAATGCACTCTCAAGCTGTATGATTTTGAGATGAATGTTTTGTTCACCTGCGTCCTGTTTTGTCAAAAATCCTTGTTATAACCGATTGTTTGTTCAAAATGATATTTTCTGTACAATCAGCTTTTCTTTGCAGAAACCAAGGAATGGGTGGAGTTAGTTTTACCAACCTGGCAACCTTTAGCCACTAAATCCCTGATTCTGATTCAAAGAAACCAGCCTATTGAACGATCACTTAACTTTTACACTAATTCGAACTCTTTCTAATTTTTCCAAAAAGGAAAAGGTTTTTTTTGGAGGGGGATCTTTAGCTCTGCAGAACTTTAAATTACCTCTGCACTCATAATTGTCATTTTTAACCACTTAACCCCTCTTACGTAGATTACGATTTGATTAAAATTTGTTACTAGAGTGCTAAATTCATTTTTCTTCCCAAACATATCCATTATTAGAGGATGAAGACATGCTAGCTGGATTTTTTTTTTAACAGAACCTTGTGCTAGTTAGTGATATAGTAGTGATAAAATGGTGGGTTTTTTCTTGGGCATTAAAAAAACTTTAAATAACATATTATTCTACACGGGTTTTAAATGACATCATAAGGGGAAGTAAGGAATCAGACACTTCCAGGTGTGTTGTTAATTTTCACAAACAGCACGAACTGAAGAGTAACCGAACAATTGCAATTTTTAGTTTAGTAATGAATGACACATCGTCCTTTGTATCCATTTATAGTTACATTTAATGTTAAGCATCCACAAGCCACGTTAGTGTTGTGTTTTTACTTATGTTGTAGTTGCTATAAATAGTTGTTTTTTCTCTCTCTCTTGAAGTTAATAAGACAAAAAAAAAAAAAAAAACACAGCTTGCCATGTTATTGAGAAACCACAAAGTATAAACTCCTCTGTCCTGAAGACTTTCCTGTGGCGGAAAACCTACTGATACAAACTGCTGACACTGGAGACTCCGTGTATAAATGTTAAATAAATATCTCCTTACAGAAATAACAACTTTTTATTATTAGGCTTATAATTAGTTGCTGTTGTAGCAAATTAATCAAGCCCTCCTGACCAATCAGAATCCAGAACTAAACAGCGCTGTGTGATAAGCTTCTTTCGTGAGTGTGACCTCACTAACCATAATGGATGCATCCAAATGCTGTCATCATTTTTGTTTTGGTGAATTGCTTTGTAAGGTATAACGTTTTGTTACTGAATGCCGAAGACATTTTTACTTCACAATTTAATGGAATAAAACCTTGCTTTTGTACGAGACTTGCCATTACCTATTCTTTTTAAAGAAAGGATGCAAGGAAGATGAGCAGTAGCGATTCATATATAACACAATAACAGGTTTACTGTGCTGGTGTGTCACGGCAAACATGTTTACAGGTAACAATGCTTGCTTTTTAAATTATAATTATAGCCCTACATGTGTTTGTGTGTGTTTGTGTGTGTGTGTGTGTGTGTGTACTTGTGTTAAAGTGTCAGTGGTACACACAGCTTATGACTATGTGTGGTTTATTTTCTTCAACAACACCTTCCTTCTTCACTGGAATGAGCTGAAAGGCAACTGGGTGTGTTCTGTGGTCACAGGAGAACCTGTGGAGACACGTTCACGAGAGCAAAATCCCGACCAATCCCAGGAAGAAAGGAGGACAGAAAACATGGCTGTGAGGAATGTTAAACCAGAGAAACAATTTAAAGGTCGTAATGTTCAGAAACAAAGTTTTAGATACGTGAAATATAGTTCTACTTTTTAAAAAAAATTTAATCTGCTGTAACCTAGAATTGCATAAAGCAGCTATCTAAAAAAATAAATAAATAAATAAATAAAGTCAATTACTTGATTATTAATGATTCATTAGCAATTATTAAATAAAACTTTTGGTCTGTATCTATACTGATGATTAAATTGCTACCAAATCAACATTTAAATTCATGTTCAAATTAATGAAGAAACCCTTCCACCCTGCACATCATCCCCTGCCTTCATTTGCATATCGTACATGATTGGCTCTTATTGTTTATGACCTAACAACCCTTTTCTGTCATGTATTTTATTCATAACGTTAGTACTTGTTGTGCTTTAAGATTGTAATCTAAACACACTGTTTCTTGGTTATTAAAACTATTACTTGGGATAGTGCAAAAGTTTGTATCCCTTATAGTTTCCGAGATAGAAAAAAGAAAGGAAATGTACTTCAATGTGCAATTTATTTACAATTTCATTACAAAGACTTTGCAAATGAGATGTGTGTGTATCCTGTAATGAGACAATGATGCAATACGTAAAGCCGAATCAACAGAAAAGAAAACAATCTAAAAAGTAATGCCTTTTAGTCGCAAGATGTGATCTGAAAGAGGCCATGGCAGAATTACAACAAATCTGACTGATGTTTGTCACTATTAATACTTTAACATACACTATTTGACCTCTTGTCTTATGGCTAATGAAGGAGCATCTGTGGAACCCAACACACTAACCGTGCATTCGCACCAGCAAGCATGAAGTCGCTCGTGTTTTGTCTCTTGTGGGCGTGTAGCGACAGCTTAAACGGGAGCTACCTGCAGGTCAGATCTGGGGAACTGAAGAAACGTTGAGGAATTGCATTTGACCTGATTTGCATCTACTTGAGAAGTTCTGACAGAAGAAAATGCAGCTTGTCACTCTGTTTTTTTTTTAAATTGCAACTCACAACTTGTAAATGTGTATCGAAAACAAACAGTGTGTATCTGTAGCATTGCCGCTTGCTAGTGTGAACGGAGGGCAGAGGTTCATCAATCTTTCTGGAAACATCCTCAAAAAAACATCTTCTGTGACCCCAAGCCTTTTGCGTTCTCCTCAATATTAACCGTCATGCTTGTGAATCCATATCCAATCATTTTTTTTTTTTGCCACAATTTCTGGTGTTCCACCGAGTCAGAGTTGCTCAGTGTGATCGAGGAGCTAAGGAACGCAGATGGATGAACAAATGTCTGTTTTTATCGCTGACTCGAATAACATTTCAAAATATTAGCACACGAAATCTGTCGATATTTTTAATATCGATCTGTTAAATGAATAAAAATGAGAATAAAAGTGTTGTAAGTGTTTTCTTGTTTGGATTTTTTTTTTCCTTTTCATTCGATCCTAAGGGTGCGCAAACTTTCACACTCGAGTATTAAAAGTTATTTTTATTCAACGATAGAGCAAGTCAGTCTCACTATCTCAATAAAACTAAGAAGAGCTGAAATGAACATGCAGAAAATATAGATTATGTAAGATGATTATTATATGAAATTCTTGCTAATGTACATAGTTGTTTTTTGTTTGTTTTTTTAATCCCAGGTCATTAGATGGTCAGGGGAGACCGAGTAGACATGCATATGATAGATGGTGTGTGTTTACTGGTTTAGTGTCTGGGTTTAAGCTAAGCTTTAAGAGAATTAAGAGAACTACTATCTCATTCCTTTATCCTTATAGTCAGTAACACACACACACACACACACACACATACACACACACTACATGAATACAGTGTTTTGAAGAATCAGAAGCAGTTTTTAATCCAGCTGCTTTCCAGTGAACTCAGAAATTACAGCAGAGCAGAAACTACACGTGACTGACGCCATTAAGCCCCGAAAGCCTCTTCACGCTTCTCTGAATAAAAGGATTCAAATTCAAACTTTTTGAAAGATGCATTTATTCTTTTCCCTCAGAACCAGAGGGTATGATGCATACTGCAGGATGCCAGTTATACTGGTCCCTAGTATTCAACGCTTCAATGTCTATAGCTCACCTTTACACCTTATGAGTGTTTGAATATTGTATTTGCATATTGAGCATGATTGGCTCTTATAGGTTATGACATAACAACACTATTCTTTCACATTTTTTGTTAGTAATATTGGGATTTGAAATTGTTTAAAGTTGGAATCTGGACACTTCCTTTCATGGCTGCTAAAACTACTATTTGACACAGTGGAAAAGTTTGTATCCCCCCAGGTTTCTGGATTTAAAAAAAAAAAAGAAAAGAAAAAAACATATACCACTAATTGCAATTTATTTACATTTTGAAGAATGTAATGTGGATGTATCCAAAAAAAGGCACTAATCCAAAAGATAACGCAGAATCAATAGGAAAAGAATTAAGTAAAAGTCAAATAAAGAAGTACAGAAAGGGAGAGTGATGAATTCAGAAAACAAGCACCGCTTATTTTTATTTTAAACGGGGAAGTTTAAACCGTGCTTCACTTCACTTTCATGACTTACACTTCACTACGTCCTGTTCATGCATGTTCCTCTGAGTCCCCTATGGAGTGCATAACTTGAGCAGATCTGCTGGAACAGGTTCTACGATCAGGCCACTGAAGACCCTGTGCAGACACGTCGTCTACATCAAATTCCAGCCAAATAACAACAGAAGAAATGCATCCTTTTTGAAACTCTGGCTAAGCTTATAAATCATCATTCACGATAAAAAAACAGTGAGGTTCGTTACTCGTATAGGAGCAGCAGTTTACACTACACATGACCTCAGGCACAAGATCTTGTAGTCTGGGCGTGGTGACTTGGAAGCGTCTCTGCCAGCTGGATTTCAACACTGCCTGAGGGTATGCTTGCTGCTTTGACGGGTTGTGTCAGAGAGTGTAAAATACAATGCACTGATTAAATCACTAGGTCTGTTTAAAGAAAAAAAGAAACAGTAGATAGTAAGAAAAGACTGTGAGCCAGGCTGGGATGTGGAAATAAATAGCAAAAGCACCATGTTTTAGTCTTAGGATTCAGATCCAACACACACACACACACACACACACACCAGCATGGGCAGGTTTAAAGCAATCCTAAAACACAATAGGCATCTCAGAAGAACAGGACCAGACTTGCTGGAACATGGGAGTAAAGTTTGCTTTAGCACTTAGCAAGTGGCAGTGAGTAGGAATGCAGGCAGTTCATATAGAAGGTGTCTGATTTTACACTGACAAGAGAAACTCGTTTACAAATGAAATGTGAAAATGTAAAGCAGGTGGACGGATGGATGGATGGATGGATGAGCAGATTGATGGATGAATAATGGATAGATGGATGAATGGACATATGAGCGAATGGATGGATGGAAAATGGTTGGATGGACAGGGTGATGGATGAGTGGATAAATGGATAGAAAGATGGAATGCAGGATGGATGGATGGATGGACAGATGAATGAATGAATGATGGATGGATGGATGGATGGATGAACGGACAGGTGGACAGATGAATAGACAGGTGAATGAATAATGGATGGATGGGTATGTGAGTGTATGAACGATGATGGGTGGATGAATGATGGATGGCTGAATTGAGGAGTGGATAAACAGGTGGACAGATGAATAGACGGGTGGACGCACTGTGGACGAATGGATAGAAATCAGCTTGAAAAATACCTGCATGTTCCTACATATCAAAAATATTACCACAACAGGTTTAAGCGTATTACTTTTAATAAATGTTTGTTTTTTGTTTTCTTTGTTTTCCAGTTTGTCTGGACAGTATGTAAGCCATGCTCACACTGCTGTATTAATGCCTCTCCTACACCTCCTTCAAGCCTCGTTATATCAAGTCCACTGGGAAACCTATAAGGTAACCTAACCCTAACCCTATAAGGTAAGCAAATTTATCTGGAAGGCCCTGAACCTGCCCAGTCTAACGCTTTCTCGAGCACACCTGCTTGACTGTGATTAGATCATGATGAAGCTCGTGACGTTCTGAACTGTAGGGAAGTGAATATGGAGCCATGCTGCAGCTCGTCAGACTACATGTTTCCCCTCAGAGACACTTCCTGTCTAACAGCACCATCTACTGCCTTTTAAACATACTACTCCTACATGTAGTGGAGTATGCTGTAGCTGTGTAGACACGAGTGCTCAGATCATGTTACACTACTGTCCCTTTAAAAAGCAGATTTTAGGAATTTTAGGAATTTTAGGAACTCTGCACAACCACAGCCAGTAGATCATAATGTCGGATGTTTAACTGGTTAACATCTGATTTGCTGATTTGCAAAATGACTTTGTTCTTTTGCTGGAGATGAACTGCAAAATAAAGCATTTGAAATTGTCTGCTCGGCTCACATTTTCCTTCTGATGTGGAAAAGCCAGTCATAAAGCTAACACATTCTTTCAGCTCCTCGTTCAACTTCAGCCGTGTGGAAACACCTGATTTTATGCAGTTTGCATCCTGTAATTCTTCAACTCTTCTCATCATTTCGTCATTTATCTGTTCACGTGATGAAAGATCTTTTTTTTCTGTTTGTTTCAGTGTGATCCTTTCATAGACGACCTTCACCACAAGAAGGCGCTCACACATTTTCATACAAACTTATACATCTAATATATTACAACGTTCGTTGTGGTTTATATCTCAGCCAACCCACAATAAAAGCAAGCTTGACTGAAAGGATGTATTTTTTTTTAAATTGCTGCATAGTTCACCAAGTCACCAAAGGAATAGGCCATTTCAGACAAAAGTCCTTCATCAGCTGTTCAAGAAAAGTTTCTGAGACTGTAGAATGTCAAACGAGAAAGAAAGAAAGATAGAAAAGAAAGAAGGATTCTTGCGAACTGAGATTTATTGAAGATTTGTAGAGGTAGGTGTCATACTGAATTAAAAAAGGAACTCGATATATTTCAAGATCTCGTTTGTGTTTTGAAAAATGGCTGCCGCATGGTCAGGAATGAGAGCGGAGGAGAAGGCGCTGGTTAAAGCGTCTCGCTGGCGGAAAGGAGAAATCCTTCACTTCCATGGCACCAGTCTTCATCTGTCCAGGTGACCCTGTGCCCACTGTAGCCTCAAATTCCTCTTCTTGACTGACAGGAGTGGAACCTGATGTGGTCTTCTGCTATTGGAGCTGCTCTACCTTTGATCTACCTCTACGTTTGACATGTTGTGCATTCGGAGATGCTTTTCTGCTCACCACGGTTATAAAGAGTGCTTATTTCAGTTATAGCAGCCTCCTTTTCAGCTCAAACCAGTCTAAACATTCACATCTGGCCTGGATGGTTTTTATTTGTTTGTTTTTGGGACCATTCTGTGTTAGAGACTGTTGTGTGTGAAAGGCAAACCCCAGTTTCTGAAATACTCGAACTGGCACCAACAACCACGCCACAATAAAAGTCACTGCAATCACGTTTTTTTTTTCCATTCTGACGTTTGAAATGAACGTCAACTGAAGCTCTTGTCAGCATCATGTTACGCATAGTGCTACTGCCACATGATTGGCTAACAGGATAATTGCATGAATGAGCACGGCTACAGGTGATTCTCAGACAGCGACCATGTCACATCACATGATACTGAAGCAAACGCCTATCCCCATTTCCCATTCGCATGACTATCTGCCTCATTTGGTACAGCTCACCAATACGGGTCAACTCTTTCAGCTTTCAATTTTTTTCTAAACCGGACCTAGCCCTTTGGTTTGTCTGCCTTGTTTTTGTTTGTTTATTTGTTTGTTTGATTGCTTGCTTGCTTGCTTGCTTGCTTGCAACTGGCATTCATTCCTTTCATGAAGCTGTTCTGGTGGATGGCTTGAACTGAGTCACTTTTTTTATTTTTTTTTTAAGTCTCTTACTCACCATTCGCAGAGAACAGCACTGGTATCTTTTTATCTATAAAGCTATACTGGTAAACTTCCAGCAGAATAACTTAAAATTACACACATGTATATTCATTGATGAATTTAAGGGCATCATAAAGAATGTGGTGAAGGAGGTGTGTGATTGTAAAGTAACTGATAAATTGATAAAATTGTACAATTATAGTAAATTAAAGTAAAAACAAATGAATATTATTATGTTAGTTGATTTGAATGTTGGTTCTGGTATCAAATGTGCAGGAAAACAAAACAAATAAGTGTTGCTTTTTCAGTTGTTTTTTTTTTTTTTTTTTTTTAGATACATTTATTGTTAGAGACTCAATTAAGCTGATTCAACAAATCAGTGTATGAACCTTTAAGCAAAGGAGTATAGATCTGAATAGAGCCCGTATTGTTTAGTAAGTCACTCTGAAGCTCGCCTTAAAAAGAAATATGTTCCATTTCCTGTTTTTAAGATTCAAAATGGCACAATATCTGACCTAAAGATGGCTGATATGACTGGAAAAATAACCCACCACAGTCTCGACGGCAGATCAGCAAGATAGTTTTTTAAAAATCCTGGAAAATATGTGCATCATTAATCAGGATTTGGCAGGGCTATACAGTAATGTGGAGGAACAGTGAGTTTCTGTTTCTTCTAAATAATGCATACTGGCATTAGACCTCACCTAAAAGTGTTTTAGTATGAATGATGAATGCACACTCACTCAGAGCAACTGGCTTATCTTGCTCAAAAACATACAGTTGAGTAAAAAATACTCAACGAACTAAATAAATAAACAGAATGTACGTCTATTTTACAGTTCAGCTCAAAAATAGAAGTCCATGACATACATTTAATGTTACAGCAACTGTCAGATATGGAGTTATTTTTATTACTAGCTCAAAAGTTTGCTTCGGGAGACTGAAAGTGATAAGCCATAAGACATAGAGTACCTTTTTGCAGCTTTCGATTCTGAAAATGATTATCAGCCCATTCCAGGTTATTTTTGGTATCTAAAAGATCCACATTAGAAACTGTCCAATAAACAGCTCTCATAGGATCTGACACGTTGGTCCAAATGCTACAAAGGCAACCAGTCCCAAAACAACAAGCATTAGAGCATCTGCAATTCGTTTATTTATTCATTCATGTTCAGAAAGCGTTTTATCCTGATCAAGGCTCCAGTAAATCCAGAAGGTGAGAATTCACCCTGAATGAGATGTCAGTCCATCACAAGGAATCATGCCCACACATACACTGAAACAATCATTCACACCTAGGGGCAGTTTAGCATAACTAATCCACCCGCCAGCATGTTTTCGGGAGGTGGGAGGAAACCGGAGAACCTGGAGGAAACTCACACACAAGCGGAGAACATGCAAAACCCCACACAGAGAGTAACCCAAGCTCAGGACCGAACCAGGGACCCTGGAGCTGTGAGATAACTACAGGACATTGATGAAGTCCACTAACTCTTTAAAGTCCCCATGAAACTGCTTCTTAGTTGTGATTTATTTCTGTATGTTGATGTATTTCCTTCTGAATCAGAGTGACGTCATGCTGATCTGCTTGACTGACCTTCTCAACAGCCAATAGGGTTCAAGCTATCCCACATCCCCACCATATCTAAACAAACCTGAGAACAGGTTAGTGAGCTAGCTAAATACGGAGATTGCATTCTCACTCTATATGAGCAAGTAACATATTCCAGCACTGAAGAGCTTCAAGTTGGTAAATCATCTCCAAATTCCTGCCAAAAAAAACTAAACTCCAACCATTTTTCAACCAAGCGATGGTTAGAAAAGGGAATAGTGTGTGGGAAGATGCATTGCCAAAAACAAATCGATGAACAATGAGCTGCTAATTGCTGCTAATGAGCTAAGAATCTACTATTGTAGTGCTAGTCTTACCTCCAGGGATGGACATATTTAATTATACAGAGCATTTAATTGGATGATCTAGAGGATCTAGGATGTGCCTAGATATAAATAATCAAAAACATTTGACTGTTTGTCCTAGAAGTAATGAACTACATCATTAAAACAAGAAACTGTATCATATTGGGGTCCAAAACATTTAAGGAACTGGTACAAAAAATGACTCTGCAACATGATTTTTGTTGTCAGGGGCACTTTAAGATAGAAAGATATTCATCTTAGTGACACAAGATCATTTTACCATAAATAGTCATGCCTTATGGTATAAAAAATGCAGCTCTTATAACTTTCAAACAGCTCCCAGTGCTCCGGGGAAATCTGGGGTAGCACTTTATGTGGGTAGTCCACTTTAAACACTCTACAATCTAGCTATAAGCAGTTCCAAAGTGTCTTACCATTTCTGTTATTGATATGAAAAATGAGTCTTACAGTAAAGTACAATCTCCACCAGTCTAAAGAGTGTCTGTCATGGTGATCTTTTGTATCATATAATATATATAAGTACTTGTTGTTTTTTTTCTTTGTCTAAACCCTAGCAACTGTCATAACAGGGTCATAATAGCAATAGCATAAGTTTCACTTTTAACACTCTCCCTCTCTAATTTTTAAGAAAGTCTTGGAAATTGGAGCAAGGCCTGGTTGAAATTGGTCACAAGACTCCCCAGAGGTAAGTTCCCATAAAATCAGCTCTGTATGTGCAGGATGAAGTGACTGCCACACAGAGCTTGTAGCTTAGTGCCTCACGTATGTAGGTGCTCTTTTTCCACTCAGCAGATGCCATGTCGAAAGAGCTCAGGCTTAGCTCAGTCTCTTAAAACCCACAAAATGTCTCCATTCACACCAGTCAGATGTCTTCCAGGCCAAACAGAGCAAAGCCAAAGATGACACCTTTGCTCCTTTAGCTCCTCCTGAGAGACGTTATTATTTAATGCTGCTGGACTTCAACACCGAGTCCTGTATGTGGAAGTGGCCTGATGTGATGACAGTGTTTGAGCGTTAGTGACCTCAGTGAGATGTTTAGCCAACCAGTGAAAGAATTTTTCCACCTGGGGTTTCTGCACAGACCTCAGTCATAGAGGAACCGTCTCTGTGCAACAGGGTCCTGTTCACGGACATGCTAATGTACTTAAATGCAGTTATACTAATTTAAGGTTTCTTGCATATACTGACTGTCTGGTTATTCCTTAAGCTTGACCCTGTATGCACCGGAGATGCACACCCCTGACCACAAACCTGTGACTTGAATTACAGCCAGCAATACTGACCTTCTGACCAGTCAGAATCAAGAAATCAACAAGACATCTGTGTAGTATAACAGATTGGAAAAATTAAGATTAAGAAGATAACAAGAGACTTATTCACTTGTCCAGGATAAACAACCAACAGAATTGTGATTAACATCATCAGTGAATTCCTCCTTGTTCCTGTTTTAGTAAATATGGATTTCATCACTGTTTCACATTTGGCTGAACCTTTCTTTGGGTAGGCTTCCTAGAGAAACCCCAGTGAAGTCCAGGTATATTTCAGTCTGCCGTGTTTAGGAGAGGACACTGACCATTTGGCTTATAATGTTTGTTTATATGTATGCAGGGTTTGAAATGACTCTACACGAAAGTTTTGTCTTGACTAAGGATGAATCTACCAAGACCTAGAATCACAGCCAAAGAATATGTCAGCTGCTCTACATATAAGTTTCTTTCCTCAGTGGAGTGTCCAGCTATAGCAAAGACTCATCCAAAAGATTCGGTTCATAAATCAACCTAAATAGTGCTGAGCTGCCAAGTAAAAACTGGCCATGGAGAGTCTATATTACACATACACACATGCTGAGAATTGTGTTTACTCTCTGGTGGATAGATAATGAGTTTGCATATGGTGACGTTTTGCCTTTTCGGAGGTCCGGTGAGTTAATCTTGATCATGAAGGATTAAAATCATCATTAAACATCAGATTCATAAAATGGGTTTGAGATATGTGCATGCTGTGCTGTAAACTGTGCTACACTATTCATGTCAAAGAGACCTGCTGGGATGAATAATAAGCAATTGTTGGCATCTGTCACACTCGCTGTAAAACAAGGCTTACATATCCTGTGTCTCACTCTTTCCCTGTTACAGGCAAACCTTTTTTGGAGTCTCTGGAGAAAAAAACAGGGTGAATTGGCTCAAACTTTCTCTCCACACATCCGCCAGCACATTCAAGATCAACTGCTGCTCCATCCAGTCAGAAGGATTACAGTTACTTTGTTACTGTACATAACTCTGGCTTTTAAGTATCTGTATTTCCACTCCTTCTGATACTTCTGAAAGGTATATACAAATATCCTGGATCTACTGTAAGATGTGACTGAGTACGGCCATAATTTAAATCAGAGCTGCATCAATACCATTTTTTTCAGACAGCGTATGAGTACAAGTACATGTTTTTTGGTAAATACCAAAATGAGTAACCTACTTCGTATTAATCAGTCAAATTAGTGCCTCTTTCAAGGAACCAATGAACATGGGAAAATAATAGCTAAAGCTAACTAGCAACCGCTTTACTCCTCATTTATCAAATGTTAGCTAGCAGGATGAAAACTTTGACCGTACAAACTAGCTAAATGCTAATCACTAGCCTACACAGACTTTCATGGCACTTCAAACCCAAAAGACTGCATTCATCTGAGCTGAGAGACATGAGAGAAAGTGATTTACTAGGATTTACAATCAAGTGGCCATCTTTAGCAATGCAGTGGTACTTAATCCACATTTCATGAAGACTTGCCAAGTCCAAATCTGTTTATAAGGCTGAACATTCCTTGGTTTTTGGATCTCCTCCCTTTACCCCTCAGTCTCTGACTTAATGGTTCTTGTTAAACTTGTTGAAAAAAGAAGGATTTCACAGTGAGCTGGAGAACATCAGCTGAAAGTCTAATAGAAATGCCCCTTCTTTTTTTCTCCGTTTGCATGGTCTTGACTTTTGGCTTGTTCTGTCATAAATAATGTCACACAATGACAGAATGATTTCCCAGCATTTTAAATGAAAGCAATTAACATATATAGAACTAGAGAAATTCTAACATCTGTCTAACATCTGTAAGATATTAAGATTAGTGCATGATTGGCCTGCATTATTTTTTTTCATCAAATGTTTGACAGCTGCGAGGAGTTGATGGTCTTTACCATCTCAGGGGCAATGCTCTCGAAGCCTTTTATATTTTACTCATTTGCTTGACACTTTTATCCAAAGCAACTCACAGTTGAGACAGGATACAGCTGAGCAGTTGAGGGTTAAGGGCCTTATTTAAGGGATCAACAGTGGCAGCTCAATGACGCTGGGATTTGAAATCATGACCTTCTGATCAGTCAAGCAAAGCCTCTAACATCCAACTTAGAGACTTTGATGCTAGAATTGTTACTATTTAGACTCCATTAGCAACTTTATCTCAGAAAAGGGCCTAGTAAACAAATCTAGCGACTTTTTGAGCAGTATGTGGGCACCTAACCATCATGCCCATATGTGCTTTTTGAACATCCCGTTCCAGATTTAGTCCCCTCTTTGCTGTTATAATAACCTCCACTCTTCTGGGAAGGCTTTCCACTAGATTTTAGAGCGTGGCTTTGGACATTTTGCTCATTCAGCTGCAAGAACATTAGTGGGGTCAGGCACTGATGTTGGGTGAGGAGGTCTGGGTGGCAGTCGGCATTCCAGTTCATCCCAAAGGTGATCAGTGGGGTTGAGGTCAGGGCCACTAGTTCCTGCACTCTATCCTTGGCAAACCATGTCTTCATTTACCTTGTATTGTGCACAGGGGTATTGTCATGCTTGAACAGGTTTGGGCCCCTTAGATCCAGTGAAGGAAATTGTAATGCATACAGAGACATTCTATACAATTGTGGCAATGGTTTGGGGAAGAACCACATATGGGTGTAATTTGGGCGTAATTTGTCAGGTGTCCACATACATTTGGCCATATAGTGTATAACCTAATTTGTAATATGATATGCAAATTATCATGAAGAATCAGTGAAAATGCAATTTAGCATATGACATCATCTGGCAACTTCTAGGGACTGCTTTCCTCGGAAAAGAGTTGGCAACTTTGGCACCATTTCCCCATAACTCCAATTTACATGGCCCAAATTACACCAGCCTATGTGTTTTATTTCTTACTTATATGTTTGTGTAACCTTTAGGTATACTAGTATTCTTATAGCGCTTTAAAGCACACAGGATGATGTCCATTATTTGTTTAAGAAAGTGCAAATCAGACAAGGCCTACTTCAGATGGAATCCAAGGAAGGCTACTTACCTTTCAATCACAAGCGATCATCTGGAAAAATCATACAAGACTCTAAGAAACCACGTCAGTCTGAACAAAACCAAAACAGGCCAGTAATACCTGCAGAAACTGGTGCTGAAATGTATCCTTCCAGCTGTCAGTCCACAGCTGGATCACCACCAGTTTGGCCATAAAGCCAGAATAGGAACTGAAGACACTATCATGTTTCCTCCATTCACAATTCCAAAATCCCTCCACCAAACATCCACTGGATACACAGCTTCCTCAGTGACAGGCCACGTACTATAAGGATTGACTCAGCAATATCTTTAGCCATCATTACCAATAGCGGTGTACCCCAAGGATGTGTCTTTAGCCCCTCAGCTCTACTCTTTGCAATCTTGCTCTACAGTTTTTTGGCTCTTTATTGTAGCAGGAAATATATTCCCATCAGAATGGTGTCATTACAATGAGAAAACCTTTTAGGATCTTTTTGCTAATTGCATGCTACAATGTTAAACAATGAGTTGTGGGGTGAATAAATCATGATAGTACTTACCGTGGCTTTCATTAGATGGAAATTTAAATTATCTTTTTGTTTAATAAAAGAACAGCATGTTGTAGTTCTTATCCACTTATAGTTACATTTAATGTTTTGAGACATCCGTGAAGCACGTTAGCTCCTGTTTTCACTTACATTGAAGTTAATAAGACAGAAGAATATATATTTGTATATATATGTATATCTGTACTGATGATTTTCCTGTGTCAGAACACTTAAATTTAGAGCTTTACCTCAGAATGTTACAAAGGGCTGACACTGGAGACTCCTTCTATAAAATGTTACATGTTACAATGTCTCCTTACTTCACCATACCAACATTTACACGTTTCAACATGGCATCCATTCTGTGGGCGTGGCTAACTCAATGTAATTCTAAATTATAAATGATAAATTCTGCATTTTGTATGACTCTGTTAAGGTCACAGTAAATTTTCTAAACATAGAGTAATTACTTTTCCCTGAAACTTTCAGTGAACTGTTTTAAACATGTTTATGTAGCAATAAACCTCTCTATAAAACTGTTTAAAGTTTAAATTGCTGTGTGTGTGACTCAGTTCCCAGCTGTTTTTGTATTAAACTCAGCTACATTTAACATGAAGAGTGTGTGGTTTGCAGTCAAATTGATCACTATAAGGTCAGCAACAACATTTCACCATAAAAATTGTATTTCTCTCTATTCGGAGCTGATTAAATTTAACCCTTAGTTATGATAAATTACAGAAATGTGAATACGAAAGCTAGAATTTGAGGATCATTTTTAATGAGCACATCTTAGCACAAACTGTCATGCTGTGTTAGGTATGATGGAACCTTTTCCATTTAAAAAAAAAAAAAGAAAGAAAATCCATGTTATTTCAAGAGTGTCTAGCAAACACCCCATAAAATCCAAGACTGCTAAAATATTTTACCACAGAACGTTCTGCTTCATAGAAGAGCTTTAAATAAAGAAAAAAAATGTGAGGATCCAGTCCCACATTCTGTCAGCACACAGATATTAGCTGACTACTTGGTGGTGAGTGATGTTTTTGACAGACCTACAGGTCATGTATGAATAACCTGAATATATTGACATAGCGATCCACCACATTGATCAGTGTCCAGGAGAACTTTATTTCCGTTATCGAAGGTTGGGGCAATATAATACTCCTGACAGCCTAGTTGAGGTCAGGGATGCATAATGTTTTGACGCCAGGGTACACTGAAACTACATTTGAGGCTCCTTTAAGTCCTTGCGGTCCATGAAGTGGTCTCCAGGATGGGTTAGACCTCGCTTGCGATTACCGCCCACAGGGATTTGCGACTCCTGAGATCAAACACAACCTTCACTGTGCTTCCTCCTGGAAAGAATGTGAACGTCTTTGTATTTTAGAGGAGGGTAAAAAAAAAATAACCTTCAGCAAAGTTCAACTTCACTTCCTTTTTAACCATTCTTCCCCCACCTCCACCAAGTCTCCTCACTTTCCTTATTTTTTTCTCTCAGTTCTGTTTGGGTTTTGAGCAATCTGTTTCTCGTTGTCTGTGCTCTTACCCCTCGGAGGCCCTTTGCTTGGTCTGCAGTTTCCTTTTGCTTTTTTTTCAAATCTCAAAAGACGACCAAAATTAGGCCATAATTCTTTCGTCTTTTTCGACTAGTGTGCCTTTTTTATATGGTCAAAACATCCAGCACTGGATTTGATTTAAACTAATTGCACAAAGAGGTGTTGTTTTTTTCCACTGTACTCTGACTTCATCAGAGCTTGTTTGGATCTGAATAAACTGTGGCAGTCTAGAGCGCAATGCCAGCCAGCCATAAAGCAGGCTGGGTTGCTAAATGTGAGAAGAACCATGTCAAAATAATATATAAACTGTTATACACCTCACCACTGAAAGTGACATTTATTCAGCAGAGACAGAGTAACCTACACTGAGTACAGATCTGGATAAGCTCTCCAGCTGCTTTGTTGAATGTGACTTGCAGAACTGAAGAGTATTTTAAATTATTTAACCTCTTGCAGCTTCCAAATCCCTAAATGAAGCAGAAGTAGTTGTTATCTAAATATATGAGGGTGGGATTTATTCAAAGTCTACTCTATCACCACCAATTTGGTTTTATGGTGTCCTTATGACGTTCTTTGTCAGATTTGATGTATTTTGGTTCACTGAATGCTACTGCCAGATACAGTCTTTTCTTTTAACCTTTAGATTTCGCAAATATACCACCTGCAAGATGAAGGAAGGGGGTCAGGTGCAATACCAGTCCAAAACACATAGCATGTTTGATACACATCCTGCAATCAGGTCAATTCAGAGGTGAATCGCTTTCTCACTGCTATCGGACCAAGCTTCAGATGCAGACTAAGACCACCTTGATCAGACACTCCCAGACCTGTTGTTTTGGGATATACCCAAATGTGATTGCTGTGAACTCACCTGCTCAAGGAACTACACCAAGGGGGAAACGTACCAGGATTCAGTTCAACCTGTCTAACCACTGCCTATGTGAAAGCACCTTTAGATGGTCTAGACTGGAAACTGGTTTTGGTAATTTGGAATGTCAGTTTGCTGGTGGTGAAAGAGTCTGAGGAGCCAGTTCAGGGAGTTTTGGCAGCTTACAAGACTCCCGCTAGAGCTATATCAGGCATGTCCCACTGAACATTTGTGGACCACCATGGAGGAGCTGGAATCTGTTAGATCTAAATCTAATTCTAAAGCTTTGCGACAATGTCTATTGTTTAAAGTGAAGTGAAGTGACATGTGGCCAAGTATGGTGACCCATACTCGGAATTTGTGCTCTGCATTTAACCCACCCAAGTGCACACACACAGTAGTGAACACACACACGGAGCAGTGGGCAGCCTTTTTTGCTGCGGCGCCCGGGGAGCAGTTGGGGGTTCGGCGCCTTGCTCAAGGGTCTCACCTCAGTCGTGGTATTGAGGGTGGAAGAGAGCGCTGATCATTCACTCCCCCCACCTACAATCCCTGCTGGACCTGAGACTCGAACCCATGACCTTCAGGTTCACCTTCGGGTTACTGCCCCCAAGTGCTTTAAAAAAAAAAAGGGAAATGAATTTAGAAATCTGGGCTGACCTCTCGGGTTGTTGTGACCACAACCCCCAGCTGAAAAAGTGGAAGGATAATTTAAAAAAAATATATGAATGAATGATTTCACAAATAAGCTCTAAGCTAACCACAATGGTATTTTAACAATATCCCCCATGGAGAAATGTAAGCATAAAACTGCATGTACTTTTGATTTATTGTCTAATCATGATGCAGTTTGTATAAAGGCCTTGTGTGCAGGGGAACCTCCAAAGATCTGGGCTCGTAAAGCTGATAAAGTTGGCCATTTTAGCTACTTGAAAGTGGAATTGAGAATTCTCTCCCAGCTCTAAAGATCCAGTTTTGCCACTGCGTATGCACAGAGATGGAGGTATTAAACTATGTTCAGGTTTTGGCTTTGTTTTTGCTTCAGTCAATAGGACTGATCATTATGCGCACAGATTTCATGGAGTAGAAGCCTCCTCCATAGTCCGCCCAGAAGATGCCATCTTGGAACTTGTTGCGATACACGCCGCCAGAGTACCACACACCATTGAGATTGGTCTGGCCACATGCATTGTACCACCAGCCACCTTTATGGAAGTGAGCACAGTTTCCTGTAGTGAAGTTAGACAGGACAAGGAGAGGAAGAAATGAGTAAGACAGTTTGTGCTTTGTACTGGAATATTGCAGTTTTGCACAATGACAGGAGACACCTATAACAAACAGTACACCAGAGGTGGCTGGGATAACATGGGGTAGTGTTGGAGGTGATCTTTTTTGTTTAAAACTTTTGGTTTTTCCAAGGAAATATTGCATGAAGCCAGTAGAGCATTACAGACTTGTGCAATAGTTTTCCCCAAATCATTCTTTTATTATGCAGTTGATTAGACCTTGTGATATAATGCATTGCTAAACACTAATAGTTATTGATATATATCAGATTTCAGCCTCCTATCTAATGTCATGACCAGCCATCACTGAAGCACTCATATATCTGAATTTAATAATAACCTGAGAAGGCATCCTTGTCCCGATCAAGCGTGGTGAACTGTTTGCCATTATGGCTGGTTAAAGAATCCCCAGCATTGCCTTGGTAAGTGCCCAGACGCAGGCGGTACGATTCGCTCTCAGGCTCCAGATGGAAGCTGCTGTAGGCTGCGTAAACCTTCTTTTCCATCCAGTCCTGAAGCTCCACGAGCAACTTGTAATCTCCCTGCTTGCCTAAGTTGTAAATATTCTCCAGACCCAGCCAGTGCTCACCATCTATGTTGCCAAAACCTTGCTGGAGTGGAAAGAAAAGAAATGAGATTTTATTTGGAGTGGTGCTTTACTACGTTGGTTCAAAACGGAAAGGGAAGCTTGTTACTGTTTAAGAGGCATGAGTAACTTTTCATTAACCTGCTGTAAACAAAGAAATTGGTAAAATCTTGAATTACTTGAATGCAACTGCACACAAAAACCGGACCTCTGGAGTTCCATGAATTTGATTCCTTTAAAGCAAAATTTGATATGAAAAATGTTGATATCTCAGTCTGCTTGAATTGCATTTAACCACATACAAATATTGGACACTGACTATGTCATTTGTGTGCGTTTTACGCAAGTGAGCGCAATTTGTGGCCAAATGTATTTCCTGAAGAGAGTGAAGTAACATAAACCTATTGGTTCAGAACGAGGTTTTCCATTAGGACCTGGAATCATGACAAATGTCTTGAGGTTTCGAGAGTCATCTTTCACTTGCATGTGTGGAGGGGGAAACAGGAGAGAAGTGTGCTGAGAGACAGTGTTAGGTAGAAATAATGGGGCGTCACATTTCTGGCAAAGTTGAACAGTACCCTCAATCAGCCATGACAGCCTAGATAGCATGGATCTATTCCTTAGAGACTTCCGTGCAAAAGAACCCACACTCTGGAAAGAATATAAAGAGGTTTGGCACAGATTGTGCCTTCCTGCTTTGCTGCCTTCTGTTTCTTGGCACTTTGTGAAAATGAAGGTACTTTGCTTTAGGATACAGGGATGTGGAAGAATATTGGAGCCAGGGGTGGAAAATATTTGAGTAATTGTACTTTGCTACTATACTATTTTGGCATATTTATACTTTTCCTTGAGTATTATTGAAAATGAATGTGTACTCTTACTTAATTACAATTCCAAGAAAAAAAAACTTACATTTTACTTCTTACATTTTTATTCAGACCTTCAGTTACAAATATTACAAATCATGAAGGTCTCTTCTGTCATCCGCCCAATGACTGTATGCTATACATCAATTGAATGGACTCAGTTTAGCATCCAGTCACTTCAGTTTAGCAAGTTTATCAAAATGGCATAGTTGATTTAAAATAAAAAATCATGTATTAACTGATATTAATTTCTTTACTTAGAAACATTTACTATTTACTTTTTAATACTTGAACACTTTTTTTTAAGTAGCAACTCTTTGACTTTCACATGAGTGTGTTTTTGGCTGGATACGTCCACTTTTAAATGGCAAGATTTTAACATATTATATATACTCTTTCTAAAAGCTCTTTCTATTTCTTTCACAGAAATGACTAAATGTGGAAATAGAGATGAGCCTTAGAGCTATACTTCACCTTATAACTCTCCCAGTTTCTGAAAAAGTTAACAGATCCATCCTTTCTTCTCTGGATGATGGTCCAGCCTCCATTGTCCACATCTTGCTCACACCACGCTTGTACCGGCCTGTCAGTCCCATCTGGTTTAAGAAGGTACATTCCACTAGTGGTATGTCCAGCCTGCATAGCATGAAGGCAGTCGCGGAAAGGACCTCAAAATCAAGAAGGGTGAAACAACAAATAAACGCCCAGATCAATATATATTATATAGTTCCCACGTAGATACCCTACAGATTGCACTTCCCAAAACTAGTTTATTCACCCTTGCTTCAGTGGATAAGCTCATCAGGATACTGTAGATTTGTACCTAAGAACTGCTGTTGTAATCATAAAGACTATGATTTTCATAAATAACATCCTTTCAACATACTAGTACTGCTTGACTTTATAGTGTATTATTGTACTAGGCTAATATTTTATAATCACACTAGAAGATGATGGGTTCCCTTCTGAGTCTGGTTCCCCTCAAGGTTTCTTCCTCATGTCGTCTCAGGATGTTTTTCTTCACCACTGTTGCCTCTGACGTGCTCATGAGGAATACAGTTATACATCTACATTCCGATTTCTGTAAAGCTGCTTTATAACAATGTTGAAAATCTTTAAAATGAGTTTCTCATAAGGCAATTTCAACCTAGGCAATTACATTTCTTAAAGTTGAATTCATCATCTGGAACAGAGAGTGAACAGAAGACAGGTGGGGCATAAAAATAAACATGGACACTTCCTACTTGTGGTTTCGGTGCATTCAAAATTGTGCTGACTGGTTGGTAAAATATCTTGCAAGCTGAAGTAGCATGGCTGTCACATACTTTGTGGTCTGTTGGACTTAAAGAAAGCAGAGACCTTAAAATATGTCTAAAAATGTGTAAAGTCTGATTTTCAGGCCAAGAAGCTGACATTTGTATGGACTCTAATTTTATGATTGGAACTGCAAAAGGTGTGCAAAAGATCTGGACTGTTTTTGTAACCCCACTTCTACCCTATCCCAAAGAAATTCTGACCATTACTATCCCCCTCCCATCCACAGACGCTTTTTACTGATACAGATATACAATACTTTTTACAATTTCTGCAGAAAAATCCACCCACTTTCACAATTATTTTTGTTCATTTTGTTTGTTTGTATCCATCCACCATATTTTCTTATGAACATTTCTTCTGAAGATGAACAAGTGATCACAGAAACACATTGTGCAGTGCCGCATCTAATACGCCCCCATCCACTTGCTCCCACATGCATTAGAGTATAAATGCACACATCTAGTGTACAGACTTACAATATAGGTTCCAGCTTGCACCTTTCTTCATTTCTGTGTGTCGCTGTGCTAATTTTTAAAGGTAGAACCCTCCTTCCTTTTCAGACAAAGTAGACCCTCTTGAGGGCGCTAGAATGCTTGACCATCCAAAGAACCCTTGAGTCACCATTTTTTCTAAGACTAGGTATTGTCTGCTTATGATTGATTATCTGTTAGAGACTGATTCTCACTTACCCTCAGAGCTGAAGTTGCCAGTCAATGGTCGTTTGAGTTCCAGGGTACTTTCAGTGGGTTCTGGTCCTGCTCTGGATCCTCTCTCCCTGGGGAAAGCCCGGCTGTGGACCCTATTGATCTCATTGGAAAAACGGGGCACATGCACTGGAATGTTCTCTGGAACCACCTGAACAAGCGGCGGGGGAAGTGGCTCTTGCCTGTGATTCCCATACACCTGCAGGCACCTCTCTTCCAGAGCACCAATCAGAACTGACTGGTTATTGACCACAGCAGCAAGAGTGGAGAATCGGGCCTCAAGATCCCTGTAGCGGGCTGAGAGCCGCAATGCCTCTGCTGTGGCATTGAGGATGCGGCCTTCAAGTTGTGCGAGTTCCAGTGAATTATCCCGCTTGCGAATGATCTCATGCAGAAGCTGCATGTAGAGCTGCGTGACACGGGAATTCATGTTACGAGACTCCTTCCGCAGCAGTTTCATCTCATTCACCATGTTGCCGTCCACATCCACCACCATCCGCAGGGTGTCTATCTCACGTCGCTGCTTGGACATCAGCTCACGGACATCTGCTATGTCCATCCTGGTTACGCGGTCTTTGTCTGGAAGTGAGGGTCCGCGACTTGCACAGATAGGCCCTGTGATCTTCTGCTCAGGGACCAGGAAGGTGTATGAGCACTTTTTAGGGCCATCTTCTCCCTTTTCCTCCCAGGCCCTCCGTTTCCGCAACACACCCATACTTTGTCCCCATGTCCAAGCACAGAAGAGGACACAAAGGCTCCAGGAAATGGGTCCCATAATGATTATGTCCAGCTCTTGCGCAAACACTGTCACCTTAAACAAAAAAGAGACTCATCTCAGATTGTCTTCCCTGGCATTTTTGAGCAGTTATAATGTTTGTTTCCCACATGTGTTTTTCTACAGAGACAAAGCTGTAAGCTGCGATATGGTGCCAAGAACATTTCATCATATCCTGGAGTTACGCAACCCCTTTCCAAAATGAAGAAAACCCATCTCAGGATATAGGACCTCAGGCCAGAGACTGTGGTTTGGTCTGGCGTCTCTGTGTTATAAGAACCCAGCATCCTGTCGCACAAGGTGTGGAGCTTTTCAGTAAGTTCATACTGTACTGTCTGCTTTAAGCCACTTTATGATGGATCAAATACACAAATGTAGACTAAACTTTATCCAGATGAAAAACTGTTGTTCCAGGAAACCTTCTGTTGTATGTTCTACATAGAAACTCAAAGGCATAAGTTGACCTGAGATGCAGTTGGGGTCACAGGAGATTTTTACCAACCATTATTTATAATGTAGTTCAATGCACCTGAAATTGATTTATGGAATATTTATAATAATTAAATTATTATTATTATTACAGTTTCATTAACTAAAACATTAAATTCACTACGTAAGTCTCTATGGATAAGGACATCTGTTAAATGCCATAAATGTAAATGTCCAATATATTAACATTCATTTAGTCTCTTAAGTCCGTTTTACACCAGACTGTGGAGATGTATCGTGTATTGTTCAGAATATTTACAAATATTAGCATGTAATAGTTAGTAACCTAGTGCAAGAAAGCACACAAATGAATGCTCCATGCCCCAAGACGTTCAAGGCAGCAATGTTTTGGTGTAAAATGGGCTTTATTCTCATGAAAATATTACGTGAAATGCAATTTGTGAACTTGGCTAAATTGACAAACCAACCATTTGTTAACACTTATTTATGGGGTGCACTGTTCGGTGCCCTTGTGTGTATCAAATCAAAGTAGTGTTCTAGGTTGGATGTAACAGGCAAGATGAGATGCATGCTTTTGACTACATCTCCAGACTTTGATAAGCTGCAGTGCGACGCACAAGCCCAGTCCTCTCATTAGGTGTGAATATAGAGCACCTACAGTTGGGGGATCTTACGCACACTGATTCATACAGGCATTGTTAAATGTGTAAATATAAAGTATGTTAAGTATGAGTAAATATATGTTTTATGCATTCCAGTAGTAAATAATGGAGGGAGGGGGTTGTGTTGCAAGAATTTTGACTCTTCATTTGGGGTGACTGGCCAAAAAAAGTATAAGAACCCCCTCCTAAAAGGAACTACGAGTGTATGTACAAGTTCTGTTTTAGGACCTGGATCATGTATCAATATAATTAGCCTTGAATGTAAAAAAAAAAAAAAATTATATGTGAAAAAGCAAGCCAAGGTACACTGTCTTATTTTCCAACAGAATGTCTGTCAGTGCCACTGACTGTGCTTCCTTAAAACCCAAGCCAAGCATAACTGGCCAGATCCATATTTGGTTTTAAGGTGGGAAAATTGCTGTAATTGTAAGTACTCGACTGACACAGAGTATTGCCAGCTGTGTAAAAAATTAGACATCCCAAGACCCCACTCTAGTTTGAAATGCACACTGATCAGGCAGGAGTAAATCACAGGTAGAGCTAAACCAAAGTCTTATGCTTATAAACAATGTGACAGGAAAAAAAGTGCAGTCATGATTTAAGTGTTTTTGTGAAGATACCCAGGCCTTTCAAGCTGCCTGAAATGTTACAATGTGAGATTCCTGGATTATTTCCCAGCGCAAAAGTGCTGCAGTCATGAAACTCCCTTCTTAATTGTTGTCAGAAAACAGACTCGGTCTGATAGCACTGGAAGTCAAGTAATATAAATTAGTACATTGCCTCCCAGCTAATGTTTTTGTAAGAAATGAATCAATTCACCTTTAACCCTGTGTAATGGTTTTAAAATGAGGGTTTATAGATGCACTGCATGTTTCTACTCACCTGTAATGAACTTCATAAACCATTCAATTACAAATTGGTGGAAGAAAATGAAAAGCGTGATCTAACGCTTGCAAGTTTGTAACAATTCGCCCTGAGGATTCATCAATACAGACACTGAGATCCGGTCTTAGTCCAAAACCATGCTTATTTACTAATACTCATATTATATAATCATAATATTACTAATATTCTATGATTAATAATTAGTTGAAGCAAAGAAGACTGCAAACTCTGCTTTGTGAAAATATTAATAGGAGGAACTACAGCAGCTTCCTACACTACAAGGAGGTAGTGGTGGATGAATGGTTAAGGCTCTGGGTTACTGGCTAGAAGGTTGGGGGTTCAAGCCCCAGCACTGTCAAGCTGCTGCTGTTGGGCCTTTGAGCAAGGCCCTTGACCCTGTCTATGCCATGGCTAACTCAAGCTTCCTAGCAAGCTGGGATATGTGAAAAGCTGCATTTCATTGGCTCTGCACAGTGACAGTAATGTTGAATCTCAAGTAATCAGAAAAAAAAAAAAATCACAATCCAAATTTTTTTTAAACCAAAACACCCAAGACAGGCTCGGTGAGAGAAAAAATGTCTACAGACAATGCTAGGTGAGTAAAAATAATAGCTCTTACCCAGTATGTTGTTCTTGGCAATGAGGGATTCAGATGAAATGAAGACAAAAAAGTACTTTACTTACTTACAGACGTAGAGAAGAATTTTTCTCCAATGCAAACCAACTCAATACAAGCTAATGTAGCTAGCTTCAAGTTTCAAATGCACTTCATTTAAAATCACCCAGCTAAAGTTATAAAGAACGAGCCACTATTTAAACCCGGGGAAACATAAATAATTGTTCCCTGATTGATTAATACTAATTAGGTTACACATTTTGATATCAGAATCAGTACTGGCATCAAGATCAAGAAGCATCAAGGAGTTCTGAAGGTTAGGTTTGTAGATTCTGTCCAATTTTACTGCAGAACTGAGGAGAAACATACACTGCCTCGCACATCATAGGTAAGAGAAGAAGGTAATAAATTATGCCCAGTCACACTTCTGTGGTTATTTGCTTCCCGTGAAGGAAATTGCTGGCTCATGTTTAAAACATTTCTGTGTTTTTTTGGAAAGCGTGCCTAAGTTACCACAGGGAGTTTCACATTCATTTCAGGATGACTCCTGGTCAATCTCAGTGGATTAACTTATGTTAGTGATGGAATGTTACATGGAATAAAACATATAGGAAAACATGTTTTAGGAAAATAATCAGTGACAGATTGGTGCGATGAAGTGAAGTTACTGTTACCACACTGAAGTTGATTATTTTCTTATAACAACACATCCTGGAGTTTCTTATTCATTTTATATCCCATTGATCACAATTAAACAATAACACTTCAATTATAGGTGCAAAAGTCAATATTTGTCATTTCTTACTAATAGAAATAATGTGGGAAATTATGTAGAAATTATAACACATACAAGTGTATTACATAGCAAAAAAACTGTCTTCCAGTCTGAAATTTTGTTGGTATTTGGATTGGTCTCTTGTCAGTCATTTTATAGACACGCCCCCAACACCGCTTCACATCCTCATCATCCTCATTAATAATTATGAGGGGAAGTTGCAGGTTTATAGAGTTGTAACTTGGCTTTCAACAGCTGAATCTCAGAGTGTGCTTGACTGATGTCATGACAGTCCTTGCTAATGTATAACTCTAGATGGACCACCATAAGTTTTAGGGGCGGAGCTTCGTGTACATGGTTGGAAATGGAGGCGGGCTCAGTGAGTAAAAAAAAAAGTCAAATCTTATTCAACTCCATCCATTTAACCATTAGACCTATTTTTAACAAATCTTACCCAATGCACCTTTAATGCGCCCATGAAACAAGTTAGTTCCTGTTATCACTTACGTTTTATTTCCCCCTTTCTCTTGGAGTTAATAAAACCCTTAATAAAACACTGCATATCATGTTACCATGAAACAACAAACCGTAGACTCCTCTCTCATGAAGATTTTCAGAAAGCTTAAATTTACATTTGTACCTCTGACTGCTACAAAGCATTGACACTGGAGACTCCTTCCATAAATGTTAAATACTCATCTCCTGACAGAAAACTTCACCATATCAACAACTACACGTTTCTACAGCGTCTGCTATACAAGTCCTTGTGTTACTATAGAAACGATAATGTATTAGAATTAGAGTTGCATTAATATAAACCTGTGATTTGCAGCTGCACGACTGTCAGAGCTGCTGTTAGAGAAAACGAATCAACACCATCTGACCAATCAGAATCCAGAATTCAGCCGTGCTGTTTATAGAAGTAGGTAAAGTTGTATAGCGAAAATGTGAATTGCTACATATTGGTGTGAATGAAATGAAAATATTTCACACTGTAAAACAAGATGCATTTGTAATTTTACAAGACGGCCAAATTACAGAGCTGCTTTTGGAGCTTACTGAACAACTGTAGAACGAAACTCAGTGAGAACTGGCAGTACACCACTCACAGCATTCCAAGAAGCTTTATTTTTTTTATTTTTGCGTTCTTTTATGGCAACAAGAACTATTTCTTAAATAAGAAGCTGTAGCTGTTTTGTGGTTTCATCTGCAACCAGTTGAGCGACCATTGTTTTCTGTCTGTAATTATTTTCCGTCTCTCAATTACTCTAAACAAAGGTGTGGTGGGAAATAACAAGAGAAGGAAGAAGAGGGAGTAGAATAAAGGGGGTGGACATTCATCATAGGTGATTGCTGCTCATCTACCTTTCCTTTAACCCCTTAAGGCTTCTTTAGCGATCCTTCTGGGGTACCGTTTAAAGGTATGATGTAAAACCTTTTGACAGATTGATTGCCTCTCAGAAAGGGTTAACAACCTTTTTTCAAAAGGTGTACCAAGTACCAAGACAGGTTCTAGATATTAAGAAGAAAATACTGACCAATGATTTGGAGTTTGTACCACACACTTACAGTCCACTTCGGGGGCTGTGGAGAAGGTTTGGGGATCTCATATGGGGAGCTGTACTGTACTGTAATGGCTTGGGACTGCGAATGCCGTAGTGGCTTTGGGGCTGCGGTTGCCACGAGCAGCTTCATACTCAGGACCCCATCAGTGGACAGTGGATAGATTTTAACCAACCGGACTTCTTGCGAAAACTGTGATGAATTTATTGGTTGCACAAT
>CM074977.1:3125701-3140593 GCA_037576825.1 Pangasius krempfi | reverse complement strand
AGAGGATTTATGCTGATATTGCCCAAAAACCCTATTTTGTTCAGGCGTTTCCAAACTTTTAGAGGGCAGTGTATATATATATATATATATAATCTACATCAGTAATGGATGTCCAAGCACATCTGTGGTCAGTCAGTGCTCACAGTGGGACAGTTTAATGATTAATTATCAAACTATGAAAATATTGAACTTTTTTTAATGTGATGCCTTGCTTTAAATGAGAAAATGTTTTGGATCACACACACACACACACACACATACTCACACACATACTCACACATATACTCAAATTGTAATTGAAAATCACACAAACTTATTCTGCCCTCTGCTGGCAGAGAGAGAGAGAGAGAGAGAGAGAGAGAGAGAGAGCATCGACTGACCACAGATGTCCAAGGACATCCATTACTAACTTAAATTAGACATTAGATTGGATATGAGACAGCGAAGGAGAGATAGAAAACAGAGAGAGAGAAAGAGACAAAACAGACGGAAAGATATCAAGATAGATAGATAGATAGATAGATAGATAGATAGATAGATAGATAGATAGGTTCAACTTTATTGTCATTGTCAGAGTATGAGTACAGAGACAATGAAATGCAGTTAGCAACCAGTGATGCAAATAGATAGATAGATAGATAGATAGATAGATAGATAGATAGATAGATAGATAGATAGATAGACAGATAGAGTGTCTATGCAATGATCTGCTCGGTTAATGATTCAATCAGAAATTATGCGAAGGTTAACAGAGAGATCCTGCTTTGTGAAAAAGCTCATCTCCAAATGGCAATAAATAAATAAATAAATAAATAAATAAATAAATAAATAAATGAACATAGAGATAAATTTACTACAATTGAAAGATTGCTTGCTTCTGATGCATATAATACCCAATTAAATCCATTTTCATGTAGCATTGATGCAAACCTTAATAGCACCTGGTTTAATATGAAGACATTGAGGTTGTTTAAATGTCACAGATTTTTTACTGTTCTCTTCATTGGCTGTTTTAAATGCTTCAGGTCAGGTGCTTTGAGTAGTTTTGGGGTATGATTTGGGTGTTTTAAATAAAAAATGTGAACTTCACCACTGAATACTGTTATCAGAAATCTTTGCGTATGGGCTACATTCAAAATATTAAAACAAACAAACAAACAAACAAACAGAAATAATACTTAATGAAGTTTTCCCCGAGCTTTGTGATACATTCATGTTACTGCATGGACAGGCCACAGGAAAAATATAGATTTATCTTCACACAGCCATCTATTAGTTAGTAGACAGTTTAGAAGAAGAAGAAGAAGAAGAAGAAGAAGAAGAAGAAGAAGAAGAAGAAGAAGAAGAAGAACTAATAAGAAGAATAGGAATATATTTATTTATACTGCACTTTCTTTTGAGGTGATGTTTACATGCTCTAAAACATTTTAAAATATTTCTCATGACAAAGGAAACCACTAAAACTATTTTAATTACTTTATGAAAATGTATTATTTAAGTCAAGGAGGGAAAAAACAAATATAATAATAATAATAATAATAATAATAATAATAATAATAATAATAATAATAATAATAATAGAAATATTAATGAGATATTCATGACATGAGAAATATTTTAAAATAAAACATTCAAAAATATTTCTCATGACAAAGCAAATCACTAAAACTATTTTAATTACTTTATGAAAATTTACTAAGTATAATTTAATAATTATAATTATAATAATAATAATAATTATTATTATTATTATTATTATTGTTATTATTATTATTATTATTATTATTGTTGTTGTTATTATTATTATTATTATTATTATTATTATTATTATTATTATTGAGTAGCTATTACTTTATATAAATACTTTCTCAATACTCATAGTCACTTTATCTTTTTAAGAAAACATTATTATTATTATTATTATTATTACTATTATTATTATTATTATTATTATTATTATTATTATTATTATTATTATTGAAACATAAACAGTTTCCTGTATATTGGTTTAAACTGGATCACGTGCGAGCTGCTGGTCTGAGAAGTGTTGAGCTGTACCACTCCTGAACAGCAGGGGGCGGTGCACTTTTTCAGAGATATAAAAGAAGCCTAAATGTCTCAGTGTGGCATATAACGCTATCACACTCGCAATGTTTGGTGATATCGTGATCTACTTATCATAACTCATGCAAGATTTCCGGGATATTGGTTTTGTCTGAAGATCCGCGTTATTCAGAGGCCACCCCTTTGTGTAGCTCGATGGTTGGCGCCGATGTCGCTATGGCAGCTCACGCGAGCGAACTGGAGGTGGCGAAGAAGAACTTAACGGACGCCATTGGGGACAATATAAAACAGTGAGCCTTCATAAAAATAATTCACAAATAAACAAACAAATAAATTAATTAAGAAGGTTTCTTAATGCGAAAGTGCATCTGTCTGAGTGAGATATGTGTTAAATGAGCTAGCTAGCGCAGTTTAGCCAAGACAGCTAGTTAGCCGGCTACTAATAATAATAAAAATAAACAAATAAACACCAAAACAAAAACAAATAACTTTCCCAAAATGAATATAAACTTATTCCTGTAGTTACATACACACCAGGTGACATTATGGAGATACTTCTGACTTCTGAGTTTTATTTTCTTACTCTCTATTACACCATATTTTAATTGTTTGTTTGTTTGTTTGTTTGTTTGTTTATTAGTTACTGGGCGAATTTGAAACTGTGGTTCAAGCAGAAAATCAGTAAAGAGGAGTTTGATGTTGAGGCCCGTCGCCTTCTGGGACACGATAACGGTGAGCTTTTATTCTCTAAAATTATCTCATATACAATTACTGACCAATAAAATCAATTTAAATGATCTTTATATATTTAAAAACTGAACATGACGTAACATAACCAACACACACGTTTCATGTTCTCCTGAGGAAGTGAACGCTTTCTCTGCCATCTGCGTCGCCCTGAAACTCTGACTTTTCGTAACTTTCTGAAGTATTAAAATCGTTCGGAAATCGCAAGCCCTCGCGATATGCATATCACGATATTTACATTTGCGTCATCTCGATTTTTTTCGGTGATGTATCGTGCATCGCTAGTGTATAAGTAAGAAAGAAAAAAAAACCACACACTCCGTGTCATGCTGCTGTAGGAAATTAATCAGCGACGGGGTGATGTCATGGCGCCGAGCTACTGAACCTCCTCAAACCCCAGTGCCACCCAGCTGATTATTTTCCTGTGAAGTGTTTTATTCCTCTTACACCACAGCAACACCTCTTTAAAACGATGCCTGATACTTTTTATCCGTTTATAGTTACGTTGCGGAACGTCCACGAATCAAGTTAGCACCTGTTCTCATTTACATGAACGTCGTTTCCTCGCTCTCGATTTTTTTCTCGCGATGTTAATAAGACGACAAAAAAAAAAAAAAAAAAAGATGCAGCTTGTCAGCCAAAAACGTTTTGCCTGTTCGGCGTTTTGGGGACTGAAAACGCATATTTTTGAAAACGGGTTTCAAAGTTTTTTTGTTTTTTTTTTTAAACGCTGCCGTCTCCACGTAAACACCCAATACGGGAATCTTTGAAAACGGTGACGTCACGCACGTGCGTATTACGTGTTAGGAATGTAGACATGCGCAGTACGTGTCTATGGTGTCTATGCTTACGTAATACAGCGTTTTTGGCCGTTATCGCGGATATGTGTGAACGCGAATCGTTTTGAAAACGTTGTCGCGTATACGTGAAACTTTTTGAAAACGCAAGAGAAAAACTTCTCCGTTTTTGACTACATTGCTGTCGCGTAAACGCAGCCTGAGAAACTTCGGTTTATAGCTTTGCCTCTGACGCTGGAGACTCCTTCCATAAACGTTACATAAATGTCTCCTAACAGAAAACGTCACCACATCACCACGATCGCACGTTTTCTCTGAATAACAGCGTTACGTCCATGTGAATGAGTTGTTACTATAGCAACGACAGTGTATTAGAACGAATGCTGTAAAGGTGCATTAGTACGGAAGATTAGTGGGGGTTTTTTTGTCTCAAAATTAAGTCTCTAACAGTTCGATGGGTTTGATATTTTGAATGATTTTTTTTTTTTTTTTAACTCATCGAGCCCCCTGTTCCCACCAATGTTCACGAAGCTCCGCCTCCAGGGTCTTATGTGGCCTGTAGAGCACCGAGTCTTTAAAAATGATTGACAGGAGGTTCATCCAAACACAAACAACGACCAGAAGTCACTTTTCCAAACTGGTTTTCTCACCAACTTAATAAACTTTTGCGAAGGCCACGGCTTCAATCGTTGTTATTGATCACGTTCCGCATATCTTCCAGGTTATTGATAACAAGTACAGATTTATTTATGTATTTTTTAAATTTATTTATTTTTTAATCGCCTACTACACCTTTAATATAAACCTGTGAGCTGCTGTTAAGGAAAATTCATCAACACCTTCTGACCAATCAGAGTTTAGACTTCACCAGGATGAACTGTTGATATGAAACATGACCTATACACCATGATGGTAGGGGAGCGTGAGAAAATGGCCAATGGATACAGGGACGTGGTTTTATTGATTGATTGGTTGATTGATTGATTGCATTTCAGACATGATCATGTTTTTCTCTCTTGCAGTTCACATCCACAATGACTTCCTGCTGGCCATTCTTACACGCTGCCAGATCATTGTATCCACACCAGGTACGATTCAAAATGTACCGCACATCTAACAAACGCTGCTAGAAAGTAAATACTTAGAGACGTTACTTTTCAGATCAGCTTTGTGTTTTACTGATCACTTAAGCCGGGGGAAAAAAGAAAAAAAACGTGCGTCAATTTTGCTCATGTTTATTCATCATATCATTGTTTTTTTTTCTCCAGCAGAGGGTCCCGGGTCACTGCAGTGGTCCGGGGGTTCAGCCTCAAAGCCCGCCAAGCCGAAGGGCAAAAAGAAGTTTTCGTCCGTGCGCCAGAAATTCGACGTAAGTCCTTTTCCGACTCTCGTGCCATGAGCTTTTTTGTTGTTGTTGCGCTCATTAAGATGGCGTGTATGTGGCGTCCACTGATCTTCTCCGTTTGTCTCTGTCCAGCATCGCTTCCAGCCCCAGAACCCGCTGAGTGGAGCTCAGACGTTCAGCCCTCGCGAGGCCGGAGCGGAGGAGGAGGAGATGAAGCTCAGCGCTCACACACTCTTACTGCCCACGCGGGGGCAGCTGGAGGCCCGCATGATGGTGACCGCCTTCGAGATGGGCCTCGACAACGTCACCGAGGACGCCGTGAGCACTGTCGTGTGCGCTCTCGAGGTGTGTGTGTGTGTGTGTGTGTGTGGTTCTGGTTGTCGTCGATTGTTTTCCTGTAACAGCACAGTGTTTTATTCCTTACTTGTAGCATCATCTAGTTTGGACTGTTTGTCATAGTCACTGTATGTGCTCGAAAATAAAGATACAGTAGTGTTTTTATTATTGTTGTTATTATTATTATTATTATTATTATTATTATTATTATTATTATTATTTGTCATAACTATCTGTTCAGGCGCATTTAAAAGACCTGATCACTGCGGTGGTGTCGCGGAGAAAAGCCTACCGTCTGAGAGAGGGACACTTCCAGTACGCCTTCGGCAGTGACGTCGCACCGCAGCCGTACCTCAAGAACAGCCTGGCTGCGTACCACACCGTCACAGAGTAGTGAGTCACTTCGCCATCTTTAGCTTTCGGCGTCCTGAGACGGTCAGATTTTTTCACATTCTTCATATTCTGCATATTCACAGCCGTAAATAAATTAAAATTAAAATTGCACGTTCTGCTTTGAGGTGTCCACGTAGTCTAGATCTCCTCATTTACAAAGCATTTCCTCAGATACAAAGCAGTAGAGTTTCTCCCAACCCCCCCCCAGTGTTGTCATGGTTACAGTACGCACATCCCTTTCCGTAAACATGTGTTTTATTTTCACATAGTCTATATATTTATATACATTTTCCTAGAACAGACATGTATTGGAGTTCCTGCATGGATTGAACCTGAAATGACATTTTATTATATATATAAATATATATATATATTAGTGGTGTGTGTGTGTGTGTGTGTGTGTGTGTGTGTGTGTGTGAGAGAATCTCCATGACAGCGATATTTTCTACACCGTGTAGTGAGCACGTATAGTAAGCAGGACTCAGTTGTGCAGCGAGTTGACAGTCATGTGTCCGTTTACCTGCAGCCCCCCTCCCAGTGCCTCGCTGCCGGCTGCTCCGCCCCCTCAGGTGTCTCCAGACGATGCAGAACAGCAGGCCGCTTTCCTGTTGGCCTGCTCTGGCTCCAGTGCCCCCGCCCCTCTGCCTCCCATCAGCATGTTCGATCTCCTGGAGGCGCTACAGGTGACCTCTGAATCTCTGCAGCCCTCTGTTCTTACCACACTATCAGTTTATTCAGGCAGGAGTCTCTCAAGTGAAAATATAATCACAGCCAATCGATCAAATATTCACATCATGACCTTTTATGTACTTATGTACGTTTTATCAATGATACTTTTGATGTAGTGTCATTCCCTAATGCCTAATGCTATATTCACATAATATTTTTAACAGAATAGAGTCTAATCAGTTATATGAGAAATGTGTTTATGTAGCATTTATGGAAGGAGTCTCCAGTGTCAGCGTTTTGTAACAGTCAGAGGTCAAGCTGGAACTTTAAGTTTTCTGACATCTGCAGGACAGAGGAATTGTTCGCTTGTGTTTTTGTCTTCAGCATAAAGAGAGAGAGAGAGAGAGAGAGGCTGGTGAGGGAAAGACTATTTATAGCTGCTGTAAAGTAAGTGATAATAGGAACTGGTTACATGAACCTTCCACAAAACAAACGGATGAAAGTAGGACGCGTCATTCTGTAACGAATAACAAAATGTAATCTTTGGGGAAATTGGGGATGTGCTTTTATAGGAAAATAACGTCACCTCTCGTAAAGCGATGATTTTCATATAACGGCACGTCCTGGAGTGATTTATTTCTTAATTATACCGCAGCGCACTTGAACGCTCGATTCTGATTGGTCAGAAGGTCTGCATTAGTTTTGTATAACAGCACAGGTACTTTCGGCTGTAACATGAACGATAGGTTAATATTAATACGCTCGTAATACGTTATTGTTTCTATAGTAACGGCTCATGCACAGGGACTTCTAAGGCAGACGCTCCACATAATCTAAAACCAATAATAAACAGATTTTAAAAAATATAGCATTGTTTAAAAGATTAAAACCATATAATTGTTGTCGTGGTGCTATTTTCTGTTAGGAGAAATCGAACATTTCCGGAAGGAGCGTCAGTTGGAAGTGCTTTTAAACAGTTACGGTGCTTTGTAAAGTGTATCAGCTCAGGAACGTCTTCAGGACAGAGGAGTTTACACTTTTTGGTTTCTCAGGAAAATGACAAGCTGCAGTTTTTTGAGGAGAGAGAGAGAGAGAGAGAGAGATCCAATCTGAGCCGATCAGAGAGAGAAAAAAAGAGATAGGCCGGTGAGGGAATGACCGTTTATCGCAGCTATAACATAAGTGAGAACAGGAAATGACTTGTCTCTTGCGTGATCCACAACGTTAAATCTAACTGTAAACTGTTAAAATGTGCAACGTTTCATACGTCAATAAATTTAACATTGTAATCTTTGGAAATTGACTGTGGCATAAGCGGAATAACACACTCCCGACCTCTGCCGTTATGTGTTGTATGAAAATGATACATTTTGAGGGGAGGGGGGTAGCGGCACTCTGCTTGCGCGTTGTTCCGCATCACACCACCCGGACGTGCATTATTTTCATATAACAGCACGTTCTGTCGTGTGTTATTTCTTACTTATCGCATCTCACATCCTTAGCTTGCGATACGTGTTTGGTGGCGAACGTTTTATGGAGACGTAAACAGGTCTTATTTTAAAAAAAGTACGAATAAAGCGTAGATGTGTGCGAGTTTGTTTTAATCTTATCTTAATCTTACGACTTCACTCAGTAACCTAAGGCACTTTGTCCTTCATAGTGTGTAATAATGCTTCTTTCCATAAAATGAAAATGAGGGGCTTCAGCACATGATGTTAAGGAACATTCGCAGAGTGCTCTCTCTAGAACGTCTAAACAAAGTGCATGGGCCGGGTTTATTTGCTTAATGTTGACCTTTTGCAAATTTTAGGTAGATTCCACTCAAAGCTCCGGCGGAGAAGCCACAAGACATTACGAACTGTAAGATGTATTGAAAATTCTGGTAGCAG
Organism: Pangasius krempfi; assembly: GCA_037576825.1. NCBI lineage: Eukaryota > Metazoa > Chordata > Actinopteri > Siluriformes > Pangasiidae > Pangasius > Pangasius krempfi. The sequence goes on along the minus strand of CM074977.1, from coordinate 3,132,353 downwards.
AGAACTGAAACGGTCGCGTGCAGAATGAACGCAGGATTCCTTTGCATTCAGGAACACGTCGCACTCGTGCCTGTCCTCCCCAGAACTGATTTTAACCCTGTGTGTGTGTGTGTGTGTGTGTGTGTGTGTGTGTGTGTGTGTGTGTGTGTGTGTGTGTGTGTGTGTGTGTGTGTCAGGTGCACCGCAGGGTGATGCCTTCTCACACCGTGTACGCTCTGAACATGGAGCGCATCCTCGCCCGGCTCTGGCACCCGAGTCACGAGGAGCTAGAGCAGGACAACATCCACAGGCAGCGGCTGGCCGCCAAGGAGGGCCTGTCACTCTGCTGAGGCTCCGTCCGTGTCCTCCAGTCACACCTTCAGCACAGTGTACTGCTTCCTGCTTCAGCACAGGGAGCACAACTGGACCGTATACGATTGTTATTATTGGACAGATCCTCCTTTTAGAATAATAGTTTATTTAAATGGTTTACAGAAATCTGAACGGTCCCGTCTGCGCCGCACATAACAGCATAATTAAACACATGGACTCAGACGGGGAAACTGATTTTCATAGACCATTTAATTAAACGAATTTGATCACACTGAAGTCTAAGTCTTCAGTGCTCAGAATTGTTACTCATGGACCAGTTATGGTTTTACATAGCTAGTGTCCACGCTAGCATTCTGGACAATTTCTAATATCCGGCTGTCTTTTGGTCCGTGTAGTGTGTCTGGCACGTTTGTAAATATTTGGTTACGAAGTAATTTTGCTACACACGTACCTTTTCATTATAAAGGTCTGCAAATACAGGAAATAAAGCTCATCTCATGTTCATTTATTTATTTTTTTTCCCCCTTCTTATTTAATCTAATCAACTATTACACAGCAGCGGCCAACCTGGGAGAGCGAAGGTTAAGACGAGACACACTTCCTCCAAGAGAACTGCTGCTCATTCCGCGTTACAGGGCGGCGTAACGCACACGGAGGAAAGCGCTATCCGCCCTCTTCCGCATACATGACCTCACAGACGCCTGTGATTGGCTAGTGCTAGTGCTGTGATCGACAGAGAGAGAGAGAGAGAGAGAGAGAGAGAGAGAGTGAGTAATGCCATCCCTCCCACCTAGAGAGCACGGTCACGTTTGCTCTCGTGGACTCCCGGTGGCATTGTCGTGATTCAGACGATACAGGGCGAGCACTCTTCTGTCACGCCACTCAGGAGCCTTTATTCTGATTATTGTTCTGCAAAAGAAATAAATATATAATTTCTTTAATCTGGCGTTTCCTGCTGGCCGATTCAAAGGCAGGCGTGATTATATTTTGGTACAAGTGACTTACTTTCCAGCAAATCACCAGCCAGAATTCAGTCTTATTGCTTATGTCACTTCCCCTTTTTTTTTTTACCCCAACCACAGAAACAAGTGACGACTTTCCTGCTCGCTCAGACTGCATCAGTTTTGTGGTCCATGTTTAGTCGTTCTACCTCACTTTTTTTTTTTTTTTTTTTTTAAACGGTGAAAGGAATAAGAATCAGCAAGATGTCTGCACTATGATTGATTGATTGCTATAATCATGATCTATTCCTAATACTGTAAATAAAGACAGGCAAGTGGTATTATGACTTGCATGTGAGCACAAAATCCAAAATCCTGCTGTCAAGCAGTATGCCATCTGACGAAGGTTTCTGTAGCTTTCAGTTAGACTTCATTAGTAATTCTGTAAAATATATATAAAAAATATATTTTTACTCTATGACTTCTACATTATTGATTCAGTACAAAAACATTTTAGATTCCAAACATTAGTTTTCAGGCACAAAATGAAATGTTACAGAAAAACGTTTGTATGTCAGTAAAGAAAGCAGCAGATTCCATAAGAGACACTTTTCAGATAAAAACAGAATGAAGGCTGCTGGGTTTCGCTGCAGAAATAAGAAGCGAGTCGACAGTCAAAGTCTCCAGAAGAACCGCGGCTGCTTCTGCAAGATGCTCAGTAACACTTCCAGCTCATTTCCTTATAAAACTGCACACACTGCACCTGAGATACTTTTATTTTTTTAAAGCAAAGGATCGTCACGACAAATACTGACTTTTTCATTTATTACTGTTTACTGCTCTTTATAGTATTTTTTTAAACGTAGAAACATTTAATTTCGTTATTTTTGAAGGCATCTTTGCATGTGCCTAAGACTTTGGCACAGTACTGTGTGTGATTTTATATATATATATATATATATATAATGAAGCTATAGTTACATGCTTGTTTAATGGCAGACCTACTGTATATAGTTTTTCCCATGTAAAATTGTGATGTGACCCGCATGCCCCATCACTACTATAGATAATGTACCTCTGATACTGATGAAAAATTGACCATTCCGACTTTACATTAGTATCTTCCATAGTTCAGATTTAAGGAGACACAATTAGCCATTCCCAAAGTGTCATTTAATCTGCCTTCAAACCTAAAGAAATCTAACAATTACAAAATGTGTTTGAAAAAAAACAAACAAACATATAAGCCCCTAACCCCCCCCAACTCTCCTGTGAGTCACCCGCATGCTCGTAAACCGGCTCGTCTTCAAATTCTCCAGCGTTTGCATATTCCCAATCATTTTAAATGATATATACGCAAGTACGTTTTCATTCCTTTTTTTAAGAAGCTCTGTTTATTTAATTGCACTGAAAGTGTGTAACAGTTGCTTTTTGTACGTGGAGCATCATGTCACTGTTTAATCATCATACAGGAGGTGACCCGGGCAAAAGCAACCCCTCGCACAGGTTGCTTCATAGTATAAAATATGTTTACACTTTTTTTTTTTTTTTTTTTGTACAATGTAGGACAAATATTGTAGAAAACCTAAAAACAGTGCAAAACTCTATATTAGTTAAAAAAAAGATAAGTGGGGGAAAAAAGATGACATCACATGTTAATATGAAATTCATTCATTTATATTCAGTAAGTGCTTAATAGAGGTCAGGGTTGTGGTGAATCCGGAGTCTATCCCGGGAAAACCAGGCCTGAGGCGGGAATACACCCTGGATTGGACACCCCACACACACACACACACACATACACCTAGGGGCAATTTAGAGTCACCAGCATATTTCTGTGAGGAAACTGGAAAAGCCAGAGGAAACCCGAGCTCAGGATCCGACCCTGGACCCTGTGATGCGGCAACGATTCCCTCGGCGCCACCCATGAATATGTCTATGAAACAATCCAGCACAAACAACTTCCTTCAGACACTGGAAGACGAGATTTTATAATAATAATAAAAAAAAATCCACAGTGCAGTCTGATTGAAGGATTAAAGGAGCTGTATGTCATTTTAGACACCTCTGATGTCTGTGAGGGAAAATGTTTGGAGTCTGACCCAACACGCTGTGGAGAAACTACAGTACATGTGCAGAGTAAGGTGCATTATAGGAAAGGAAAAAATAGCTCTGATCCAGTTGGGGGTGGAGCTAATTTCTGGGCCAGAAAGAAATGTAAAAAATAAAAATGTAAACAGAAGCCTGAAGTGAAAGGGGAAAACTAGCATGGCAGGGTTTCTTTTTTTAAAATGCAGTCTTTCTAAGGTATTTTTGAAGTCCTTACAGGTGTTGAAGCACATAAAAAAAAAAAATCAAAAAAGACGAACCGCACCTTTAAAACTCTTTAACAGTCTGCAGTTGCTGGCTGAGGAGTTTGCAGCCGCTCTTGATGTGATCCAGGAGCTGGTGTCTGAGCTGCGTGACTTGGTCTCTGAGCGTTTCGGCGGCGCCGCGCAGTTCTCCGTTCTCCCCCGTTAACCGACTCACTCTCTCCTCCAGCCGCGCGAGCCGCTCCAGCTTCCGCTTCCGGCACTTGGAGGCGGCCACGCGGTTTCTCATGCGCTTCCTCTCGGCTTTGATCCTCTCCTGGTCCTCCATGTCGATGGGAGACAGCGGCGGCGTCTCGGGGACTTTCTGCGACTCGTCCTTGTACGCCGGCGCGCAGCCGAACTGCGGAGGAGCGCACGGCGGCGCGTCGGTGTACGCGTCCCACGTGGGGTTCAGATGCTCTGCGAACCCGGCGCAGGCGTGAGACGATCCCGTAGCTACAGGTGGGACATCGTCGGGGTTACTGGACATCCTCTGGTGGCACTGAAACTCCGCCAGGGCGAAGGCATTGTGCTCGTCCGCGGCGTGTTTTGGAGCGGGGAAAGCGCGCGCCGGACCGGAAGCCGGAGCTGTCGGAGCTAAGCCGTTGCAGGACTGGATGATGAGTCGCTCGAGCTCGGGGGAGGTGAGTTTGAGTAAGTGGAGGTCTGGGGACGTGAGCGTGAGCGCGTCGGGCGCGTCGGCGAGGTTCAGGCTCATGTTGCGCGTCAGGGTTTCGTATCCGTTCCCTCCAGCCTCGCCGTGATGATGATGATGATGATGAAGATGATGGTGATGGTTTAAAACACCATCCAGGGCTTCATTATAAAACAAACCATCCATTTTTGAAAAGTTCAAACGTGTAAAGTTTCTGCAGCGCGCGCGGGGAGATGTGATGTGACGTGACTCGATGTTCTGCGCGTAAAAACAAAACCAAACCCCAAACCCGCGCGCCTTAAAAAGTTCAAACGTTCAACCTTCAAACTGCATCCGATCATTAAAACAACAACAACAACAGAAGTAACTTTCCCTGGAAACTTTTCCTCCGTTTCGAACAAGATCCTGAAACATCTTCTCACTTCCGACGTGCAAACAAAGTTTTTTGGTGCCTTGTTTTTTTTTTTTGTTTTTTTTTTTCCGGAGGCACGGCGCAGCTCTCGCACTGAAAATAAAGATGATGTCATGTCAAACAACATTCACTGGTCCACACGAGCGCGGTGGGCGGGGCTCCAGCACTCAAAAACCACCGCCCACCGCAATGCTTCATGGGATTAGGTAATGCGCTTATTCATTGAGCGGTGCACCTTGGGATTACGTATTGCACTGGAGGATCTGATTACTCGAGCTACTCAAGATGCAGTGGAGGGAGACGTGTTTGCATCAGACGTGGTATAAATAAATAAAATAAAAATAATCATACGATAAATAGGAGAGATAAATAGTGTCTGTTTGAGAAATGAGCTGCAGACGAAAGTGTAAAGAGTTGAATGAGAAGTTTGTGGAAGATTAGAGTGAAGCAGTAGTGAAGTCTGAGGAACACCACAGAGACACTGGTACAGCGTGTAGCAAGTCAAAAGTGAGGTTAAAGTGGACGCAAGAAAGACACAACACAGCACATTGTTCCTTAATCGCCGCGTCCAGAGGACAGAATCGTGTGACGAGCTTTAATCCGTATGTTTTGTCTGCTCCTACGACCCGCCGTGTGGCATGAACACTTCAGCAGTTGCCTCGGCTGCACGTCAACAAACACATGGAGGTATTTGGCACACCGAGGAGAAATCTCAGCTCGGAACATTTGAGCCAGGCTGACTCCTCTCGCTTACGGATCCCGTGTGAGATGCGATCACAGCTCCTACGTCACCCTGAGTTCAGGTTAAACGTCTGCGCCGTCTCGAGTTTCACACTGTCTGGGTTTCCTCCGCGATCTCCGGTTTCCTCCCAACTCCAAAAACCACGCCGTAGGTGCGCTGGCGAATCTAAACCGCCCGTAGATGTGGATGAGTGTGTGTGTGAACCACGTCTCATCCAGAGAGTACTCCTACCTCACGCTCAGATTTCCCACGATACACTGCAGATACACCGCAAGGATGTACCGAGGATGAGCGAATGATGCATGATGAATGGAATCACATTAAAAAAACACGCAAAGCTGCATTTTTTAACGTTATGCCCTCGAAACTGGACGTGTAAACGCATAAGATCACGCGAATAACGCGTGAGCATGTGCGAAAGAAATATCCGTGTGAGAAAAATCACATCTGCAAACGGAAAATGCGTGTCCTATACGTGCCCTTAGTTTCTCATGGAAATAAATCAGTCCTGTGTGTAAAAATCATGTGTGAAAATGAAGGAATAAATCATTAAAAAGTGGGACACTAAACTAAAAAATGAATAAATCCCACAAAGAAATCACACCTGAAGATAAATGTGTTGTGTAAAAGAAAACATGTGACAATAAATTAATTGTGAAAAATTGCATGTAAAAATAAATGACTCAGAAATAAACGTATTAATGAATCTTGTGCCAACACAAATGAGTCACGTGAAAAACTCACCTGCAAATAAATGAATCACATGAAAACTCATACGTGAAAATAAATGAATTGTGTGTAAAATTCACATAAAAATACATTACACACTTGAAAAAATATGTGTAAAACACGTGAAAAATAAATAAATCTCTGAGATACAAACAGCGATACAAACGGCAATTCACACTGAGATACACACAGGGATACACACAGAGCTACACACAGAGCTACACACAGGGATACACACTGAGATACACACAGGGATACACACAGAGCTACACACAGGGATACACACTGAGATACACACAGGGATACACACAGGGATACACACTGAGATACACACAGGGATACACACAGAGCTACACACAGGGATACACACAGAGCTACACACAGGGATACACACAGAGCTACACACAGGGATACACAGAGATACACGCAGAGCTACACACTGAGATACACACAGGGATACACACTGAGATACACGCAGAGCTACACACAGGGATACACACTGAGATACAC
>CM074977.1:3103905-3115378 GCA_037576825.1 Pangasius krempfi | reverse complement strand
GTGTTCCAGTTCATCCCAAAGGTGTTCAGTGGGGTTGAGGTCAGGGCTCTCTGCAGGACACTCGAGTTCTTCCACTCTAACCTTTACACACCATGTCTTCATGGAGCTCGCTTTGTGCACAGGGGCATCGTCATGCTGGAGCAGGTTTGTGTCTTTTAGTTCCAGTGAAGGGAAACTGTAACACTACAGCACACAGAGACGTTCTATACAACTGTGTGCTTCCAGCTTTGTGGATACAGTTCAGGGAAGAACCACATTGGGTGTGATGATCAGGGGTTCACATACTTTTGGCTGTATAGTGTATAAACAGGGCTTACAGATGTTTTTTCTGTTTTTTTCCCCTAGATTGATCATGTGGTGACAGGACATGCTGCTTTCTCTCAGTTAAAAGAGCGAGCAGAGAAAAGGTATGTTGTTGTCCTTCAGAAGTTACTTCATTTATTGCAAAATATATATTTTTAATAAATGTGCGAAGACTCAAGTCCGGTCTCGAGACGTTTTCTGTTTTGACTTGGACTTGTCTTAGACTTATTGACATTTGTACTTGGGCTTGTCTCAGTCTTGTGCGTTGGTCTCGCTAAATACGGTCTTGGTCTCAACCGAGAGTTTGTAAAATAAATAAATAAATAAATAATAATAATAACTCTTTTCGCAAGCAAGAAGAAATTCCTTCTTTTGGAAAACAACCTAATCGTTTGAACATGAATATGAAGCTAACTAGCTGAAGTAAAGGCTGCTTCTCGTACACAGTGTCCATGCTTGGGATATCTAGATAAAACTCATTTTCTTAGAAAAGTGATCGTCTTTGTAAAATATCACAATGCGTATTATAATATGGCGCAGGCCTACATCCAGGATTTCATTTAAAGTGTATATAGTTGACTAGTTTAGTTTTTTCTTTTCTTTTCAGTGGAGAGAATATTTACTCTTTCCTGAATGGCTATCTGGAGGAAATAGCCAAAGACCTGAAGGACCTGGACGAACTGACCGCCAGCCTGCACGTGTGGCCCGATTTCCACGGCAACCGGTCTCCTCTCGCCGACCAGAGCTTAAAGGGCATGGTGAGCATCGGCTTAAAACTGCGGAGCGGAAAAAAAAACTTTGATGTGTTGTTTAATCAAAAGTGGTGACAGAGACTGAAATATAGTGGGCAAGACATTTTATATATATATATATATATATATATGGACAAAATAAATTAATAGTTATTATTATTAACATAATAATAGTTTTTAATAATAATAATCTTTGAATTATGATTTTAAAATCTGGTGATTTAAATTATTATTATTTGTATGTATGGTTGTGATTTGTTTCTTTTTTTTTTTTTACTATTTATACATTTTTATTATTTTACAATAGCGTTATTATTATTATACATTTACAAATAGAGTTATTTACTGTAGATTTTTTTATGCAGTGCGCTAATGATGAATGTTCTGTTTAACTTTTGTTAAAAATGTTTTTTTCTTTGTAAAGTATGTATTACTTCTATTGTTAATAATAATAATAGTAATAATAGTAATAAAATTTGTTTTTTATCATATTATTTATTGTATTTGTTCACTCAGTTCATGCAGAGTGCATGGAAAGAATAGTTTCTTCCCGCTCTGTGCAGGTTATTGGACTGTCTTTGTCTCCGACGCTGGATGACTTGGCTCTTCTTTACCTCGCTACTCTACAGGCTGTTGCTGTGAGTTGAAATGCGGTTTTATTCTGATCCAGTAAGACCAGTACAGCCCACGCTGCCTGTTGTATTTGTTTCGTTTTCACTGTTTTTGGTGTGTGATTGTGGTTTGCCACAGCTGGGCACCAGACACATCCTGGATGCGATGAGAGAAGCAGGACATGACATCACTACCTTGTTCCTGTGTGGAGGGCTCAGTAAGAACCCTCTGTTCGTGCAGATGCACGCCAACGTCACGGGTAAGTCAGCTCTCACAGAGCTGTCGAATTCTGGCTTTCGATTGGTCAGAAAGTTACAAAACTGCTTCTTCTCATTTCCTTCATCTCTCTCTGTCCCTGTCTCTCTCCTCCTTTCTCTGTCTCTCATTCTCTCTCGCCCTCTCTTCTTCTTCCTCTCTCTGTCTCTCTCTCTCTCTTTCTTTCTTTCTTTCTCTCTTTCTCTCTTTCTCTCTGTCTCTCATTCTCTCTCACCCTCTCTTCCTCTCTCTGTCTGTCTCTCTCTGTCTCTCTCTCTATCTGTCTCTCTCTGTCTGTCTCTCTCTGTCTCTCTCTCTATCTGTCTCTCTCTGTCTGTCTCTCTCTCTTTCTCTGTCTGTCTCTCTCTTTCTCTGTCTGTCTCTCTCTGTCTGTCTCTCACTATGTGTCTGTGTCACTCACTTTCTGTCTCTTTCTCTCTCTGTCTGTCTCTCTCTCTCTGTCTGTCTCTCTCTCTCTGTCTCTCACTATGTCTCTGTCTCTCTCTCGTTCTCTCTCTGTCCCTCTCTCTGTCTGTCTCTCTCTCTGTCTTGCTCTCTCTCTGTCTCACTTTCTTTCTGTCTCTCTCTCTCTCTCTCTCTCTCTCTCTTACTGTTCCTCTCTCTGTTTCTCTCTCTCTCTCTCTCTCTCTCTCTCTGTGTGTGATGGGCAGGTTTGCCGATCGTCCTGCCTGCAGAGAGAGAGGCCGTGTTGGTGGGTGCTGCAGTTCTGGGGGCCTGCGCCTCACGGGACTACAGCTCCATTCAGGTACAGTTACAGCGAAGAACTTGCTGTATTTCTCCAAAGTGCATCATCATCATCATCATCATCATCATCATCATCATCAATCACTTCTAATATACCTTCACTGTCCAATCAGTCCATCATGTAGCAGCAGCGCAAAACCGAAAACTGGGCAGCTCAAACCTTCAGCAATCTGAGGGAGTCTGTACCCACTGAAGCATCAGAACTCCTGTTCCTGGATGACAGGATTTGACCTCGGTGTGTTCTTTTGCTGCTATAGCCCATCTATCTCAAGGTTTAACGTGCTGTGAGATGCTTTTCTGCTCAGCACGGGTGTAAAGAGTGCTTATTTGAGTTACCATAGCCTTCCTGTCAGCTCGAAGCAGTCTGACCGTTCTCATCTGACCTGGATGTTTTTTGTTTTTCGCACCATTCTGTGTTGTGTGTGAAACTCCCAGGAGAACGCCAGTTCCATGGTCATCCAAGTGACTGAGATCTCTTTTTTTTTTTTCCCCATTCTGACGTTTGACGTGAACTGATATACCAGATAATCCCACTATCTGGATTCACCCAGAAGAGCGAGAGTTTATTTCTTTAAATATAGCTGTATATGCGGTAACTAGGACTTGTTTTTTTTTTTTCTTCCGTGTCAGCAAACAAAGTGCTCTGCTCGGGGCTTTTCCTGTAGAGCAGACACCTAGTGTGAATGCTGCCTTAAGCAAGAAAGGAACTCGGTTGCGTTGAGGAAAAAGTTACTATTGACCTACTATTAAGTGTAAAAGTCTAGGTCACAATATTCTATGGAAAAAAATATTCATAATATTTTTAATGGCCTCCATTATGCTTCCTAACACAACAAAAGTTTAAAAATGGATTGCGTGCCTATGAAGAGCATTATTTTCTGTAGCGTATGTGGCAGGAGGAGGCCTCAGTAGTGCGCACTCCGTCTACGGCTCTGATATATACGTGCTTTAGTGTATGCTGAGTGCACATTAATGAAGTTGGTGTGTTAGACAGGCATGCGGTATCGAACGTGTTTGCTCCGTGCTTAAGACACCACTTACCCACATCACAAGAACCTTCATTAGGTCACCGTCCTAAATCTACAGAAAGATCAGCGAAAGGGCAAATTTGTGCTGAAGTCTTGTTTTTTTTTCTCCTACTGATGGAAAAAAAGAGCACAACAAGGTGTCTTCTCAGCTAAATCAGACGTGTCTGTGTTGTTCAGGAAGCCATGGAGAAAATGGCCAAAACAGGAAAAGTGGTTCGACCTAACCTCGAGCTCGAGAGGTGAGTAGCTGAGAGGTGAGAGATCTGTGATGTCAAATTAAAATCATAATTGCATTCAGATTTTATCCATACCTTGATCAGAAGTTTTGCTGAAGCAACAATTTACAGGTGCTTCAGTAAAACATTTCTGGATTCGTAAGTAAGGAATAAAACACTCCATGTCATGCTGTTATAGGAAAATAACCAACGACAGGGTGGTGTGATGAAGCAGAGTCACTGTTACCACCTTAAAGTTGATTATTTTCCTATAACAGTACACCTCACTGTGTTTTATTCCTCTTATACCGCAGCCATTTGCCAATAGTTCCATTGCGAACAACGCTGTCTAACGCCTGTGAAACAGATTAGTTCCTGTTATCACTTATGTTACAGCAGTCGTTAAACCTGTGGTTTGCAGCTGCACTACTGTCAGAGCTGCTGCTTAACTAATCCACATTTTCTGACCAATCAGAATCGAGAATTTACCAGCACGGTAGTATAAATTTTCCTTAATTTTATTACATATTAGCAAAATGTTGATTTATTTCTAACTACACAAGGTTTGCACTTTGCATCTTACAAATAATCCCACTAAGTAGACAGATGTAAAAATAAAATTCCTGCATACAGTACAGTTGTGGTTGTAAGTCTACATACGCCTTGCAGAATCTGCAAAATGTTAATAATTAAAAAAAAAAAAAAAAAAAAGAGGCATCATAAAAATTGCATTTTTTTATTTAGTACTTCTCTGAATAAACTATTTCATATAACAGATGTTTACATCTAGTCCACAAGACACAATAATAACTGAATTTACACAAATGAACCAGTTCAGAAGTTTCCATACGCTTGATTCTTAATACTGTATGTGTGTTACCTGGATGATCAACACCTGTTTTTCTGTTTTGTGATAGTTGTTCATGAGTCCCTTGTTTGTCCTGATCAGTTCATTCAGAATGAACTGTTCTTCAGAAAAATCCTCCAGGTCCTGCACATTCGTTGCTTTTCCATCATCTTCTGCATATTTGACCCTTTTCCAACAGCGGCTATATAAGGTTGAGATCCATCTTTTCACACTGAGGACAACTGAGGGACTCGTACACAACTATTACTAAAGGTGCAAACATTCACTGATGCTCAAGAAGGCAACATGATACATTAACAGCCAGGGGGGTGTAAACTTTTGAACAGGAAGATTGGTGTAAATTATTATTTTGTATAAAGATCTTAGATTTTTTTCATTAGTACTACCCTTCAAAAGCTGCATAAGATATTTACATGTTTCCCAGAAGACAAAATAATAACAATTTAAAATGAATAAAAATTGTTAGTTACGAAATAATTTAAATAATGTAATAAATTATTATTAATCAAAGAACATTCTAACACAGAAGATAACAAAGTAGTGAATAACGAATGGGTCAGGTTACTCAATTTATTACTCAATGCTTATTATTTACAAGCGTTACAAACGTTATTTACAAACGAGTTTATGTACTACATTAATTACAAAGAGTTTTGGGAAAACACTCGTTTTACGTTGCAACATACAGTATAACGAAGTTCTTAGTGAATAACAAGTGAGTCAGGTTACTTGGTAATTTATGAACATGTTTACGTAGTACATTAGTTACAAAGGGTTTCATTCATTAATTAAAGAACGTTCTAACAAATGCGATAACAAAGTACTTAGCGAATAACAAATAGTCGTGTTACCCGTTACGAAAGATTTTACATGCTACATGAGTTACGAAGGATCTCCGGAAAGAATCGTTAACTAAAGAACATCCTAACAAACAAGATAACTAAGTACTTACTCATTAATTTACAAACTAGTTTACGTACTACGTTCGTTACGAGCAATTTTGGGAAATTTAAATGAATTTAAACATGTTGTAATGAACAACGTAACAGAGTACTTCGTGAATAACGAATGCGTCAGGTCACTCGTTAGCTGACAAACTAAAATGTTTACGTACCAAGTTACTTACGAAGGGTTTCGGGAAACCCAAGTTAATTAATGTAGGTTCTAACAGATGAGATAACGATGTACGTAGCATTACGAATGTTTTAGGAAAACCACCCCTGGTTAGTGTTGCTCTGATTGACAGGGGAGAGAGTATAAGCCCCTCCCACCCAGACAGCATGGCCAGTTTTACTCCCTTGGCCACAGGTTGCTACGGCGTTGTTGGGATTCGATCTCGTGATGTCCCGATCGCCACTCAGGAGCACGTGTATCTTTACCACCACCCGGGTTGTATCAGTCTAAAACGTGGCTGTTTTCTCACCCTGTGTGTTAATTTATCCTCAATAAATGATTTTCATTCAGAAAACACGGCTGTGGTTTTCACACCTCTCAGTAAAACACTCCGATTACCTGTGGCGTGTTAATGTGTTATCGTTTCTATAGTAACAGCTCGCACATGGACTTCTGTTGTGGACAATGTACACACTCTAAGGGTAATACTAAACAGATTTTATAACGAAAAACACGGAATCGTTGAGATGCCTCCACCGTGGCCACCCAAAAGTCTGCTTTCACTGTTTATCATTTTCTTTACTGGACCAGCAGGAAAATAATCAATGTTTTCTACACCACAGCACTGTTGAAGTTTGAATTCTGCATCCTGATTGGTCAGAAGGTGTTGATTAGTTTTCTGTAACAGCAGCTCTGTACAGTAGTGTAGCTGCAAATCACAGGTTTATATTAATGGACTCATTCAATACGTTATCGTTTCTATGGTAACAAATATTGTACATTTGCTTGTATAGCCGACGCACCACATAAACTAAGCCTAAAAGTAAACAGACTTAAAAAACAACAACAACAACAACAACAGAGGAAAATCATATATAGAAAGGTGTAGTTTTCTGTAAAGAGATGTTTATTTAAAATTTATGGAAGGAGTCTCCAGTGTCAGTGCTGTGTAACAGTCTGAGGTAAAGCTCTAACTCACCGAAATGTTTCTCGGTAACATGACAAGCTGCGTTTTTTTTTTGTTTTTTTTTATTACCTCCGAGAGAGAGAGAGAGAAAGAGAGGCTGGTGAGGCAACAACTGAGAACAGGAACTAACTTGCTTCATGGATGTTTCCCAACATGAAACGTAACTATAAATGGATAAAAAGGATGATGTGTCATTCATTAATCAATTAAATATTTAAAACTGTAGTGTAAGAGGAATAAAACATTTTGGTGTCACATTTACTGTTACTCCGGTTCATCACTCCAGACCATTGTTGCTTATTTTCCTGTAACAGCATGACACGGAGTGTTTTATTCCCCACACAGATCACAAAGAAAAAATGTTTTTTCTACTTTCTACAATTCTGAAAACTAACTGATGAGAGTGTGTTTCAGCTTTTACAGGAAGAAGTACGCCGTCTTCCTGCGGCTCTTCGCCCATCAGAGAGAGTACGCAGCGCTGATGAGCGACTGCCCCAATGACGCGCTCTCTCCTCTCAGGAAGTGAAAGTCTGGCCTGGTGAACAGAGAGCTACGGTTTCCTCTGTGGGCATCGGATGTGTGGCTGTGCTGCTTCTGCTGCTGCTCGATTCTTCTCTCAAACACAAAACCCTCACGTGTTAGAAGCCCGAATTTGTATCGTAACGACGGTCAGATTACGATGTTTGATAATCGGTGAAGATGTTTAGTTAAATAATTCCTGCAAGCTCAGCTCTCAGCGTGGTGAATAATGCTGACAGAAGCAGAGAGGTGTGTGTGTTGAGTTGTGTGGTGTGTGAGTGTGTGTGTGTGTGTGTGTGTGTGTGTGTGTGTGTCTAATCTAACAGGCTCAAAGCCACAAAGCCATCCAGTATTCTGTAAAGGCCTCAGTGAATCCACCAAAAGCTGAGTAAGCGATCTGTTTCAAACACAATGATGGAAACTTTGAGCAATGACGCAACACCGCACACATCTTCACACACTTCCCTACAGAGTACTGATCCACACTCACATCCTCTCAGGAGCCTATTTTCATTTTACTTTAATTATTGTAATTTTAATTTAATTTTCTGCTGGACATAGCAATGCCGTTTGTAATTTCCACATTTGTGTTTGTTTCCAAAGTCATCCTGAAGAACAGAAATTCGCATTTATACTGCTTTACACGTGCACTACTTACGATTTAAGCACAGTAATTTAAGATTTGTTATAATTAAAATGTATACAAGTATGTTTTAATACTGACTGATATTTAAAGATGCACACAGAAATGAAAAAAAGAGAATCAGGCGTTTGTAATAATTAAAACGAGAACACGAGAGCAACAATGACTCTGTCGTTCTTCTTTAAATATGAGCTCATTAACGCTGCGGGTTTAAAGGACACTCGTTCCAACTTGTTAAAGGAAGTAACAACTTTGTTTGTATGTGTGTTTATTTCCTGTGTTGGTGGTTTTCTTACAAAGAAACAACCCACAGTACATGGTATGAGTGCACGCCGACCCAGAAGGTGTCACAAGCCTTGAAAAAGTTTGCACTTACGACACAAACTGACGTTTTTTAACCTTGTTAATTCACGTTCCTGTTTACATTCTCTACGATTCATCCTGAATCACTTAAAAGTGAATATATATATATATATATATATATATATATATATATATATATATATATATAGCTGAAAATTGTTTTTTTTTTTTGTGTTATCTTTCTTGAAAGTTGAAATACTTCTGCGCGCACATGGAGGAAGTTAAGGACAAAGGTTTGCCTCTCACATAAGGTTTAAATAGAAGAAAAAAATAATGTACATCTATTTTGCAAATATATATGTGTATATATAATTTTATAATATATAGGCTACACTGCAAGTCCAAAGTTCGAACATGCTGTATTAACCTTTTTAGATCTTTCCCTCATTTTCTTCTTTAATTTAGTCTTGGCCAATTCCCGCCCACGAGTCAGCGCTCCTCTATCATACTACAGCTACTAACCGGGGAGGGTAAAGGCTAGCACACGCTTCCTCAGAGACACAGAGACAGGTGAATCCAGACATCTTTTCTAAGTGCTGCTTGTGCGTAACACATTCAGAAGAAAGCGCTATCTGCCCTCTTCCACATACATGAGCTCACAGATGCCCACGATTGGCTAGTGTTGCTGTGATTGACAGGGGAGGGAGAGCATGGCCAATTTTGCTCTCTTGGACTCCTGATCTGTGGCATCACCATTAACATTATTGATTTAAATTTAAATCCTTTGTAATTAGAAAATGTAATTTGGAAAATAAGTATAGGAGAAGTGAGAAATGTATGTAGCTCTATTTTAATGGAGAAGGTCAATTCGGATCACTCTGAGCAGTTGTAGCACAAAAATATATTTGTCTTACAGCTAATTTAGAGTCCAGTTACAGTCTGAGAGTGGATGATGAAATCCTTAAATACAAAGATTTAGGGATTTTTCATTTTTTTCCATATTTGATTGCTAAACCTTTTTAATTGTGTAAACTAATAAAATGCTATAAAAAAAAAACAACAACAAAAAAACAATGTTACTGGCAGTGCATACAGATATATTCCAAAAACCACAAACATTAAACCTTTAAACTGAATGTGAGGTTGTAGTACATTAAACAAAATTTACATTGCATTTCTTTGGCTTCATGTCGTAAGGGTATGTAAACTTTTGCACTCCACTGTATAACGTCACGTCTCAAGCCAATATGCTTTCTGTTTCACGTTGACTTTATGTAGGTCGAAGTGCAGTAAGTATCTCGCTGGTGATTAGTCAGTACTCTGTGTCGTCTCCGTTCATTAGTTCGCAAGTTAAACAGTTTATTGTAGCTTGAGCTCGATCCAGAAACTACCGCAAACTTAACCTAAACATGACAAGTCAGGAATGCAGCTTCGTAATCACTCGGGCTCAACCAGTGTGTTGTACGTTTGTGTATTTCATCTGTTTTGGTCTCTCAGTCTTGTCCGGTTCTTTGGACCTCTGGGTGGGGGGGGTTTGGGTTTGTCCGAGGTTTGACCTGCTTCACGGTTGTGGTGTGTAGCGCAGGTACTTCTTCCCAGATGGAAGCTCTTTTGTGTACACTCCAGCAGGGAACAGGCTCTTGGCTTCTTCCTCGGGGATGTTAGGTGGAACCATGACCCGGTCCCCCGGCTATTGGAAAGACATGATAACAGGCGAGATCAACTTTGCTGCATCATAGCAGCATGAAATATGTAAAAATCAATAAAATGATACAACGCTAAGGGCAAAGTAAAAGGTATATCATGGCACTTGGTATTTAAGTAAGGAATAAAACACTCTGTGTCATGTTGTTGTGGTGGTGTGACAAAGTCACTGTTATCACCCGAAAGTTCATTACTTAACTATAACTGTATATTGTGTAGTGTTTTATTCCTCTTATACCACAGCAATCTGTCAACAATTACATGTTTTTATTCATTAAAGAATGACATAATTTACTTTTTTATCCGTTTATAGTTAGGAGTAATGTTGTGGGCATCTGCCAAGACAAGTTAGTCACCGTTCTCAAAAACTTTTTAGCTCGCACATAAAAATAGTCGTCTCTCGATAAAAACGATAAAAAAAAACACCCAAAGTTTAAACTCTTTGGTCCAGAAAAGTTTCCACTGACTGTTCCAAAGCACTGACACTGGAGACTCCTTCTATAAATGTTAAATAAACATTTCCTTACACAGCACTTTAACATGCAACACGAATGAGCTGTTACTATAGAAACGATAAAGCATTAAAACGAGCGCATTAATATAAATCTGTGATCTGCAGCTGCACTACTGTCAGAGCTGCTGTTCTAGGAAACGAATCAACACCTCCTGACCAATCAGAATCCAGGATTCAGCAGCGCAGTGGTCTAACCTTCTCACTCTCACCTTCCAGTCTACAGGCGTAGCCACACGGTGGTGCGCTGTTAACTGCAAGGAATCAATCACTCGCAGAATCTCGTTAAAGTTCCGGCCCGTAGTGGCCGGGTAGAGGAGTGAGAGCTTCAACTTTTTATCAGGACCGATCACAAACACCTTAAACACCGAGATAGAGAGAGATTAGAATAAAAAATAATCTCAGTTTATAGGACATTGTTTACACACTGTGTTTGCAACCAATGAATTATTTGCTTATGCACACAAACTTTTACCATGACTCATAAAATTCCGTGAATCTGTCGTATAGCATGCACGTACGTGGCATTTTATTCGTACTGAACAGAGTGGAGTTGTACTCACGCATCGGGCGGTAAGCGGCATACCGGTCTGATCTTTCTCATCAGGGTCCAGCATGCCCAGCTCCACAGCCAGCTCACGCTTAGCATCTGCTATGAGGGGAAACGGCAACCTGGAGACGGTCTCGTCATTATTGTAGGCCAGGATGTCCTTAAAAACATCAGTAGTGAGCTTAAATCAACAGTGTATGCCAAAAATATAATTAAATTCCATTTTATTTGTATACATTCAGTCAGGTCCAGAAGTATTTGGACAATGAGAGTTTTTGTGATTTTGCTTTTATACACCACCACAATGGATTTAAAATAAAACAATCAAGATGTGATGGAAGTGTAGACTTTCAGCTTTATTTTAA
>CM074977.1:3086898-3103805 GCA_037576825.1 Pangasius krempfi | reverse complement strand
TGCGAAAGCAACTCAAGACTTTTTGAAGGCAAAGAAATGGAATATTTTTCAATGGCCAAGTCAGTCACCTGATCTCACCCCAGTAGAGCTGCTTTTCACTTACTGAAGACAAGACTGAAGGCAGAAAGACCCACAAACAAGCAGCAGCTGAAGCTGACTGCAGTGAAGCCTGGCAAAGCATCTCCAGGGAGGAACCTCAGAATTTGAGTTTTGCAACTATATATGGATAAAAGTATGACGTTTCATTCGTTAATAAATACAAAAGTGTAATTGTTACGGAATTGCTTTAAGTTTAAGGGGAATAAAACAGTTCAGGACGTGCTGGATGGATGGATGGAGGGATGGATGGATGGAGGGATGGAAAATGATCTGCCAATAGAACAAGACTATTTCAAGCTTGGAATTAGTACGAACGTCTAGAAATAGGTTTTAATAATCTTGTATTTGGTTTGCTGTAATCTTGTAATAAGAAAGAAAGAAATTCACTTAAAACTAAGATGCCATTTTGTGCAGTGTAGATAGACAGATTCTTTATTGATTCTGGAGGAAACTGCAAAATAATCGACTTTTGGGGTTGCAACAGTAACTCCGCTTCATCACAGAACTGCATCATTGATTATTTTACTCTAACAGCACAGTTTTATTCTTTACTTTGGTTCTTTTTATGAAACTGCTTATGTGCTAATAGTGTTACTGAGCCAGACAACGTAATACTTCACGTCTCCTGATTGATAGTACATGTAGCGGAAATGACAGAAATTTCAAATTTTATTAAAAAAAAAAAGAACAAAGTCACTCACTTTAACTAAGTGATTAGCATTTATGGTTTAATAGTTGATTCACTGCTAACAGCTACACAGGAGGTGAGGAGGTGTATGTGTCTACCTTGCTCCAGCCGTGGTGCTCCTCAACACTATCGATGGACAGACCGATCATCTTCACATTGCGCTTAGCAAACTGTGGACTTAGCATGGCTGCTCGTCCGAGCTCGGTGGTGCAGACCGGAGTGTAGTCCCGCGGGTGCGAGAACAGGATGCCCCAGCTGTTGAAGGAAAGATTAGCAAGAGTTCAACAGACATGATACAGCACTCGCTTTTGTTCTCTGATCAAACTACAATCCAGTCAAAAAAAAAAAATAAAGCAGACCATAGGGGGCTCTTGGGAAAACTGAAAAACCAGAAATAGCTGAGCTGAAGGACCTCGAGATATTTAGGGCAATAAATTCATATATTTCCCTAAGCAACTAGTGTGTATGTAAATTGTCCTCGTAGCGCACTGGCCTGAAAAGAAGCTCTTACAATAAGTGCTAGATAGACACTTCCTGTCTGTTAGATACCAACCATGTATTTGAATATGTCACCGGTTATTTGAGAGGTTATTCATCTATGCTGCTGTGCCAGAGAAAGTCTATTAACCAAATTTACAGTGTGAATAGGAGCCAATAAAGACAGATATCAGAACAAACCAGTTATTCAGCTAACACTGAGTGAGTGAAAATGTGAGTGAAAAGCCATCATGATCCTGGTGATATTTTAACCCGCTGAGGTTTGAGGGCTAATATTTTACATATTTCTCATTAATTTAGGAAGCATTTAGCACAGACACCACAAAGCAACAGTTGCAAATCCCACTTCACACTGAAGTAGTGAAAATGTGGGTCTGTTTTTATGTTTTTAGATATTTTTATACATCAATACGAATACTAAAATGATTTGTACTATAATTAGCAGGATTTCTCAATGTCTTTGTCTGCATTTCTATTCATTTTGCCTCATAACAAAGTACCAAACACACTGAAAACGGTTACATCTCATGATCTGCACTTAAAAATGCTACAAAACCCAACAGCTCTATTTAAAATAGGGGCGTTTTTATGTACTTTTCCATGTCGCTGAAGTGATGTCATCTTTTCTACCTGGTGTGTGTATGTTTTACCCGGGAAGGCGAATGTATATTGTAGCTTCGACTAGCTTTTACAGTAAAGCTTTAAAGGTACATCAGTGATCCTTAAGGTCCAATTACGTACCTGAAATTATTTTTTAACGGCATAAAGGTACAACGTAAAGGTACACACCACACCAGCAACTAGGAAAAGTACTGTTTGATGGCGAGAGTGCAGCCTACGCCGTGCGGTGCAGTTGCAGATGTGCAGCAGTTCCTAAGAGTATATGTTTAAGATACACTTGTAAAAAAACGCCTTCATGGTAGATTTCCCTGAAAAAAGCACAAAATTTGAGGGTTTGTTATCTAAATTTGAACATAATCTCATCACAATGTGAAATAAAAAAAAATCTGACCTTAGTCACGTCTCGATAAATGATAAAAAATCATGCTGCAATTATAAACAGGTCACTTTTCAGCACATCAGTACACTAAATCACTGAAGCATGCCACACATCGACAGATAGACGGTAAACTCGTGTAAAGTGGTGGGGTCAGTAGTTTAATATAGCCCGGCTCTGCTGCGAGAACAAAAGCTTTCACAGCACCGTCTGGATTTCCTCCCTGACACCACGACCTACATGAATAGAAATCGAAAAAGCCACGTCAAACAGGAGTTCACAGAGCAGTTACATGACCTCCACCTATAACCGACTGCATCGTTATCATAAATAGCAAAGGATGGCATATGGCATGCTTCTGAAAAGTAAACGAACTGCTCTCAGTTTGTCTAGAACTATAACAGACTGGTTCAGTCTCAGGAATAAAGGGCACTAAACTAAACCAGGTGTACACTTTTAAAAAGAAATGACTGTAAATTGTACAGTAATTCATTGGCAACAGGGCAGACTGTAAAATTTACAGTTTTTTTTTTACAGTGTACTGTATATACAGTATGCTTTACATACAGAAAGCTGCATGTAGTGTAGCTGAAATATGTTTATATCAAAAATTTCCAGGTTACAAAAAAAAGATAAAGGCATCACTCCAGCAACAATGCTGTAAAGGTTTAGTTTTTATAACAGTGTTGACAGACACCTGTAAAATAAGCCTCAGTAAAAACAAAGTCTGGAATATAGCACGCATATTATACGCTTCCTGTCTGCATATTAATGTTGGTGTTTGCTTAAGTTGCATGAAGTGTGCACTAAAGAATTGCACTTAAGAGCCTGTGTCCTGAGTCGCGCGCTTGTCACGAGCGCCAGCGTTGCGGTGTGTAACTGTGTCGCAGTGTATAAAATCCGCTACTCACGAGTCTCCCAGGTAGTCATGGAGTCTGATTTTGCCGATGGTGGTCTCGGCTTCAAAGTTAGGGAACACATCTCCGAGTAGAGGAGCCGGCATGATGCTGCTGAGGCTGCTGAGGAGGAGGAGGAGGAGGGGGAGGAGGAGGAGATGCAGCGCGCGCGCAACGCACGCCTTCTGGTGCCGCGTCACGGGCGTGACGTAATAGGAATTTATGTGTCATGAAACCAGGTAAACAACGCGTTAAAGAACAATTATGAATGCCAGATGTAGTTTTGCGTGTTTTAAATTGTTTATATAATATACATTAGATACGGGCAAAAGTTTGTGCACCCCTGACCATCACACAGACGTGGTTCTTCCTGTTGGAAGCACACAATTGTGTAAACTGTCTCTGTGTGCTGTAGCGTTACAGTTTCCCTTCACTGGAGTTAAGAGACAACCCTGTTCCAGCATGACGGTGCTCCTGTGCACAAAGCGAGCTCCATGAAGACATGGTGTGTTAAGGTTGGAGTGGAAAGACTCGAGTGTCCTGCACAGAGCCCTGACCTCAACCCCACTGAACACCTTTGGGATGAACTGGAATGCAGACTGAACCCCAGACCTCCTCACACAACATCAGCGCCTGATCTCACTAATGCTCTTGTAGCTGAATGAACACAAATCCCCACAGCCACGCCCCAACATCTAGTGGAAAGCCTTCCCAGAAGAGTGGAGGATATTATAACAACAAAGGAGGACTACATCTGTAATGAGATTTTCAACAAGCACATATGGGTGTGATGGTCAGGGGTACACAAACTTTTGGCTATGTAGTGTAAAAGGTCTCCTCTGTGATAAAATTCTTGCATCCAGATAACTAGTGTGGTTCTAGCAGGTTTCCCTTCCTGTGAACATGGATATTAATGTCACAAGCAGCGATATGTTCACATTAAACAATGAATTTATTACCAGAAATCTTCACTCATACTCTAACTAATGCTCTCGTATAGCTGAACGATCACAAACCCCCACAGCCACGCTCCAAAATCTAGTGGAAAGCCTTCTCAGAAATGTGGAGCTTATTATAACTGTAAAGAGGGGATTCATCTGGAATGAGATGTTCAAGAAGCACATGCGGTTCTGATGGTTGGGGTACACAAACTTTCGGTCATATGGTATATTTCTGTCATCCTTGTTCCTTTTTCAATATCTGTTACATTTATAGGTATGTAACATCTACCAAGATGAATTTGCCAAGGATTACGTTCAAATACAAGAACGACATGTCGTACTTTTTATCCATTTATAGTTACATTTCATGCTGTGGCACATCAGTGAAACACGTTAGTTCCTGTTACTTATGATGTAGCAGCTATAACCAGGTGTTCCCTCACCAGACTCTCTTTTCTCTCTCTCTTGAAGTTACTAAGAAAAAAAACACAGCTTTTCATGTTACAGAGAAACCACAAAGTGTAAACTCCTCTGTCCTGAAGACGTCTGAAATTTTACAGTTACAGCTTCACCTCTGAGTGTTCCAACCCTCTGACACTGGAGACTCCTTCGCATTACGTTACACACACACACACACACTTAAAGACAGATAGACAGCTTGATTAGGCTACGTGTGTTTATTCTCTCTACTTCAAGTTTTCTAGAGTAAATAGTCCACCTCGTTCACGTTTATTTACACCCGGGACTGTATTTCACGTGCATCTTCTTAATCGTGGCTGATGATGTGTTATGGATATGTGTGAAAAAATATCAGCGCAAATGGAGATCAGATCTAGATCTAGTGGGCGTGTCACTCTGTGTAATCACCTGACACGACTGGCACTGATATTCTGCAAGAATCTACAGTCTGTGCTAGAAAGAAATCAGCCCCATTGTATCTTCTTGTTTCTTCATACCATTCTGTATGGTTTTCTTATGATCGTTGGTGGTGCTTTCAACGCTCGTTTCCACAAAAATAAAAAAATAATCCAGTTAACACATTTATACCAGCCGTACCTCGCGGATCCAGTGGTTAAGGCATTGAGTTACGCATCAGAATGTTGTGTGTTTAAATCCCAGCACAACCAAGCTGCCATGGTTGGGTCCTTGAACAAGACCCTTAACCTTCTGCTCAGTTGTTTCCTGCATCAGCCAAATGAACAAATGCCCTGGATTTGGATGCCTTGGATGCTTTACTTTACACTGTAATTATATTTACAAGCATTGTACATGCAACATTTACAGTATATTGCTGGATACATACAATATTACACTGTAAAGACAGCAGGAATAATCTGTACAATCTGTACGTAAAGCACATTGCTTTACGTTTCAACTCTATTGCCAGTAAATTACTGTTAATTTTACAGTGAATGTTTTACAGTGTATCATGTCACTGCTGTATTGAGAAGATACACCGTCTGTTCAGCAGCGGTCCATTCCCATTGATGGAGGGGTGCCAAAACATTGTGCAGAACAACAACTGCACTACAGTTTGTTATTGTGTAGCTGCAAAAAACACCTTTAGGGTAGATAATGTGTGTGTGTGTATGTGTGTGTGTGTATGTATGTATATATATATGGAGGCTTCACCTGGTCACGCGACCCTCTGAGCTTGCAGCTCGTCACGCGCACGCACAGCAGATTATAAATAGCCCAGGTGAGTTTAAAAAAGAAAAAAGAAAAGGAAAAAGAAAGTTTAGTCCTCGTGCATGGACGTGAGGAAGGGGGACTAGCCGGAGGACTAACCGGAGCTTTGGGCTTCAGTCTCGCCATGCCGTCTCCTAACGCGCGCAGGAACAGCGGTGTGGCGGTGGCAGGTAACGGACGGCTCGAGCTGCCTGCCTCCTCTTCCTCCTCTTCCTCCTCATCCTTCTCTCCCGCCCGGTCCCGCGTGCAGGACCCTGTGTCACGCCGACGGGCCTCCTGCATCACGTGCGCTGCGTCTGCGCCGCCACCGGCGCTCGCGTTGCCCGCGCGCCCGAGTCAGTCTCTCCCCGCCGTGGCGCTGCGCTCTCTGCTGGCTGTGGACGTGTGGCTCTCCAGGAGGATGGCGCTGTGCGCCGGGAAGGAGGCTCCGCTGGGCGGCATGAGGCCGCTGGTGAAGCTGGTGGAGTTTACCGGACACGCAGCGCCGTGGCTCGCCGTCACTCTTTACCTTCTCATCTGCAGTGAAACCGCGGAGGAGCAACAAGTCATGATCAACCTGTTCCTGGGTAACTCGTGTGTCATTTCCACTGTGCTGCAGGACACACACACACACACACACACACACACACACACACACACACACACACACACACACACATCCAAATGATAGTTAGAATCCTAAATATATCTTAAATATTAAACATTGTTACACAGTATTTCCTTCAGGATATGAAGACCTTGGCGTGAGAAGTGATTTTTAGACATTAAACCACCTTGATCCTCAAGGTCAGTGCACATGCGTCTTATAAACTTAATATTTTATTATACTTTTAACTATTATTACAATCTAAAATCTGTGCTAAAGTGTTCTTTAGTAACAATGTTGCAAAATCAAAATAATAATAAAGATAATAAATTAAATTAAATAAACTGAACATTAGTTGAATTAAATATTAGAGCAAAGGAATGTAGTATGTATATAAATGCTAGAAATATGAAATATCCTAATAGACAGCTGTTGTTATGTGATGAATCGTGAATATGAAGGTAGCTGGCAGCTGTGCACTTCCTTTATTTTCCCTTCAAACGCAGCTCAGGTTCTGCTCTGTGCTCAGAGACAAGTTTGGGAAGATTGTTGTAGTTACAGTAATATTCCTGCCTGATTCTAAGGTCTTCATATATTACTTATATTAACCTATATTATTTTTACTGTCATTTACTTCTCTGTCTGTCTGTCTATCTATAGGCCTACATCTCTCTGTCTGTCTGTCTGTCTGTCTCTCTCTGTTTATACATCTCTCTCTCTAATAATAATAATAACAATAATATATTATTATTATTATTATTATTATTATTATTATTATTATTATTATTATTATTGGAAACAGCAGAGGTCTCAGGAGGTCTCCTGTGTTTTCTTTTATTATGAATATTCTCTCTCTCTCTCTCTCTCTCTCTGCCTTTTTCTGTCTCTCCTTATATCCATCTGTCTGTCTCTCTCCCACTCTCTGTCACTTACATGTCACATACATACATATGTATGTATGCATGTATGTATGCACTGATCAGTCATAACATTAAAACCACTGGCAGGTGAAGTGTATAACACTGATTATCTCATTATATTGGCACCTGTCAAGGGTGGAGATATATTAGGCAGCAGGTGAACAGTTAGTTCTTGAAGTTGATGTGTTGGAAGCAGGAAAAATGGGCAAGTGTAAGGATCTGAGTGACTTTGACAATGGCCAAATTGTGAAGGCTAGACGACTGGGTCAGAGCATCTCTAAAATGGCAGGACTTGTGGGGTGTTCCCGGTATGCAGTGGTTAGTACCTGCCAACAGTGGTCCAAGGAAGGACAACCAGTGAACCGGCGACAGGATCATGGGCACTCACGGCTCATTGAGGCATGTGGGCAGTGAAAGCTAACCTGTCCGGTCCAATCCCGCAGAAGTGCTACTGTAGCACACATTGCTGAAAAAGTTAATGCTAGCTGTGATAGAAAGGTGTCAGAACACAATGCTTGCTGCGTACGGGGCTGCGTAGCAGCAGACCGGTCAGAGTGCCCATGCTGACCCCTGTCCACCACCGAAAGTGCCTACAATGGGCACGTGAACATCAGAACTGGACCATGGAGCAATTGAAGCAGGTGGCCTGGTCTGAGGAATCACGTTTTCTTTTACAACACGTGGACAGCCAGGTGCGTTTTTGTCACTTATCTGGGGAAGAGATGGCACTAAGATGCATTATGGGAAGAAGGCAAGCAGGCAGAGTGTGATGCTCTGGGCAATGTTCTGCTGGGAAACCTTGGGTCCTGGCATTTATTTGGATGTTACTTTGGATGCACCACCACCTAATCATTGTAGCAGACCAAGTACACCCCTTTAAAGCAACAGTATTCCCTAATGGCAGTGGCCTCTTTCAGCAGGATAATGCGCCCTGCCACACTGCAAAAAATGTTCAGGAATGGTTTGAGGAACATGACAAAGGGTTCAAGGTGTTGACTTGGCCTCCAAATTCCCCAGATCTCAATCCTATCAAGCATATGTGGGATGTGCTGGACAAAAATGTCCGAACCATGGAAGCCCCACCTCACAACTTACAGGACTTAAAGTATCTGCTGCTAAAGTCTTGGTGCCAGATACCACAGCACACCTTCAGAGGTCTTGTGGAGTCCATGCCTCAACAGGTCAGAGCTGGTTTGGTGGCACCAGGGGGACCTACACAATATTAATCAGGTGGTTTTAATGTTATGGCATTCACTACTCATTACTAGAGATATATAACACATATCCACACAACGTAACAGCATCGAGTTTATGCTTGGCTTTCTTTGAGTCTGTGAAATGGTTATAGTTCTGGCAAAAGTTTCAACCCTTGAACCCTTGTCACTGGGGTGGTTCTCCTTATCTTCTGTACCTTTAATGTGTATTTCACCTGTGGATAAAGTGCATATTTTAGAAAGATTTCCAGTTCATACTTGAACCTTTTAGAGTAAAGAGTAAAGCCTTAAAGGTACACTACATGCAGGTAAAAGACACTACATGGTACAAAAGTTGTACGCTTGATACTACAGTTTAGTTCCCTTTATTTTCTGAGTGGCGCTAGCAATAACATCTGTGTTGGCTTGTCCTTTTTTTTGTGGGAAAATACACCAGACATTATTTTCTTAAAAATTCATTTACTCTCTCTCTCTCTCTCTCTCTCTCTCTCTCTCTATTTTTAACCCCTGCACTAGCTAATCAACAGCTATTCGCTATTAAAACCTCTTCTGCTTATGCAAGGCTTTAGCTTTTTTCAATGAAACCGTCCCACAATGCCTTTGGCTGGCATCCAGTTTCCATTTTTGTCCCAGTTCTATTAGTGTACAGTTCAAGGCAGCTGTAGGGATAAAGAACAATAGACACACTGGTGGAAAAAATGTCTCCGCTCTCACCCTGCAAATACATCACTGCATTCTGACAACAGCCCATAACTTAACACGCAAACACTCGTAGGACAAAACAAAGTTCCATCTATCACTCCAAAAGGTGCCTTGCTTTGTCATCTGAGGGGACATTTAAAGGTTCTCTGTAGAACCTTATAATGGATGGTTTCCCCAGGTCCCAAGCAGAACATATTTATAAATCTGGAATCATTAACCCGCCCAGAAATAATACAGCACAGAAGCAGTGAAGATGTTGATGCAAGCACTGAACTCAATGTCCCAGAATGCAATGCAGCAATATAATGCTTGGGTAGTTAGTAATCTATGATATGACCACCGATTGATGGCGGTATTAGCATGAAAGTTGAAGCTTTGCACGCGGATCTGTTTGAGCAGAGTGTACAGATGTCGAGGTGAGAGGGCTGGACAGACTAAAAGACTAAAGCACTGCTGCATCGCTCTCTTTAGGTAGAGATGAATCGAGGGTTAAATCACTGCATCACTAACTGCAGGTAGTTCAACAGAGTGAAAATAGAGTATGTATTAATGTTAATAGATCACGTGTTAATTATGAAGATTAATATGTAGGTCATTCAGGGTGGATTTTCTCATTAAGGAATAAAAACTTGTTCTCATCCTCTTGTTCTCTTATTCTCTCTCTCTCTCTCTCTCTTTCTTTTCCTCTAGCGTTATTGTTAGACCACGCCCTGGTTAGAATAGTGAAGCGTGCTGTGAGTTATCATCACTCGGAGTGGTTTGCCACTTTGCTTCCTCATCCTCACTCCTTCCCATCAGGCCACATGACGCGGGTTGCCATGTGCGCCCGTTTCCTGCAATCTCGCCTGCTGTCGGACTGCCCCATGCGGTTTGTGGTGCTCTTCTGGACCGTTCTGCTGGCTCTGACGCAGGTTATGCTTGGTCAGCATAACGTGAGTGGTGTTGTCCTCGCTCTGGCCGTGGGCTCCTGTCACTACAGCGTGGTGGAGACGTGCTGGCTGTCTGTGGAGAGACTACAGGACATCCTGATCAGTGCACTGGGCAAACATGTCACTCAGAGAGGCTGAGAAACCCACGAGCATTTTCATACATGACTGGTTAAACACACACACACACACACACACACACACACACACACACACAAAGCATGGCATTAAATGACATTATTAATAAGCTGAATAATAAACTTTGTATGTGGATATGGACAAATATATACTCAAACCTAGGCCTGGAACAAATCATTTAAGAAGGCTTCTCACAGGCTTCTCTACATATGCTTATATTTCCTCTTTTAGTTAGTTTATTTTTCTTTTGTTGGCCATTTGACGTATACGACATCCTGGCAAACTTGCACAAATGAAACTAATAGCCAGTCTAGTTTCAATAACATTGATTTTCTTCATACTCTTGTCTGTATATTGATAAATACCAATCAGTCATAAATTTCCAAGCACATTCCCAGTACAGGTGATTTACCCTTATCCACACCTACACAACTCCATAAAAACAGAAGAAATATATCAAAAAGAAAATGGCGAAAGAGCGCCTCCTGACGCGTGGTGTGCGCTAAATCTTCCAGTAATGCAGCTCAGCCACTGCAGCGCATCAGCTACCACAGACACACATCAAGGCCCGGTTTTAGACAGTGCAATTACATCAGACTTTTAAGATTATTACTTGTCACAGTGTATGAGATCCCAATAAAACCTTGTCTGAATTCTGTAACAGACTGTGTGATAAAGTGTGTTGTCCATGTCAGATTATACAATGCGAATCCTCTAACGATAGCGAGACCTGCGATGAACACAACCGCTCTTCACAGTGAGCTTGAGGTAAGAAGGATAGGTTTTCTGTCTATGAGCATGTTTTATTTACATCGGTACCATATCTGTAGCTGTCCTGTGAGTTTCGCTTCATCCTACGCCGTCCTCCCATTGGCAGTCAGGTGTAATTGAAATTAAGAAATGATTCAAACTTGACAGAGAAATTTGTATATAAAATCACGGTAACTCGTGACCGGTGTTATGATTTGAAGCCGGTCGGTCGAGGTTCATATCGATGAGTCTCCTTGTAGGCAAATTTACGCTTAACCCAGGAGCAAAACATAGAATATAAACATTTTTCCCAACTGAATTTTCATGAACGCCACAATTTCATTTATATCCAAACGAGGCCCATCGTCAGTGTATACGAACACAACTTTAAGTCTGCTTTATTGTTTGAATGCGTTGTCAGGTAGATGCCTCTTCGCACAATCACTATAAACCGGGTTTGCTTTCAGGTCACATGATATCCAGGACAGAGTGGCTATGATGGGAATTGAACTTGATAATGTATGACGGAGTCGCCGTATAGATCTTCCAGCTGTTACACAAACTGACAGGAGACCAAGTGGATGGATCAAATATCTGCTTTTGTTCTGAACCTAGGACAAGAGGACATAACCTTCAGTTGCGTAGTGCGCAAATAACCTAATGCGGTGCTACTGATCCCTTTTTTTATATCATTTTTTCTACAATGAAGCTAAGAAAATGTGCATAGCATAGCATTACATAGCAAAATGTGCTAACACATCTCAACAATATCAATATCTCATTTTTTACAAGGCTTCCTTGCTGCATTTCGCTCTTAAATGAGTAAAAGTGGTTTTTTGTTGTTGTTGTTGTTTGTTGTTTTTTTTTAGCATAGACTTAGCAATGTAAATGACGTTAACTAGCATCCATGCCGTTAAGGAGATTCTAATTAATCGAGTGATTGACATAGTTTTCAGTTAATAACCTGTTTTCAAGTTATGAAATTTTAATGTGGCCTCGTCAGTCAATATAAAAATATCACTGAAAATAAAAATAAAAAAAAAAGAACAATCTCAGGAAAATCAGATGATGCAACTTCCTGTTGATCGTGTGACTTGTGGAATATTCCAGATATTTCATAAGCGTGAATGTACATTTTTTCCATAACCTGTAATGGACAAAGTGTGGAAAAGGATGTTTCAGGTGTGCGACGTTAAATAGATTCACACATTAATGCTAAAATAATCCGATTTTAAAGTATTTTAATGATTATATTTCAAGCTAAAGTGTAGTTCTAGTGCACAAACATGCTGATTTATGTGGAAGTGCTGTAGATGTTGTAGATTATATTAATGTTTTAAGTGATTTATCTAGAACATGGAAGTTAGGTTGTAGTGAAGGAGACTTTTAAAATGTTTAAAATGTCTTTTACTTTTATATACAGATTTGTAAATATAATGTCAGCGGAACAAAACAGCACCTCAGTCGGGGAACTGAGTTTGTTTTCAGTCTGTGTTTAATGAGTTGAACCAGCCTCGTGTTTCATCACTGGTTATGAATATATCAGCTGTGCATGCTTACCTTTGTATTTCACACTGATATGAGACTCCTCACATTTATATTTCTTTACAGTAGGTGGCATTCAAACTGCACTAACACAGAAAAACATTGCTAAAAATCAGAGATTTTATTTTGCATTTGTCATTCGGCAACAAAGTAACAGGCGTGTAACAAAATCATAGTGTGTACCCGAGTATTAAAAAAAAAAAACTGTAAGAAAATATATATTAATATATTTACAAAGAGTTTCATGTTTACAGAATATATAGTTTAGAGTTTATACTGTAAAAAATGAAAAGTTTAAATGGTCTGTAATCAATAAGAAAAATCATTTTATATACTCAAATATTTCTAAAACGTTTTATATTTGTGGAGTGTATAATTTTCTGTAAAAAGTAAGTAAATGTTTTTACTCACAGAGGGTAAGAATATATCCTGGTAATAAAAGGACTATAGAATTTTTTTCCATCCCTTCGTGATCTTTTTTAAGTTCAATTTTTTTCTATAGCAAATGTTATTAATTTTCTTATAAACTGTACACTGTCCTGAAATAATATTCAGCCTCATACATTTTTAAAGGTGCCGTTTTTTTAATACTTAAATGCATTTCTAGACTTATAACAATCACATCATTTTAAGGATACCTTAGACAAAAAAACATAGAGTAGCAATATTGGGCTTTTTTTTCTTCAATTTTTTGAATTTAAGGCTGCTATTCATAATTTTATGGCCCAGAAATAGGCTCCGCCCCCAGCTGGAACACCTCTTCTTCCCTAAAAGACAACGCACAAGGCATATGTAGGTAAGGTAAAGACTTTTCACTTCTTTAACTGTACCTCTTTGCTTCGCTTCCTTCCTTCTCAGCTCCGAGGAAACAGAGAACTGACACAAGGAAAGGAAGTGAGGACATGAAGAACAAAATTATTTCACTGAAGCAATTTAACGCGACTTTAGTGAATTTGCTTATTGATGATTATTGATGTTTCCCAGCTGAATCCACTGTTTAACTGCTATACAGATTAACTATGTATCAGCGGTTAAATGAAATTATCATAATTATCAAAAGGTATTCTTAGAGCACATGTACATCACACGCTTAAATGTTGGTTTACCTAAACAAGATTCTCCTCATCATTTAACTTCTCCGTTGTTAAAGCAAAACATGTTAATTGACTTTCATGCAAATTAAAATGTTTATTTATTTAATATGATTCAGTTTGTGTTTGTGATTTTTATTATTGTACCATTTATCGTCATTTCTTTTTTGGGAGAGGTGCAGCATTTACACCGTGTGTTAGCATCACATGCTACAACAAAACATACTTCCACGTAGGAAGCACATGTGTGTCCTTTATCCAAAAAAACACCTCTGTCTTTATTCATTGATTCTTCTAAACACATTTAAGATGGAGGAATCAAGGAGGCATCAATTCAAGTTTTGGGACACACTCCATGTTATCACTGTGCTTGCAGTTGATCTTCTGGCCAGAAGATGGCGGCAAGTTACAAACTGTTACAAAAGTTTGGATATTTTCCCTGCTGAAGTATAAAACTTTGAGGATCAGGTGTTATAAGCATGTATCACCGCTTCTTGTGTCTAGAATCAGTCTCTGTCACTGTGAGCTGCTGGCCCTCGCGAGTTTCACGCCGTAGGTGACCATGTGGAAGTTGTCCCAGGAGTACAGCTTCCTTCTCGCCGCGTTGTAGTCGATCATGCTGTTGTAGCCATAACGGTTGCGGAAGGGCACGTCCACCATTTTGCTCTGCCCGCTAGCTGTGTCGAAGCTTAAGTTGATGGTGGTGGTGTTAGCTCTGTAGCTCGCCACCGTGTACAGCCTGCCGCAGACCATGAAGGCGTTCGCCACTTTGTTCTTCTGGATGTTGGTCTCCCAGCTCCTGGTTACTTTCAGGTTCTTGGGATCCAGCTGCGAGATGACGATGGCTCCGCGAGCCTTTTCCGTGCTGTAGATGGCCCACAGTCCCTTCTCGTCCACAGCCAGGTCAATGTCAGTGTAGCCACCCCAGGAGTAAGGGTACTGGCCGTGGAATCCAGGGTGTGGCAGCTCTCTTCGGGCCACTATGTTCTCAGCAGTGAGGTCATAACGCAGCAGCATGGGGCTCTGTTTGCGCTGGTAGTAAAGTGACCCCTGGTACACTGTGCCCCCCGTGCTCTCCATGGACTCTGGTAGAAGCAGGACCTTCATGGGGTAGCCACGAGCAAGCTGCTCCAGGTTTTCGTAGGCGTACAGTTCTCGTACGTCATTGCTCACAGTGTCAATGCGCCACACCGTGTCCGGCCCATACGGAGCTCCCGGAGACTCGGGGTCCTGGAACCACATCCCGTATTTCCCTGTGATGCTGGTCGCCTTTTGATGGGTCTCCGGCTCACCAACAGAAACAAGTTCCCCACAGCCTTTTATACATAGAACAAATAAAAAAGATTATAATCACAAAAAACAAGCTATTAATAGGCACAATTTCAAATTCCTTATTTATTGATTTTTTTTTTATACCTCATGTCATTGCACTGGTTGCTAATCTATAGACTTAAAGTCATGCTTTAGATAATATTTTATTTAACAGTTGTATAAAGCTGAAGCTGTCGGACCTGCATAGTCTTGGACGTGCTCCTGGACTTTGGGAGGAGCTGGAACCTCAGAAACCTCAGCCTTCATCTCTTGAAATGCACCACTCACAGCAGGACCTACAGGAGAAACGATGATTAAACCAGATCTACTATATGACAGGAAATGAATACCAAAATTCTTACTTAAACGCACTTCTTAACTCCTTACAATTGCAGATAAACCTTAGAGTATGCATGGCAAATTCTAAAGCTCATGATTCAAAGTGTTTTGTTTCTGTCTGTGAGTTTTAAATTGACTTTATTATATTCAAAATGTCAATTCATATCAATTTGTATGGATACCAACCAATCATCTTTCCACAAGTATTTGCTCAAGTATTTGCTCTCACTCGCACAAAAGAAATTCACTTTTATCTCCAGCTTCATAGAGCTCCCTCAGCAGGTTTTCCAATTCACAATAGCAGATTTAATCCTCACCACTGCCTCTATTAATGCCGAAGCTGTCCTCAGAGTCAGGGACCAGCGGACAGGGTTTCTCTCTGAGCTTTTCTGTCTCCATCGTGAGCTCCTCCACTCGTCTCTGCAGCTCCTTCACCTGCCCGTCCAGCTGCTCCTTTTCCTGAAGAAGCTGCCTCATCTCCTCCGTCACCACTGGTGTCCTCACTGCCTCCGTGACTGCCTCGGCCCCCAGCACACGGCTCACCACCGCCTCCAGCAGTGTGATGCGAGCGCTCAGATTTTCTGCCTCCATGGTGCTGGGACAGCTGGATTCCACTGGGCTGTCCACAGTGAAGGTGTACTGGCAGCGGCTGTAGCGATCATTGGACCTGCGGAACGAGGGTCGGTCCTGACCCTGGACATCCACAGCCAACCAGAAGACAAACACAGCAAAGCTCGTCCACATGGTTAGGAGCAAAGAGTCAGGTTTTAAATAAAGGATGTCTGTCTATTCACTTCTATGTTTATGTTTTTCCAAAGTGTTTCTTCTAAAATCTGACTTTCTGTTTCTTTGGTTCTTAGATGTTGTCTAAGCTTTGAAACGGTGGAAGGTGGAGCTTTATAAGATCAGCTCCTAAACTGTGGGAGGAGAAAGAATGCTTAAGTGGGTCTCAGAGAGAGAGAGAGAGAGAGAGATCTTTACACCACAGCACTGTTGAATTCTTGATTCTGGCCCGATGTTGTTAATTCATTTTCTATAACAGCAGCTCATACAGTAGTGCATCTGGAAAATCACAGATTTATATTAATACACTTGTTCTAATATATTATCGTTTCTATAGTAACCGCCCATTCATAGGGATACTCCACTTACACGAATTTAAAAAAAGTGTAATTGTTGATATGGTGAAGTTTGATGTAAGGAGACGTTTATTTAACATTTATGGAAGGAGTCTCCAGTGTCAGTGCTTTGTAACAGTCAGAGGTAATGTTTTAGGTTTTCCAAGACAAGAAAGTCTTCAAGACAGAGGAGTTTATACTCTGAGATTTCTCTGTAACATGAAATGCTGCATTTTTAAAAATCTTATTAAGGAATAACCATTTACAGCTGCTATAATGTAAGTGAGAACAGGAACTAACATGTTTCGTGGACAACATTGAATGTAACTATAAACGGAAAAACTGTATGTTGTGTTATTTTTTAAATATACACTGCCCTCCAAAATTTTTGGAAACGCCTGAACAAAATAGGGTTTTTGGGCAATATCAGCATAAATCCTCTTTAGTTAGTGACCATTT
>CM074977.1:3056750-3074626 GCA_037576825.1 Pangasius krempfi | reverse complement strand
CTTTTTGTCCATCTCTTCCTTTTCCTCTTGCATTTTTTTCAGCATGCTGTCTTTCTCCAGCAGCTTCTGACACATGCAGCAGGCCTCCATCTCTGTTTTTTCCCTCTCTAGTTCAGTGCATTTCTTCTCCTCGTTCTCCGACTCGGCCTGCTGCTGCTCTCCCTCTGAATCCAGCTGCCCTGCCTTCACCATCAACTCACACCTGACTTCCACTCTCTTTTGCTCTGCCATGCCTCTCTCTTTCTTCCATTCCTCCCTCTCTCTTGCTACATCGTCCTCTGTGCTTTCCTGCACACTCTGCGCTTTAAATTTCTTCCTGGAGCTCTTCTGCTTCAACATTCGAATTCTGTCTCGAATGCTTTGCAGGATCCCTTTACTTGACTTTCCCTTTCCAAACTCAGCCATTTCTTCAGGTGAGTTATATAAATACAGGATAAATAAACAATACAACCTCAGAAGCTCTCTGTGTACACAGCTGATGAAGAAGTTTCGTCTGAAACGTTTTGCTTCACTGGAAACTTCAGTCTGAACTTTTTATCACCGCTCATATATTTATATATAGGGCTGTGCCACTGTGACGTCATAATCACCTTTGTCATGAACCTTTAAGGGGGGAGTGGGAGGGGGCGCGCGGGCGTCACACTGGTCACGTGATCGCGCCTGAGCCGCTAATCAAGACCAATATGGCTGTCCGGTTGTGACGAGAGCGCGCACGCACTGGTCACGTGATCGCGTTCTTCTTTTGGAGAACCTGAGCCCTTATTAAAACGGGTTTGGTTCTGCACGACTGGAACCGACGGCGGCGGATTTCCTGCACTGTAGCCGATATTGGAGCGCTTTTTCCGGCTAAATCTGAGCCGTGTTTCCTCCAGTGTCCTACAAGAGCTGCAGCTCCGGGCCTCAGCCGCTAGGGGGCCTCAGAGACTTGCGGCTGTTCAGCTTCTTAACGCCTTTCATGAGTATGGAAGAACCTTGAACCTAAACCTTATAATTTCCAGAATGCCATAATTTTACATCATGTCTGGTATAAAAACCTTAGATAACTATATTACATATTTTTTTTTTTTTATTGAACTGTCCAAAACACAACCATTCCAAACAAAACACACCCAAAACAGAACACGGTGTGAAATATAATAAATATAAAATAAACTACAGTGTGTAGATTTGGGGGTACAGTTCTAATATTCCTGTGAAGGTTGTTAGTAGACCCGGCTAGATATGATATTTTTACCTTACAAATCCTACATTCTGACTTTATGTTATTAAAATGTATCCGAATGCTACTTCGTTTGCGATTGTCACGTATCTTGTGTTCTGACCCAAAATTAAGGATGATCTTTTCGCCATATTGCTCGGCCACGTGCTCTCCATGCAGGAGCGACGCATCAGCACGATTGTCTGCACGCTTTCCTTCTTGGCGATCGACTGTGACTGACGTCTCTTCCAAATCCAAACACGCCCCATTGTATTACTCCCACCTCCAGCACTGACTGACAGCTTTCTGTGCAAGTCATCGGAAATGCGAATGCAAAGAGAATTGCATTTGAACTGTGGCCCCATACGCGATGCCGAGGGAGCGAAATAGCAAACGGGGTGACCGCTATCGCTATTTGGATATGACAGAGTCATAACTCATAAGACATGAGAAATGTAATTGCAAATGGACTTAGCTTTTGCGTTTGAAATTTGGCAGACATTATACGTTCACATTCATGTAAACGAAAATGCAGACAGTGATACGTGATTTGCATTTGCATTATGTCACAATTTACGTGTGCACAAATAGAAAACCAAACTGCAGATGCTTTTGACATTTGTTGACAAAAATACTTTCATACTCTGCTGTGAAACAGTGAATAAATGAATAAATGCAAAAGGTGAGATTGACAAGTTTCGAACACTGACCTCTAATGGCGAGGTGGAGTTAATACACCAGGGACGCTTTCTTTAAGTTCAAAGTTCAAGTTCAAAGCGTTTATTGTCATGTGCACAGTGAGGAAAAACAAGTTTCCCTGTACAACGAAATTCTTTCTTTGCTGTCCACATTGTCTGCCAAGACAAGTGCAAACTGTAAAATAAAATAAAATTGCAGAAGTAGAAATATAGACTATGTACATCTGTATGTGTGTGTGTGCAATATTGACTTGTGCAAAACAGTAGTATAGTAACAATAATTAACTGACAATTAAAGTCAATTAATTATTAATTAAATAAAGTCAATTAAATTAATGAATAGTTTAATTGACTCTAGCTGTGATTTAAACCATTTCCTTTATTGTATTAATACTTTCTATGCTTTAATGCACATGATTTAACATGAAAGAGAGAAAAATCAGGTCTTGACATGGGAAAGATTTATGAGTAATATGTGGGAAAACATGTGAAGGTTTCACCATGTTGTGCCTTAAACTCAGGTAAACATTTTCACATATGTGAAAGTAATTCACATTAAAAAAAAAACATTAAATTAGTTTGTATATTTTACCTGGAGACCTTTAAAAATAAATTAAGGTACATAATTGGACCACTGTTGTCCTATAACTGTTGTTACAGGGCACTGCATCTTTTTTCCCACTGGAAGGACAGCCATTAGGGCATTTCATCACATTTTCTCCACTATAAGGGCAGCCTAGAGGGCACTTTATCACATTTTATCTACAGTAGGAGCACTCTAGAGAGCACTTTTGTCATATTTTATCTACAGTAGGAGCATCCTAGAGGGCACTTTATCGCATTTTATCTGCAGTAGTAGCACCTTAGAGCACATCTTACTACATTTTATCTACAGTAGGAGCAACCTAGAGGGCACTTTGTCATATTTTATCTACAGTAGGAGCAACCTAGAGGGCACTTTGTCATATTTTATCTACAGTAGGAGCACCCTAGAGGGCATTTTATCACATTTTATCTACAGTTGGAGCACCCTAGAGGGCACTTTATCACAGGCACAGGGAGGTTGAGAGTCAGTTGAAGAATGACACCTTTATGTATAAGTTAGCTTCAATAAACAGTTCACACACATTT
This sequence comes from Pangasius krempfi, assembly GCA_037576825.1. Taxonomy (NCBI): domain Eukaryota; kingdom Metazoa; phylum Chordata; class Actinopteri; order Siluriformes; family Pangasiidae; genus Pangasius; species Pangasius krempfi. The sequence continues at coordinate 3,071,599 of CM074977.1, read as the reverse complement.
TATCTATAGCAGAGTCACCCTAGAGGGCACTTTACTGGATTTTATCTATAGTAGAGTCACCCTAGAGGGCACTTTTCCACATTTTATCTATAGTAAAGGCACTCTAGAGGGCACTTTGTCATATTTTATCTATAGTAGGAGCACCCTAGAGGGCACTTTGTCACATTTTTGTCACTGTGAGGGCACCCTAAAGGGCACTTTATCTATTAGGAGCACCCTAGAGGGCAATTTATCACATTTCTTTCACTGTAAGGGCAACCTAGAAGGCATTTTGATCAAATTTTATCTAAAGCAGGTTAAACCCTGAGGGCATTTTATCACATTTTATTTACAGGGCACTTTATCACATTTTTTTTCATGGTAAGGGAACCCTAGAAGGCACTTTATCTCGTTTTATCTATTAAAAGCACCCTAGAGGGAACTTTCACAGCATTTTTTTCGACTATAAGGACATTGGAAGGAAGAGGAGTGGCAATTGTAAACCCCTCCCCTGCCTCCCCCCCTTAACCCCGCCCTCACTGAGATCTGCTGCCTAATCATGAATCATGAGAATTAATTTGGACATCAATAAGAGGGGCCTCTTTAAAAAAAAAAAAAAAAAGATGCATTATTGTTTATGTTTCACTCTTCAAATCCAAGCTACTACAGCTATGAGTGTGTATAATATATCATAAAATAATAATGCATTAGTAATTTTGTCCTCACCCCAGGCCGAGCTGCGCGTCGTGCGCGACCCCCGCGATGCGCACGAAGCGACGCTCACGACCGAGACGCAGGCGGCGGAAGAAGGGGGTGGGTTTGTTTTCCCTCACGCTTCAGCCTATAGGATCGCTCAGAAAGGCTCGTCTGCCGTGTCATTGGTCAGGCTGTGTGTCGGTCACCGCCCAGCGTCATGCGTCATCAGTGCGGCTGCGTTAAAGGGGCGATTAATCTGTCATTGGAGAATTACATAGGCTCAGGTTTGGGACGAGATGTCCCTCTGACGCGCAGATGCGTCCGCGGTTTAACCCGTTCCAAACAAACCCAGGGACAGGCCTTGAGCAAATCACACTGTAGCTGCACATCTGCATTGTGCCTCAGTCTGGAAACAGGATTAGTCTTTGGGAATTAAAGGTCTGCGGTGTTGTTCTGAAGCTGGAATAACGGTAAGGGTTTGTTTTTCTTCTTGGATGTGGGATTATCTGTTCTGTAGATCTGTGTGCGCTCGGGCATCCTTCGGCAATCAAATCGCAGTTATATCACATGATATTTGTTTAAATCCTAACATATTTTTAGTGCTAAGCATCTAAGCAGTGGTTGGCATTAGAAGTATCGCGTAATGCACCTATTCCCTGATCCTGATTTCCCTTCAATGCCCTTGAAAAAGGACCAGTGTGAACCGACTGCGCAGTTACATCCTTCTGCGTCTTTCTCCTCCTCAGAGGAATCGACGCTTATTGGCCTCTTGATGCGCAAAGGTCAGCATCAGCATCCTCGCTAGCTCATCATCCCTGCATCCCCAAATCTATCTCTCCCTCGCTCTCTCTCCGTCTCTCTCTCTCTCTCTGTGTGTTCCTCCTGTGGGTGCCATGGGGAACCGAGGCATGGAGGAGTTGATCCCGCTGGTGAACCGATTGCAGGACGCCTTCAGCAGCATCGGGCAAAGCTGTAACCTCGACCTGCCCCAGATCGCCGTGGTGGGAGGCCAGAGCGCCGGAAAGAGCTCCGTGCTGGAGAACTTCGTGGGAAAGTAAGCTGTATCCCAGCAAGATTTATTGCTGAGATGATTTCTGTCCAGTCTATAAATAATCCTTTGAAAAAAATGTTGCAAGAGCATCCTGTGAAGATCATAGAAACTCTTCACTAGAAAAAAAAAAGTACTAAGCTAAGTACTATCTTTGCTTGTTGCAGGGGTGGGGATCTTTAGTGTTTATCTTTTACCTTTAAAAAGATAATTAAATCTACTCTATTTATTTAATCCTTAATTAGACCTTTATTTCAGAGAGTGTAGGTCACTCTGTATTCACATTTCTGTTTATATTTCTTTCTTATCCAGAGCGACGCACGAAGCCGTTGAAGGTTAAAGGAGGAAAATTAGTTACAGAAAATGTAACCTGAAAAGCTGCCCATTAAGAGAAAGTGCCATTTAGCACCTTTTTACTTGGGTTTGTCACACTGGTTGCCATCTAAAAGCTATCCAAAAAGACGGTTCTCTTCGCTTGCAGAAAAGTCACAAGAACTTTACACATGCGGTTTCTCGATACGTCACATTTTGGTTTTTCGATACGTCACAAGTCCCTGTGTGAGTTTTTGCTACAAACACGATAAGCTATCAGAACGAGCGCATTACATCACAGCTTTATATTAAAGCATTAGCTCTAATATGTTACCGCTTTTATAGTAACAAATGCTTTACATTTAAAAAAAAAAGTATAATTGTTAAATTGATATAGTATAGTTCTTTGTAAGGAGATTTATATTCACATAACATGACATCTATGGAAGGAGTCTCCAGTGTCAGCGCTTTGTAACAGCCAAAACGTCAAGTTTAAGTTTTCCAGCACAGACGTAAATGTAACTATAAAGAGATTAAGAAAAAAGTATGATGACTAAATAAAAAATTGTGATCATTGGCAAAATGCTGTGGTATAAGAGGAATAAAACACTGTTATAGGAAAATAATCAACTTCCGAGTGGTAACACTGACTCTGCTTCATCACCACGTCCTCGTTGATTATTTCCCTATAACAGCATGACATGGAGTGTTTTATTCCTTACCCAGAAGCCCGAGGACTGTAGAATTACTTGGTTGTATATAAACAAGTGGACAGTGTGATCACAGTATCAGGCTCCTGTCCTTAAAATATTTTAGAATTTGCCCACTGGTTTGTATCAGTGGTGAGAAACTCTGCAGCTTCTGCTGTGATAAAAATCTCACTTCATGTTTCACAGCTGATGGAAATTACACAGAATAGACCTCCTACTCATCACCACACTCAACACACACACACACACACACACACACACACAAACAGCGAGTAGTCAATTCGCACACTCTCAAATCATACAGAAGCCTGTGCCTGTGTGTGTGTGTGTGTGTGTGTGTGTGTGTGTGTGTTTGTGTGACAAGCTTTATTTCTTTTCTCTATAGTATATTATGTAAGGAAGAAAACACTCGGGGGCGTTTTTAAGAGAACTTCAAGAATGACACGTCATACATCTAATGCTGTTCATCTGCAAGACCAGTTCGTTACTGTTCTCACTTACGTTATAGCAGCTATACACAGTCGTTCCTTCATCAGCCTCTCTATTTCCTCTCTCTTGAAGTTAATAAGATTTTTTTTTTTTAAATCGCAGCTTGACATGTCACTGAGAAACTGCAAATTGTAAACCCTGATGGACGAAACCTTCTTGTCACAACGTGCTATCACCTGTGACTCCTTCCACAAGTCTTATACAGACGTCTCCTTAGAGAAACAATCATGGTTATATGCCTTTGTTGAATAATAACACATTTAAAAAAAAAAAAAATCCATTCGTTATACATTAAGTTCTGACCAATCAGAATTGAGAATTTAACAGCCTTGTGGTATAAAATTGATCTAAATGCTATGAGTGAAAGAGCTGCTTTTTTATTTGTCTTTGATACCAAAAGAGCATCTAAAATTGACCTCCCCTCAGGAAGCTCCTTCACAGCGATGGTCCTCGCTATCTCTAGTACGCAACCTAATGCCTTTCACGCTCCTTTTTCATCACAGCTAATTGCTTTGTAGCCAATCAATACCCAGGGTCAGATAAAAGATACTTCTAGTGCATGAGTTCATGTAGAATAAACTCTGCCTAATCATTTATCACCTGTTTGCCCACTCTCGCTTTGTCTACTGCTGAATCCAGTCTAAATTGGTGTCATTTTCTTTCTATTTTGTAAGGGATTTTCTTCCCCGAGGCTCTGGCATCGTCACCCGCAGGCCTCTGGTGCTGCAGCTCATCAGCTCTAACACAGGTGAGCAGCCTGACCTACATAACACACACACACACACACACGCACACACGCTTCTGTAAAACACATAACATTCAGCTTTCTGTTCAGATTTCTCTGAAAGATTCCTTTGTGTTTTCAGTTTTCTAGTCCTGGATAAAATATTATGAAAATATTGATCTTTGGCTATAAGTCTTTAGTCTTAGAGTCTTGGGCTGTAAGATTTTGCTAGCTACTAACCCACTGTGATTGTGTATTTATTAGCGATTTTACGCACTTGAGATAAAATAATAGAAAATATGCTCATTCATAGGCCTACATGTTATAGCTAGCTAGTTTGCATGAACATGTGTGTAGCATTGAAAACAGATATTTGTGAGGAGAGTGGTGTAAGAAAACATAATGTTGAATGTTGGAAATTCTGGCAAACAACCAAATAAAGATGACAAATCAGGTTTTGGCATCTTTAAAAATTGCACTGCAGCTTTTTTTCTGTCAATAATTGCTTTAGGAAAACAGACTATAAATGTATTTCTCCAAAATGTTGGTGAGAAAAAAAGTTTTCATTTGGGACACTTTGCAAAAGATCATGTTGTGAAAGGAGCTAGTTTAATAAATGCACTCAGTCTGCTTAAAGACGTCTAAAACCTAGCTAGCTAAGTGTGATTTCCTCACGTAATGAAGTTGTTGCTTAGCTACGTGCCCTAGTGAAACAGACATAACCCTAATCATTCAGTTTGTAAACAGATATTTGTCACTGATATACAATCTCCTCCGAAAGTATTGAAACACAAGGCTTTTTTTTATGCTATATGCTATATTAGGATTGAGGTCAAATGAATATGAGATGAGAGATCAGAATTTCAGCTCTCATTTCCTGATATTTACATCCCGATGCGTTACACAACTCAGAACATGGCACCTTTTGTGGCAGCCCACCCAATTTTTAGGCGAGCAAAAGTAATGGAACAGATAGTCTTAAAGTAAATAACACTTAATATTTGGTTGCTTGTCCCTTGCTTGCAATAAGTGCATCAAGCAGGTGACTTACTGACATCACCAAACCGTTGCATTTCTTTCTTTAGAAAGAAAAGAATATTAATTAATTAATTGATAATGTTATATTTATTTAATATTGACCTCAGATGGCCTTCCATCCATCCATTTCTGAGTGTATTTATAGCCCAATACATGAATTTCAGAATATTATGGTTACATCAAACTGACAGTCACCAATACCAGTGTTGTGTAAGTAAAAAATGTGCTTAAGTCTAGGCTCAGAATCTCACATAACTGAACTTAAGTAAAACTCTGTTTTAGGCAAATTCCACCTCACACTCTCCGAATAGTGCCTAACATTTGCAGTCTGAATATGACCCTGTTTTATAAATTACAGCTTAAATGGTCTAGTGTATGTGTATAATGCATATTTTTTCACTATGTTGGAAAAGAAATGCAAGCTTTACAGTCAGTATTAACTCTTGAGTAAAATTCGCTTGAGGAAAGACGGCCATAAAATAGCAGTTAAAACAAATTTCCCTGAGGGCTAACGACAAACGACATTGACAAGGGCTTTTCTGTTGAAGGCAGGAGATTTGTATTTAAAAGTTAATTTGTGCATAGATCCACAAGGTAAAAGTAGGCTCAAATATCCGGTTAATGCATCTTGTAAAGCCTGCGTCTCTGCCCTCGTGTGGATTTGCAGAATGGGCCGAGTTTCTTCACTGCAAAGGAAAGAAGTTCACAGATTTCGATGAAGTGCGTCAGGAGATCGAGGCCGAGACGGACCGCGTCACTGGAGCCAATAAGGGCATCTCCCCCATTCCTATCAACTTGAGGGTGTTTTCTCCACATGGTACGTTCCGTTCTTTACACACTATAAAGTCTTATCTCATCACTACTAATAAAGAATAAATAGTAGAAGTTAGCTAGCGTTGTGGTCATTCTTTATTAGTTTGTATAAATTCAGTCTTTACCAGAAATGTTTGTGGATTTTATAGTTATTCAAGTTGCATTTCTGTTAACATTTTACATTTTCTGTTACTGTTTTACATTTTAACCATGTAAACCTGTTGGGTAAATAATTCATTTAAAAAAAAAAAAAAAAAAAAGGTATAAAACGATCTGGAGAGCTGAAAGGAAAGAATCATCACAGGGCAGAATTTGGAAAGTGGTGTGCCAGTTTGAAGAGTACAGCTCTTGGCACATCGCACTGGCTAAAATAAAAATCTAGCCAGTACACTTCCTCCCATTTCCCGATGAACAAAACACAAAATAACAGGATTTATTTTAGGCAACGGAAGGCAGTTTCTTAAAGGTCATTTAATATCATGTGCCTCAGTGGAGGCGTTATACTGTGTGGTGGGCAATATGGCCAAAATTTATCATATCAAAATACTTTTCATACATATAGCATAACACAATATTTAGATTTGCTTGCAAAGTACTATATATTAATTATTAAGTAATTAATTAATTAAATTAGGCTTGAATATTTCACTTATATATGCTAACAACCTAAAAACGAATGAACATTTACATTATGCTGTTTATACTGTATAATGCAATAATGTTACCTGCCAACTACTAGCAATTTTTTTCTTTTAATCTTTTTTTTTTTTTTCCGGAAGCCCTCAATTTCATTTCAGGTTGTTTAACTTTGCGGCTGTTTGTTTTACTCATCAGGTGTCTGGAGCCTAGATTTCTGTTGTTCTGTTACACTGCGGATCCAGAAAGCGGGTAAAAGAAATGTAATCAGGTAATAAATTGAACTGAGGATCTTCTTTCGTCTGTGCAGTGTTGAATCTGACTCTGATCGATCTGCCGGGGATCACCAAGGTGCCCGTGGGAGACCAGCCTCCAGACATCGAGCAGCAGATCCGTGACATGATCATGCAGTTCATCAGCCGAGAGAGCTGCCTCATCCTCGCCGTCACACCTGCTAACACCGACCTGGCCAACTCCGACGCCCTCAAACTGGCTAAAGACGTCGATCCTCAGGGTGAGACAGCTACAAATGGACACATACGTTATTAATGAGTTCAGTCTGTGGTGCAGGAGAGGAGAAAGTTCACATTTTTCAGTTCTGTACGTTCTGAAGGTCCAGGTCATGCTAGAGCTCATGTTAGACCTAAAACATGAAGAAATTTTATGTATATAAAATGCTAGTTTGTTAATGGTTGCACCTGTGACATTGACAGCATGTGAAGATCTGCTTTGAATCAGGACGATGTCATTCCTTTCCACATTAGTCAATGGGCTGCATTCAGAGTTGAGTATTTTGGAGAATTTAGATACAGAAATTGTGCACATCATTATTCAGCCCTCAGACGTAACTATAACCTTAAGCGTTATTCAGAAGTTACATGACAGTAAAACAGAGGCGTGTCTTAGTTGATTGAGGAGCAGCATTAAGTCTAGCACCACTGTTTGACAGCTTGGTGTAACCACATTATGTTACACTGTGTAGTGGCAGTTTTCGTAAGGTTTTAAACTGTCACTGTGTCTGATGGAGCAGGGTGTTCTGCTGCACCTGGTCAAATGTGATTGATCAAACTTGCTTATTGTGGAGAAAAAAGTGGTAAAAAGGTCAAAAGAGATTGCCTCCAGTAATCCAAAATACCTGTGGCATGTACATTGACAATGGTTTCCACAGCAGTTTTCACATTTTCACAATTCCCAGTTTGCACAATTCCACAATTCAACAGTTCCCACCTCACCTTCCTTACCTGCTTCCCCATAGCTGGTGACCTCACCTGACTCCACCCCATCCTTCACACAAAGGAAAACCCTTAGTAAATGTTAATAGTAAAACAATATCAGTAAACAATATAAATCATATAATATAGTAATAATTATAAACACTGTTAGATAAATAATAATTTAGAAATGATAGCATTCATATTAACAAATAATTACAGCAAAATCCAACATAACATTACTGTAAATTCACACACACACACACACACACACATATATATATATATATATATATATATATACACCACTGGCATTATTTTATTAATTTGACAACTCAAAATAGTGAACTAAATGTGGGATAAAATCACCTACATCCCCCACACACACATTCCATTTTCCTGACCTCGGTTTTGTATCTCATAACTACATTAAATCGTGCACATGAGTAACTGTCAGCGCATGATATATACAAATAAAATGCAAAATAATTTGATGTGCTGGATCAAGTGCTATTTTATTAGCGTCCTGATTATGGATTCAGTCTAATGAGAGTGGGAGCCATGTTGTTCAGTTAAACCAAATTTGCATTATTTTCATTTTTAAATTGTCTCTTGCTTTCATGCTACGTCGTCTTGCATTTGACAGGAAAGAAATACAAAGCTATTGCCTTCTATCTATCTATCTATCTATCTCTAAAAACCTGGCAATCTTATAGGCATTCACTACACGCAGGTGACTTCAATATTCTGAAATCCAGAAAATCAACTTAAGCAGCTGCTTAACCCGACTCTGAATATGCATAACTTTCACGTCAATGTTGATGTAACAGTCCAGGGTGACTATAGAAGTTATTTCCTGTTTGCATATCTGTGACACACCATGTTAACCAACCATCTAACCATTAGTATTTGACTTAAAACCACGTCACCTATTGTACCTGTAAGGTATCGTGACATTGTTCCTAACCTGTGACTCTTACATTTATGGCATTTGGCAGATGCCCTTATGCCCAGAGCGACTTACATTTATCTCAGTTTTTATACAAGTGAGCAGTTGAGGGTTGAGGGCCTTGCTCATGGCCCAGCAGTGGCAGCTTGGGGGTGCTGGGGATTGAACTCATGACCTTCTGATCAATAGTCCAACGTCTTAACCACTGACCTACCATTGCCACGCTTTTCCTGCTGTAGGCCTGAGGACGATTGGCGTGATCACTAAACTGGACCTGATGGATGAGGGCACTGATGCTCGAGAGGTTTTGGAGAACAAGCTGCTTCCTCTGCGGAGGGGTGAGACCAAGATCATTCTTCAGTTTTATGGGTGATTCCACAATTGGGATTTAAAAATGAGCACATTTCTGGCGTTAGCTGGGATAGGCAAAATACGGTTTTGTAAGTACTATAGATTTTATTAATGTTGGGTTGTTTTTTTTAATGTTCTAACGCAACACGAATGATGCCTCAATTGTGGAATCACCCTTATGTACCTCCTACTATACTGCTTTATTACCTGTTTTTGGATTATAGAATTTAAAGGTCGCACACACAAATCTCAGTCCTGTACATCTATTGTTCTAGGCTCAGATTTACTAAAAGTCTGTGTGTAAGAACACATACAAAATTAATGTTATCCACAATAAATATCCAAGCTACATAGGATTGCATCTTGCAACATGAGCCGAATAAACTTCCTTTTTGTCCTTAATCACTATGACTATGGGAGTTTGGGCATCCATACATAAAATACAAGGCAGAGTCAATGCCAATTAATTCATTAATTCCAGCTATTGTAGTTTTATAGTTCAGTTGTAAGCCTCTAACACATCTGGCTCTTTCCAAATCACTTGAGGATGTGCTGTTAAAGATAAAAAAAATAAATACTAAGACAGAAGATGTTACAGAGAAGCCACAAACTGCAAAGCCCTGATGACTCGGTTTCAGAAAATGCAGAGCAGAGTCAATGCAAAAGAATTAATTTGGCACCTGCTGTGTGATTTACTGCAGCATGAAAATCACTTTGGGTGATATTTTGCGTATGCATATTAATAAAGAAGCTTGACTTCCTCAGTTGGAGACAAATGATACCTTAATAATGAGTAATTTTATCTAAAAAGATGCCTTTGTGTCTGAAAAACATCATAATGTTTCTCTAAATGGCTTCACAAAAATTCGCTTTGACCTTATTAGTGAAACGTGCATTCATGTGCACATGCTTTTATTGTTCGTGTGTTTTAAAAGTTTCACCACATTTAATTGCCGTTATATTTGAGTGGCGGTTTGACTTTCCTGCGATTGTCATTGACAGTGTTTTCTACCTCTATTCCGCACGCGATGTCATTCATGCATTTATTCTTTGTGATTCATCTTCAACACGCCACTAAACTGCACGCTCAGATTAGTGCTTGTGAAATGTGGGCTCTATTCAAATGAAAGTCCTGCTCTTTCTCTCGCTTTCTGTCTACGTCTCACGCACACACTGATCTCTCACGCTGTTCTTTCTTGCCCTCCGTCTCAGGTTATATCGGGGTGGTGAACCGCAGTCAGAAGGACATTGAAGGAAAGAAGGACATTAAAGCAGCGCTGGCTGCAGAGAGGAAGTTCTTCCTGTCTCATCCTTCGTACAGACACCTGGCTGACAGCATGGGAACACCTCATCTGCAGAAAACCCTCAACCAGGTAGCATCTAAAACTCCCTCACAACATGGTTATGAAACTGCCGAGTAACCGCAAAGCGTAAACTCCTCCGTCTGTCCTGTAGTCTTTCTGTCGGAAAACTTGAAGTTACAGCTTTACCTCTGACTGTTACAAAGCGTTGACACTGGAGACTCCTTCCATAAACGTTAAATAAACATGTCCTCACCGAAAACTTCACCATGTCAGCGATTACAGGTTTTAACTCTAGCGTCAGACATGCAAAGCCCTTGTGAATGAGCTGTTGCTATAGTAACGATAACATACAGTATTAACCTTGTTATTTGCAGATGCTCTACTGTCATATAATAGTCACCTTCTGATCAATCAATTCTCATGATTCAATAGCGCTGTGGTATAACAAATAAATAAGCTCCATGCTCACTTAAAACAGCGGTTTGCTTCATTGTTCAGCACAAACGTCACGTTTTCTGGATTTTTCTCTCCACAGCAACTGACCAATCACATTCGGGACACGCTGCCTGCTTTTCGGAGTAAACTTCAATCTCAGCTTCTCGCGCTGGACAAGGAGGCCGAGGAATATCGCCACTTCAGACCCGACGATCCGTCGCGCAAGACTAAAGCCCTGCTGCAGTCAGTTCCTCTCACACAACACAACACCATTCACATACATTCACCATGTGCTGCTACTATACATCCAGTGTACGGGTTCATGTGCTGAAATACGCAGCAGATAGTATAATGTTGCGGTAGTAGTCACTATCCACTGAGACTCCCATGATGTTTTGTGGCTATTGAATCCTGTGTATAGTGATAAATAATGAGATATTTTTTGCAGTACAAGGTTAATATTGGTGTTTATAATATTGTTAGGTTTGGAAAGGTGGTATTAAGGTATACTAGAGAAAATAGCCCGGGGGTTTTATGTGTTACAGTTTGTGTAACACATAGCCTTGAAGGTTTTTAAGGTGTATTAACTGAGAAGTAGTGATGGGAATTGTGGCTGTTTTGAATGAGTCGGAGGACTCGGCTCACGTTACCAATAATAGCCGACTGTTTGGTTCCTAAATCGCCATTTCTCCCAGCCAAAGTTGTTGGTCTTTGCCCTTTTGACCACTGAAACTGTTTAAACGAAATCTACTTGTGATGATCAAAATAGCTTTATACTTTGAATTTTTGTTGTGTTTGTTATAAAATCTATACGTAGCAAAGTGCTACATATCTGCTAACGTAATACAGCAGTCATTCCTGCATTAATATTATTGTCCCAGACCCTCATGCTGTCTCAACAGAGAATGGAGTCACATGGATTCCTCTTGCTGTAACTACTGCTACATCGTTATGCTGTGGCAAACTAATTTCTCAGGATGTTATTCAATTACAGATGCTTTGTACGTGATTAAAGGCACTGGAGAATCATGACTACAGAATACTGATGAATTTTCAGGGAGAGTGTTACAGGATCTATTTGTCTTCTCATTTATTAAAAAAAAAAGAGTTCCTCAGTAATGTGAATTGCTTCTACATAGCCTACATAGAGGAGAGGAAAAATCAAGGGTTCACGTTATCGTGCTGCACTTCTGACCTCACACGAAGCCAGCATAAAGATATTATACTGCAGTTAAAACAAGCTAATCCATCCAAACGTTTCCATGCTACTAATGATAACTTAAAGGACATAGGGTTAGAGTTTTAAGAGTTAGGAATTGGAAGGTGTCTGAAGTGTGTGTGTGTGTTTATTACAGAATGGTGCAGCAGTTTGCAGTGGACTTTGAGAAGCGGATTGAGGGATCAGGTGATCAGGTGGACACTGTTGAGCTGTCCGGAGGAGCAAAGATCAACCGCATCTTCCACGAACGCTTCCCTTTTGAACTGGTCAAGGCAAGTCTGAAGTGTTTCATGTCCATGTGATCAAAGCCTTCAGGAAGGGAGATGTGAAGAAATCTCTAGCTGGGAGATCTTGCTCTGAGAAAGAAATCTGTGAGAATGCACAACGACGCATTCTGATACCAGCAAATAACAGACAAGGTGGAAAGAACACCACAATGTGAAGCATCAAGAATCAAAATCAGTAAATAATAATAAAACCCTCATGAGCATTTACTCTGAGATGATCAAATGGGATCTGGTTGTTCTGTGATTTGATTTTTCTGGCCTGACATCTTGTCTGTGTATCCACACTCGACCCACAGATGGAGTGTGATGACAAGGAGATGCGCCGGGAGATCAGCTACGCTATCAAAAACATCCATGGCATCAGGTGATGAGTGAATAAAGTTATTTCGAAATGTTCAGGAATCAACTCAACCCTGTTAATAGTGACAGTTTATTAATCACCATAAAACATATGCCATAAAATAGTCATTTCTATACGTATATGTTTACACTGGCACTGATTTTTCATTTGGCATAATCTGAACTGCAATACACTGCTTGCTAGAGGGCGTGGATTTACTCGTAGTGCTTTGCCAGTGTAATGGCCATGTAAACTTGCATAGTCTTTCTTTCTAGGCATATGTTTATTTAGCAACACTCAATAAACCTGTCTGCATCCCTATACGTACACATTACTGAAATTTGCACACAATATAGCCAGGATAAAATATAACTTCTTTGTCTAAACCAATCAGAATGCAGCAATCATCAGTCAAATGGTTAATCCCACCTCTTGACTATTACGTTCGCGTTATTTTAACCAATCAGAATGTTGTTTTAGCAGAAGACTCATCTTCCTCTCAGCCAATCAGAACATAGTTTTAGCGGTAGTTCCACCTTCCAGGATAGAAGTCCCTGTGAATCAGTTGTTGCTATGGAAACAATAACATATGGTATATACACATATAATAGGTAAAAGTGTATGCAGATATGACCAGTGCATATTGCTGTTGTATCTTCATGTTTTCCTTTTTTTTCTCTCTTCGTCTCTCCAGGACGGGTCTGTTCACTCCAGACATGGCGTTCGAGGCGATAGTAAAGAAACAGATAGTGAAGCTGAAGGAACCCTGCATTAAATGCATTGACCTGGTCATTCAGGAGCTCATCAACACAGTGCGTCAGTGTGCTAATAAGGTACAGTCCTTCTTATTTCTTTAAAATTATGTGAACCCAGACATGGATATGTACGCTTGCATTTAGTTTATTCTCTAACTAACAGTTTATAGATGTGTTTGCTGCCACAGTTTGTTTATAGCAGATGACCACAAACGTTATCACATCGTAAAAATAGCCACAGACCGTAGGGCTTGCCATCGATGAATTGTCAATTGGGTTAATGTGACAGTTATATTAAACGTATACACATTAATAACCTCTAATAACAGCTACTCCTGTGTAGTCATGGGGTTCATAAATTACAGTCAAAGGTCATTGTGTAACAGCATTATGGTGATGTTTACTGGCTCTAATTTTGACACAATAGTACTATATTTAATATTGATAATTATGTGTAATGTAGATAGAGATTCAGTCATTTATTAGTTCGATTACAGTACATAGTAAATGGCATGATTGTGCAGTCAGTAAGCAAGAGCTGGAGAAGAGATTTATTCACACAAACGCAAAAAATAAATTGCTGTTTGGCAGAGAAATGATGTAAGAGCCAGAATCCATGTTAATGTATTGTGCGAGGTTTAATATGATTTCAGCTACTGACATTATAAAATTAAAAAAACAAAAAATCACATTATACAAATGCAGTCAATCTGTTTGGTGTCTAACATTTTGTTTTTTAGTTTTTAACACTATGACACTAATGCAATTGAAGCCTCATTTAAAACCTTTTCCAGAAATAAATGCACAAATCTTTATGTACCTGCTTCACAAGACATTGTTCTCATTTCTATGAGTACTGTAAAAGAAAGAAAGAAAGAAAGAAAGAAAGAAAGAAAGGAAAGAAACAGTGAGTCTATTATCAATTATCTGCTACTTTATTGTCACTTTATGCTTTCTTTATTCAAAGTTTTGGAGGCGGAGCCTAGGGGTTTCAGGGAAAAAAGTGATTCCGGTTGACTAAGATGGTCATCCCTATAATGTTCCAGTGCTTTCATCATGTTTATAAGTATGAAACAAGTTACATACGTTATAGCAGCTATAAACAGTCATTCCCTCACCGGCCTCTCTTTTTTTCCTCTAAATAATGCCGCTTGTCCTTTTACTGAGTCATCGCAAAGTCCTGAAGACTTCAACTTGATATGTTGTAAAAACTTTCTGCAGCTTTACCTCTGATTATTTCAAAGTGCTGACACTGGAGACTCCCTCCATAAATATTAAATAAATGTCTCCTTACAGAAAGCGTCATCCGCCATCCATACAAGTCCCTGTGTAAGTCTTTCGTATAGTGATAGTGATAATTTACAACAAGCACATTAATATAAAGCTGTGATTTGAGGCTGAACTACTATTGGAAAATTAAGCAACACCTTCTGGCCAATCAGAATCGAGAATTCGACAGCGCAGTGGTGTAAATCAGCGGTGTGTCCTAAATCATATATATATATATATATATATATATATATATATATATATATATATATATATATATATAT
>CM074977.1:3011711-3035665 GCA_037576825.1 Pangasius krempfi | reverse complement strand
ATAATTTTAATACTTGGATGAAAATCCTTTGCAGTCAATGACGGCCTGAAGTCTGGAGCCCATGTTCTCAAAACTCACATTCTGAGTTTCCTCCCTGGAGATGCTTTGCTGAAAATGGCTGTAATTCCTAAATGGTAAATGCCATATTTTTGCGGTGGTGTATAAAGGCAAAATCACAAAAACTCATATATACATATAAATGTAGTTAAATTTCAGGTGGCATTATTTAAACCTGTTTTAAGATACTAAGCTTTAGATTAAGAAATGAACAAATGTGCTACAGGCATAATTAAAAACTGATCATTTTAAGTGACAGTCAGTTGAGCTTATAATAATAGTTAATAAAATATTTAATCTCCACCATGGAAATCCTTCCACTTGACTCTAGAGGGTGCAGTTTGACACAGAATCTGAAGTTGAGGTGGAAGTATAATTTATATGTAAATAATAATAATAATTATTAGCAGTCTTTAGGATAACATTTCTGTGTTTTCCTTCTCTAAAAAATGTGTTTAGTAGGCTGTAATCCCATGCTCAGTAAAGTGTAAAAGCTGTAACAGTGTTCTTCGGCACAACTTTAAACGGCAGATTGTGTCAATCTGTAAAATGGCAGAGGTGCTAACATCTGTAGAGTAGCAGTAACCTTTATGATTTTAAGCCGTTGCTATTGCGATACAGTAGCAGTCAGAGCAGCATTCAGAGCAACTGAAAATAAAATTCAGCTAGCAGAAAAGGTAATTCACTGAAGGGGAAAGGACGCTTGGAAGTGGTTACTTTCACTTCACCTCAACTTTACCTGAGTAACTTAGACTTATGACTTCACAAGCCTCGGTCTTGTGAACAAATAGAAAGCAAGAAGCCTGGACTGTGGGCTGTTTGGTTGGTAAAAAGTAGCGTTTGCCTCACTTTGTTCCTACTGCTTGGTAAAAAAAAAAAGTAGTCATCTACATCTACTGACATGCACTGGGTCTTTTGTGGTAAATTCCTCTTTTTTTTTCTCTATAGATTTTTCATGTTAACAATGTTGGCACCTCTGAAGTAGCTAATGTCTGGGCCACGCTAAAGAGTAAATCGGCCAGTTCGAGGCCAATTTCCCATAATTACAGAAGGTGTCCTGAATTTAAGCTGGTCTTAAATGATCTTCTTCCCAGATTACAGTGTGGTGTGTGGTGTGTACGTGTGTAACATTCCTATCCTAACACCTCTAATGAACTCATAACCCAGTGCAGTAAATATTGAGCATGTTCAATATTAATGATTCAGCATCCTGTAATATGGAGAGGACCCGCAAAGGTTTCATGTACAAAACACAATCTTGACATCATGCCTAAAGGACATATTTCTTCATGAAAAATTCTGTAATATTCCAGGTTCTGAGAGTCAGAAAAAATCATTTTCATTGTGTCTGGGGTCTGTGATTTTTACATCACTCAGGTTTATATACATCTTATCATCTGGCCCTGGTATTATCAGGATGTTTTAAAGCCTGTCACTGTAGTTCTTGCTGAGGTTCCTGGTTTTTAATCTGCAGGAGAAAGAGAAGAAGTACATGCTGCCTCTGGACAACCTGAAGGTCAGGGATGTGGAAAAAGGCTTCATGTCCAGCAAGCACATGTTCGCCATCTTCAATACAGAGCAACGGTAAGCCTCCAGAACAGTTTCTGGTTTCTAATGACATGTAGAGTAGGGTGATATTGTTTGGGCCATATACCTTTATGGTTTTTTTTAAATAACAAAAAAAAAAAAGAGATGCAAAGTCTGGAAGTAGCTGACTTTTTGTAGAGATTATAAAAAACATATTTTTGTAGACATTCAATAAAAGTATCATTAAACACATTTTAAAGGTTCATTTTTAAATGAAACAATTGTTTTGCAAAACTATATATCGTGATGTATATCATATATCATAGAAACGTCAAATATTGTGATTTTTTTTAAATTATTTTTTCCGTTACCGACCATAATGCAGAATCCTGGAAAGGATTCAGTGCTGTATTTCATTTTAGGTTGTGAGTCATTTGCAAATATTAAACGTTTTCTCACTAAATATTGTACATTTGCAGACACGAGTCATGTTATTAGTTCCTGTTACCAAAGTCATTCTAAATTTCTTTTTTACTATACATGCATTCGATAGTTTTTCTATTATGGTCTTCAAGTTTTGGGTCACTTTAGAGCTAATTATTAGTGTTGATTAATCTGTGTTTTTCAGAAACGTCTTCAAGGACAATCGCTTCCTAGAGCTGGCATGCAACACGCAGGAAGAGGTGGACAGCTGGAGAGCATCCCTGCTCCGCGCTGGTGTTTACCCCGAGAAATCTTCGGTCAGTCACCACTAGTGTTGCGCAGGTCTATAAGCAATAGAGCTGATGCAGCTCCTTTCCCTTCGTCATGAGATAATGTCTTAAGTCTGAAAGGCATAAAATCCGATATTGCACAATGTACTACATCACCTGCTTTCAGTTAGGTCCCCACTTTTTAATGAGCACATCTGAAACTGGTGCTGTGTGGGGTTATAAATTCCTGAGGACAATTGTTGGCAAGGTTCCACTTAACCTCCTTTTCCTAAAAGCACTCTGTTCTCTCTTGTTTCACATGCCAATCTTTCTTCTTCTTTTTAGGTGGAGAGTGAGAGCTCTGGTACCACGGAGAACTTCTCCATGGATCCTCAGCTGGAGAGAAAGGTGGAGACAATCCGAAACCTGGTGGACTCCTACATGGCCATCGTCAACAAGTGCATCCGGGACCTCATGCCCAAGACCATCATGCACCTTATGATCAATAATGTAAGGGCCTTTCCTGCAGACTGTAAAGCAGTAATGGGGAAGTTCTTGTAGTGTTTAAAATAGACACTGTCTGCGTTATGGAAATTATCATGGAGCACAGATGGGTTTTCAATCAGTATTTAAATGACAAGAGTGAAAACTCTGCATCACTGATGGGCTGGTGAAATGAAGCGAAGTCCAAAGTCTTGGAGTTAAGCAAAAAAACTCCATTATGTATGGAGGTCAGACTGAAAATAGGGACATTGAGAAGCTCAGTGAGGTAGGGTAGAGCCAGGATATTCAGAGATTTGTAGGCAAGAGCTAGAATCATATATTGTAGAAAGTAAGAAAAGGGTAACTGCAGAATGTGAGCACATCTCTGAATATGTTGTAGTCTATTAAGTCATTTGCCAGGGAGTCCAAGTTGCAGCGCTTCAAGAATTATTCTTCATGAATAAATAACAATAATACTGGAACCAGGAGGACTCCCACATAGTCATCATTAGTAAGTGCATCTGGGACCTCATGTCCAAGATTATCATGCACCTTATGATCAGTAGTGTAAGATCCTTCTGAAACACAATATGTATAGCGGCAGTGGGAAGGAAAATTTGCAATGTTTAAAAGTGTCTCTAGATCTGTATTAATCATAGTTTTATATGTAAGTTGATGGTGGTAAAAAATTTTCAGAGAATTATTGTGGGCCATTGACACTAGGGGTAGTGAGCATTTTATTTTCTCCTGTAATGCCCCTGATTAAATTAAGGCTTTTAGCAAAGCACTCCTCATAATATCATGTTGTATCAGAGTAATCCATTTTTAACACCTGGATTTAATGTAAACAGATGCTTAAAATGAAGAAACCAGTGGGAACTATTACATTTCAACATTGCAAATCAATTACTTTGAGAGATTCCTCTGAGAAAACATCTGACATTATAAAAGAGTATAGATAGTGTAGTGAATCTTTGGCAGGTGAAGGACTTCATCAATGCAGAGCTGCTGGCTCAGCTGTACTCGGCTGGGGACCAGAACACACTGATGGACGAGTCTCAGGAGCAGGTGCAGCGCAGGGAAGAGGTGTTGCGGACCCACCACGCGCTGAAGGAGGCGCTAGCCATCATTGGAGACATCTCCACCACTACTATCTCCACCCCTCTGCCTCCTCCTGTGGACAGCTCCTGGCTTCAGCCTGGTTCTGGCGGCTCCCGCAGGTGACCATACCGCTCTATCGGTCTTTTCCACATAGCCCATAGGCTTGGCCAAAATTAGGTATTTGTTCATGACAGTTTATTTTTTATGGGAACAACCTTCCAACAACCGTATATCTGATTTTTTCTCTGTTTTACTCGATTGACAGTTATTGACTTCTGCATTAGTAAAGAATTTTGATTGGATGTGAAGATCATGTTTTGTGAAAACCGACTCAGGGATTCATGTTTCTGTTATAATCAGCAGAAAATGCAGTAGTAAAATTATTATATTCAAATTTTAGCTTTTAAGATAGATAGATAGATAGATAGATAGATAGAATTTGACAGCCCCATAGCAGTACCAAAATGGCACACTAGGGGCCACAATTCACAGACCATCTGTTACAATAATAGCAAATCAACTGAGAAAAACTGTATTTATGTAATCCTGAATCTATTTTAGAGGAAAAAGTCATTATATTTATGGTAAGTTAAGGTTATTTACTGCACAGAAAAGCCCTTTACCTGCTCTGGGTTACTTCCAGTGCTAGCCCTGTGTACAGGATAACGGAGTACCGTCACCGTGAACTAAATCAAATTAATTTTTTTGTTCCATATATACAAAGATGAGTTATTTTTAGCCCTTTAATTTCCCCCTGTTACTCAGGAGTAAGTAACATGTAGTGCATAAACATATTTTTAAGGAATATAACATTTTCATGTTGTTCCATGAAATGATCCTTTTGAACAGAACATACAGGTAAAAGCTGCCTTTAGCCAAAATATGACTTAAGTCCTGTTTTGTTTTGTTTTTTTAAGACACAAACAACACAAATGTGAAGTACATTACTCACGATTCATCGTTCAATCCACAGAGTGGCTTCCTTTAAATGTGCTTTATCTATGCGAGTAAAGCTGCTTCTTACCATATTGTCCACATGGTATGTCATTTAAGTTTCCCCCTCACTGATGGCCCTTTTGCCCCCTCAGGTCTCCCCCTCCAAGCCCCACTGCCCCACGCAGAATGTCCGCAGGTCAGAGGCCAGCAGGCCGAGGTGCTCCTCCTCCTCCATCACGCCCAGGGCCTCTTGGGCCCTTTAACAACAGCGGTGATAGTCCACAGGTGCCCAACCGCCCAAACCGTGCTCCTCCCAGCATTCCCAGGTGAGATCTTACCTGAGTCACAGGTCGTGGCTTCATATCTGCATCACATTTCCCCTGAAAGGAGTCCTCTCATTGTAAGATGGCTGAGGGTTAGTGTATCATCTGATTACTCTATCAGTTTCAACCTGATTGTTTGGCCAAATATTTGTTCCCCATATGTAGTCAATCAGCCATGACATGTTTGTTACCAAGGCTGATTCATTTGACTGGATCTACTAACAATAAGGGAAGATTAAAACCACAAGCACTCTCAAATAAACCTGCTTACGTGGTTTCTGACACTGAATAACACCATGTTCTCTATAAAAAATGACAAATGGACATCAGAGAGCTTGAAACAGCACCGATCACTGTACACCAGCCTCAGACGCAGGAGGTGTGGACCAAAGGCTGAAGGAGTAAGTATATGTTAGAAGTTCTCCAGATGATAATATATTCTGATTTGTGTATGCATTTTAGTACAGAATTATTCAGCTGTTTATCTGGCTTGAGCCAAATGATGTCTTTGGAGGCAAGTGGTCACTAAAGAAGTAAACTTCACACACCAAACATGTCCTGGCTGACTGTTTACATTTCAGAACATTGTGACAATTAATTCAGTTTTGGGTCAAACTGTATATTCAAAAGAAATAATATGGCAAAGACCCCAGCAAATGCAAGGTAATGATGACCTGTGATTTTTTTTCTGCATATTCGCATGTTCCACATTAGCATTTCTTGAATGTTCCTTCTAAGCTGATGTTACGGCTGTAAGCCGTTAGTGGAAACTTGTCCCTGTACAACAGAAATGAGGTTTTACGATTATTTGTCAACGTTCAGAGATGAACTGAGATGAAGTAAGTATTGAAGAAGAAGCAGAATGAAACAGTGTGATGACTGAACAGACGTATTAAATAACTGAGCAGCATAACCTGAACTGTGATGAAGCTGAGACATGGCATGGGGGGAAAAAAATGAAAGTCCATGGGTTTCAAGTCGAGGAAAGCAATGAAATGACAACTTTGGAGACATGTTTGGCTGTTTAAAAGTGCCAGTTTCATAAAGATTCAGAGGAATTTGCTGCTTGTTAAGGCCGTACAAGTAACTTCCTAGGGCCTAAGCATCACAAGGGTGCCCTCTTGTGGAATTATGAGGCAATTCATTTTAGTAATTTAATTTTTTTTCCCCCCACAAATGTTATGCTCATATTCAACGAAGATGCACGACTTTTACGTAAATCCATTGGCTTGTCAGTGATGGCTGTTAATGCTACGTTTTTAAAACACTACTTCTTGAGGGCAGAAAAAAAGGAAAAGAAAAAAGAAGGATGGCAGTATTAAACAAGCTTTGTCGGAGTATGTTAGAGGGATGTGAAACATTTAGAAAACCATGTCGAGTCCCACCACCTGGCCATGTTTAATTGTTAGTTATTGAAATGAGGGAAAAAATGAGGTGAAAATTATGCATCTCCTCCCCACCAAGTGCTCTCATTCGTAAGTGCATGCATAGTCCATAGATTGCATAGAAACTTTATTTTGACACATTGGAAACAGTAGACCATAAAATCCACAGACTACTCACATTTACATCTGCTTTCTCTGGATATATATATATTTTTTTTTTCATTCTCCCCGAAAACATTGGTTAGGTAGCTTAACTCTTATTGCAGTGCTGGATTTTGCAAAACAATCTGACTTACAAAGCACAACTGGAAGTTATTGTGATTAAATGCCAGTAACTAGCTTATTATTATTATTATTAGTAGTAGTAGTAGTAGTACCCCTCTGCCCCCTAGTGGTGAATGTGCACTATGTCTATGGGTTTGGGCTCAGATTGGATATTTGCTCTGGCAAGCTCTCAGTAAGTCATGCAAAGCTCTTCTGACTAAAGGAGTCCTGAGTTCTGAGCTCAACAAGCTGCTTAATTCAGATAATACTTTAAAGTCTTCCCTAATCTTCCTTTTAGGGAAAACCGATCATATCTGTAATCTTCTCCAGGTTAAACTCCTGGCTCATAGCCTGGATTTCATCACATTAGTTTAATACGAAAGACTTAAAACCATGTAACTAACAAAGTGAATGTCAAAAGAAATAAACATTTTATTCATATAAAGTGCATAATGATTTAGTATTCAATATTTTATCCAAATGGCCGCTTTAAAGCAAGCTCTTGCATGTACTTTGCAGATCTGTGAGTAGAATCACTGTGGAAATCGTTGACTCATTTTGAAATGTGTTGTTAAAGCTTATTATAAGAGCAACGCCAATCCACATACATGCCAAAAAGTACTGTTTCTGTGGTGATCTAATATTATGACTTGTACTTAAAAGCACTTCAGATTAACTATTAAAGACTCAGTCAAATATAACTCTCTTGGAATATAACCGTTTTTAGTGTTTCTAATTTTTCCCCCCTGCACTCTTTTCTGTGCCTTGCTTTTCTAACTCCATTTCTTTGTACAATTTTTGTATTTTGTTCTTTGTTCAACTTTTGTGTCTCAAGTTTCTTTTTTCTTTAGTTTCAAACTGAAGGCTGATGTAGTCTCACCTGAAATCTTTATCTTAAATACATTCAAAAATCTTCAAATCTTGCTTTAAACAAA
Source organism: Pangasius krempfi (assembly GCA_037576825.1). NCBI lineage: Eukaryota > Metazoa > Chordata > Actinopteri > Siluriformes > Pangasiidae > Pangasius > Pangasius krempfi. Next base: position 3,027,962 of record CM074977.1, on the reverse strand, counting down.
ATGGTTAGAATCTGTAAAAAAAAATGTCCAATAGCAGAGAATTGCCTGTATTCACAAGAAACCACAAGCCGTTAATCACAAGAAGAAAGCCATTATGTCACACATACATTACAGTGAAACTGTTTTCTTCACAGCTTGGAACAGAGAGAGTTAAAGACCTTGCTCAAGGGCCCAGCAGGGGCAGCTTGGTGGTGCTGGGGCTGGAACCCCTGACCTTCTGATCCCAGAGCCACCAGTGAAACATATCATATCTGTATAAGTTTTAAAAAAAAAAAAAAGATAGCTTATTACTAGCATAAGCGTGGTGATTATGAGCAGAATGATAAATTGTGCTAAGGGAAAATTGTGATTCTGGTTGGCCAAGATAGCGGCCTCCATAATATAAGTTTTGTTCATTTACTGTCTGCGGCTTGAGGCAAATACTTACAAAAGAGATTTTGGGTGAGCACGGCTTCCATTACTTCTTAACTACGTTGACCAACAAATGTGTTTTGCCTGATTGACTACATTAGGGTTAAGGCAACAAATATGTAAATGTTTTTTTTCCCTTTACAATCAGTGCAAAATTGAGCATTTGAAGTGAGGGTCTTCTGTAATCCTATAAAAGTGTATTTTGCTGTGTTTCAGGTTGCATTGTTTGAAGAAATCATATTTGTCCTATTTCAATCTGTTTCCTGTGGTGTTTGACTAATTTACTCACTAACATACTGTATGTGTGAACTGAAAATAATCTCACTGTAAATCTTTACTGCTTCAGCTGACTATTTTCCAGCCTACACGCACTAATTCTCTCCTCTTTTTCTCTTTCCCCATTTCACACTTCCCCACTATCTTCTATCCTCATTCATCCTTGTTTATCTTTCAGCCGCCGACCCCCACCATCCCCTACCAGACAGGTCCCGTAAGCTGCCCAGCGGGATCCCCTCCTCCTGGACCAAGCACTCACACGCTCCTCAGCTCTTACGTCTCATAACCCACTGATCCCTGAGCTTCAGCTCCTGCATGCCCCGTCTTTATCTTCACTGCTCCCAAATCATTCCTAGACTCGCCTTGTGTGTGCACATTCCCCTGCAGTGCTAGTGTCCATGTTAGCCATGTTTGTTTCGTGCCGTGTCTCTGTGCCTGTGATCTGGATTGGCCAAGCAGGACTCAGGGCGAGTCCTACCAACAATAATACACACATGCTTTTTAGCTTCACTTCTCTAGTCTGTGAAACTCATCGTGACCATGCTGCGCTCGCTGATCTCGGATCAGAGCAGCGAGGCGCCTCGTAGTGCATGTTTTGTTTTTAAGAGTATATTTTTATGCGTGTGTGCGCGCTCAGGTGTGTGCAGGTCTTGCTACCTTGCTACGTGAATAATATTTTTAGTGAGAGTATGTGTGTATGCGTGCTTACATTCACAGTCTCCCCGGAATGAAAAAAGTAAAATAGTGTGTGTGTCTGAGTTGGAGTTAAGACTAATCCAAGACCATCTTGTCTAAGACAAATGTTTTTCATTAACCTGAAAGAAAAATTAATTTTATTAATTTTACGTCTAACTGACAGGTTGACTTGCAATATTCTTTACTTGATTAATTATGTGATTAATTATGTAAAGAGGGAATAAAATTGCCTGCAAGGTCTAGGTCTAAGATAACCTTCTCATGTTTCGGTGGTTAGAAAGTTATAAGGCTGGAGATAAAATGTTACTAATCTACAATTTCTGCAGGAGTGCCTTTGAGCACTATTAAAAAAAATTGGAAAAATGTTTTTATAAAATGTGTAGCTTGCTGTAATTATCCATCTTGCAGCTATTGATTGGTTGTTAAGGATTACATATGGACACAAATGGGTGACAAGTTAAAGGAAAAACCTGAACAAATGAGTGGAGAATCATAAGTGAAGAGGTTTCCAACAATTAAGTATCATGGTACAATTAACTTCCTACCCTGTTCTCTGGCGTGTATGAAAATGCCGAGTATGCTCATTTGATTTTATTTTTGGATCAAGAAGAGTCAAGAGGAATTTTGAATCAAGAGGAAAAGTCACTTTGAAGGAAGATACAGATTCATAACAGACTCAGGAACAGTAAGTAAGTAGTGAGATCAACATCCAGACCAAGATTTGGAATATAGAGTCCACAATCCAGGCCAAGAATCTGAGTAATGATACCAAAGAACCAGACCAAGATTCAAAGTATCAAGACTATAAATAATGTCACTGATCCAGACAGACATCCAGGTCAAAATCCTGAGTAATGAGACTGAGACCCAAGCCATATATAATGAGACATAATGAGACAAGCATCAAGACCAAGATTCAAAATAATGAAACACAGATGCAGATGAAAGTTGAGAAGTGAGAAGACCAAGCTACAGACCAAAATTCAGAGTAATGAGACCAAGATTGAGACCGACACTCTGGGTAAGGAGACAGAGATCCAGACCAGTATTGACCAAGACTCAGATCCAGATCAAAATTCAGAGACATAAGACTGAGATCCGGATAAAGATTTGGTGTAACGAGACCAAACTCCAGACCAAAACCGAGAGTAAAGATACTGAGATCCAGACCAAAATTCAGAGTAATCAGATGGAAAACCAGACAATGAAAAATGCTTCTGAAAGAATAATTCTGTATAATAAGTCTGAAATCCGGACCAAAATTTCAGAGTAATTAAAAAAGGTGATCAAGACCAAAATTCAGAGTAAAGATACTGAGATCCAGAAGAAAATTCAGAGTAATGAAACTGAGGCCCAGACCAAAATTCTGAGCAAAGATCCAAAGATTGACTAATAAGAGAAATAAAAAAAAAAAAAATCAGGCAAAGACTTTGTTTATGTCTGATCAAGATAACGAGATCTCAACTCCAGCTCTGGTGTGCATGTGTTCTGCGTGTTGATTCATGGTGCACATGTTTTGTTTGATGGTATGTCAGTTTTGGCAGCGTGTCTGTTCATGTGTTTTTGCTGTCAATGATCGGCACTACCGCTGACGTCGAAACCAAGCCCTTACCTCATCTAGTTGTTATTCTGTCTATGTGCCTGTCGTTGAAGCAGCCCTGTCTACAGGCAGGCTGATTAGCAAATCCTGGGACATACTTAACCTTCCAACTGAACACACAAACTTAACAATTGTCACGCATACACTTCATAGCATAACCGTGAACATCACAAGAGCTTAAAATACACTATCCTCTCTGCTATACAGTAACTGTGCAATGTGGCAATGTGTGTTTGTTACTTAAAAGTAATAATAGTGATTTTTTTAAATTAGACGTTGGATAGGTAATTGATTCCGAACAGACTGCCATAAAGTCTTCAGGATGGATATACAGGAAGTGAGTGAATGCTACTTATGTTCTGATCTTCTTTAACAAAAGATGTTTGAACGTCGTCAGTGAAATTCTTAACATTGTGTCAAATATTCACCTGTTTTTCAGCATCTTATCTGTTCAAAATCTGCATTCATTCCACAGTGGAACCTCCAGACTTTCATTATAAACAATGAAAAAAGGGTTCAATAAAACGTGTACTAGAAGTTAAATTAGATTTGTACTCGTTTCAGTGGGCAGTTGATGTGTTGTTTCTGTGGGTCTCTGTCCATTTAGTGTACTGCCGAGTCAAGCAGGTGATTTTGTTTGTACTTGAAATCTGTTTTGTTCTTATCGTCTCTTACTGTATCTCAGAATACTGATTCATACTACTATAATGGCATGAATAAATCTATATTGCCAAAGCTAGTCATAGGATCAATCTATATACAATATGCAACAGAACGTTACAGTGTTACATACACATACACACATGCATACATATATACATATATGTAAAGAAATAATATTGTTCACTGGAGGAAGTCAAGACACTTGCCTCCGTTTTGTAAATGTGGTTCTTTTGAGGGATATGTAAACTGTATTAGTGATTATATTCCTTATGTAATTCAATAAAACGTGTTGAAGACCGTTATCGTTGCGTTTTCTTGACGTTGTGCATTTTTTAAGTTTAGATACGAGAAGAACGCCGCAGCTCATAGCCGAGATGTTAGCCGAAGACTTGGGGACTTTTTGTTGCAGGTGCAAATTTGATGTGCTACATCCAAAACGTTATCAAGAGAGGATAAGGACTCTGGCTACACAGTCGACCCACCCTCGCCGGGAATTCTCGTTTGTTTCCCTTATCTTAAACTGTATTATCCTACGTTCACACTAGCAAGTGACAAAGAATTAGACACTCAAACATTCCAGTGATTTCAGCCACATTTGAATTCAGATGATCTCAATTCTATGCAGATTAGGTATGATGTGGTAAAAGCACCAAATCCAAACAAATGGCTCAAGTGATTCCTTGGACCAATTCTATGGCGCGTGTGGTCCGACATTTATCTTGTTCGACAAGTAAATACGGCATAACTATCAGTGTTGGTTAACTACAAACTACGCCAACTTTGTACAAGAACTTTTAGGATTTTCACACGTGTATACTATTTACGTATTTTAATTTTATATATATATATATACACACACGTTACATTACATCAAATTAATTTTTTCCTGCGATGTATTTACTAAATACACATTTATGTAGATTTTTATTTTCCATTTAGCTTTTAACTTGCTTGGGGTAAGATTTTGGATTTTAAAGATTCATAACCCCAAATACAAATCCAGTTATTCAAATCATAAAATACAAGTTTTATGTAAATTAGATCAAAGGTGAATTATCCGCGGTTCCCAGGAAAAAGTAGCTTCAGAATGGTTGAACTCAGCGTTTACACACTTGCAGTCGTCTGCCACAATTGCACCATGACTGCATATTGAAATGAAGGGAAGTCAAGAGCTGTGAAGTGGAGTGGAAAACAAAAAAAAGGAAGATGAGCCACCATGAGGTAAGTAAATCTAAAGCTTTTATGTTCTAATGAAATAGCTTATTTTCTAAACTATTGATAAGCACTTGATGCTTAGTGTATGCGCAGTGTAATTATTTATGTAATGTTCTAGTTAGTTTGGCGACACTAATGTTAGCTTGCTGGCAATTTACAGCATTTAAAAGCTTTTTTGTTTAACAGTATTTTTACATTTAAAAAAATTATGTTAGAGTAAATTGCATTTATAAACAGCATTTAAACCAACAAAAGTAGCAGACAGTAACATTAACCCAGGACTGAACCCTGCCCTCTACGCCACCATGCCATTAACATTAACTAAGGAGTGTTTTGTGTTAATTAGATGTATATGAGGTGAATAGGGGTATGTCATCTGCATAAGGTATGTAAATATGTGACTAGTGGGCAGGAGCTTGTTTTGTGCTTTATGAATCAGACACAGATTTGTTTAGAACGCATCCTGGGTGCTCAAATTGCACTTATTTCCATGTGACTTAAAGGCTACTGAAACAGAGACCACACAGGGAGGACCACACACACACATGATCATGTAAAGGGTATGATAGTTATGCATGCTCTTATTCTAAAGATTGATTATTTATGGAGCCAAAAGTAATAGGATTTCTGGTGGCTGTTATAATTTAGCCTCACCATCCCCATAGCAAATTGGCAAATTGGCAAATTGAACTCACACTGAACATCATGAAATACTGTACTGAGGGACAGGGCAAGAACATTTAACAGTCAGAACTCAGATTTATCAGAACTCACACTGTTTAATGGATTTTCTGTATGTATTTCACTCCTGAATGGTCAGAAAGGTCAATTAGTTGGCAATAATAGCAGTTCTGACAACATCACGTAATCTAAATAATACTACTACTAATAATAAATGTGCTGATATTAAACAAAGAAAATGTATAATAATTGATCTGGGGAAATGTTTATTTTGGTGAAAATTTTATTCAGTATTTATGCAAAGAGTCTTCAATGTCAGCCCTTTGTAACAGTCAGAGGTAAAGCTGTAACTTATAGAGAGGAAAAGAAAAAAGAAAGACTGGTGACTGTTTACAGCTGCTATAACATAAGTGATAACAGGATCTAGTTTGTTTTGTGGACGTTCCACAACTTGAAATGCAAGTAGGAACAAATCAAATGTTATAACACATTGTTCTTTAATTAATATATAAAAAAAACTGTTAGCATTGTCAGTTTGCTGTTGTATTAGCAATAAATAAAACTTCAGGATGTGCTGTTACAGGAAAATAAATCAACTTTATGGTGGTAAGAGTAAGTCTGCTTCATGCTGAGTTTCATCACACAAACACATTGTTAATTATTGTCCTACAAAAGCACATTTTTTTGGAAATATCATTTTAGTTTTTCTTTTAACCGACCAGGACTATACTGTGTATCTTACAGGGTTTTAGCTTCCAAAGGTATCTATTTTGAATGGTGTAGCTTTACAGTTGAACTGGAATTGACTGTAAACCCAGGGTACAGAGGCTGAGTGAATGTGGCGTGAACTCTGTGGAGGAGCTTCATCGTGTCAGAGACGCTGTAGAAAGACAGAATTCCTGCCTTGTGATCCAAAAACACCCCGATTCTAGAGGAGCTGGGCTTTATAGAGATATTAGTTTCTTGGTTGTTGTGTAAGAATGAGCAGTGAGAGGAGTAGCACTGCAAACTCCAGGACTTATCATTGCGCCCAAACACACACTCATTACCGCTTCCCTTCCTCATGATGTCTTTATATGACACTGCTATAGAAACCCCTTTATTCCCACTCCACTCCACCTCCCAGTAACAGGGTTCACACACACTCTGGGAGGACCATTGAAAACTACCTGGAGGAATATAATATGGCATTGATGACTGACAGTTGGTCACGACTGTGTTCCCGTCAGACAGACGGAGGTAATAATCCGCTGCGTTGGGATCCAGTGTGAACTGACAGGAATCTGATGGGGGTAAAAAACGCATCATTAACATTTAATAAAGGAAATTCCAGTATTTAACAATAATTTCATACAATCGTCTATACAGTATTCAGGTATACATCTATTGGTTTCTTTTGTGTGTTTTTTTTCCATTCACAAATTATAACAACAAATAGCTTTATTTAACATAACTTTATTCAACCCCTGAACAAGACACCCTATGGACCTTTCTGGAAAGCTTTTGATCTTCTGTCTAATATGAGCAAGCTAACTATGTTTCAAAACAGCGATGTATTTCCCGAATCAAGAAACTGTTTTATAGGCTACAGTTGACAACAATAGCCAGCTAATAATATTTTTTACATTCAGGAAAAGTTCAGGATCCATTATAAAACTGGGACACACTTACAGTGCTACTGTGAGTCCAAATGGGATCCTTTGAGTGGCATTTCATTATAATGGCTGTATGATTTTCTGATTTTCTTTTAGTATCATTAGAGAAAGAAAGGCAAAAAAATATGCGCAATGAACATACAGTATAGTTTTCCAATTTGTTTTTTTACATTAATTAAGTGATTCTTTTTGTGGAGAGGCCTGCAAAGGTATGCGGTGCTTTGCACAGTGCAACCTGCTCTTTCGTTCTGCGAGCAGGGTTGCCAGGTTATACCTTATAACCTCCAGGTATTGCAGATATACACTGCAAATCAGAAAGGTGCACCGCTGTTAACTTGTTTCCCTCAAAAAGTCTGAGAAGAAAAAACATCTACCTTTTTTCTGTGCTATCTTGAGCTAGTTGAAAATCTTTGTGTGGTTTTTCAGCTGTACTTTAGGTGGGAATTTTGAAACCTGAAACCTGGCAACCCTCCCCACATGCTTCTGTGAGAACATTAATGACATTAATGTAAAAACATCACACTCGCTCAGCTTTTTTTGTTGTTGTTGTTTTGTCTGCAAAGATGCCTCACTGAAGCTAACCAGCTTAGACCAAGTATTCCTAGTCTGTTACACCCCTCGTGTGTGTGTGGACACTTACATTCTAGCAACTCTTCTCTGCTTTGAGGAGGAATAACCCGAACATTCTTCACTAGAGAAACACAGTTACAGGTACAGTTAATCACAACCAGACCATTAACAGAAACAGTAGATTTTAAGGGAATTGCTCAGTCAAAGATATAATTTGCCACAAATGCACTCAATCAGCCAGAACACATTTTTTTTTATGCCCAAAGTTAGCTTCTTTACTTTTGCACGAGCGTAGCATTGTACATACTATATGCCTACATCATCAAGCCTCTTGGAGTTGTTCAGTATCTTATATAGAATTGCTGATGTGGTTTCTGATACTGTAGGGCACACTGTTATCTAAAAAGGAACAAAACCCTTATGACAAAGCTAAAAACATAGCTCCATCTTCTTTTTGGACAAATGTCAATGTAAATTCTTTCAGACTTTTGTGGAACCGAGTGCAACAGCCACACCAATGGTCATAATGGGAAAAAAAAAAAAAATCCCACATAATATTATAAAGAAATGAGAAGCAAGACTGGGGCTGATTTCTTTCCAGCCCAGACTGTAGATTCATGCAGCTTAGCAGTGAGAGTCATGGCAGGTGATTACACAGTTGAGGGTGTATGTTACAGTTATTTTTTTTGATTCACGGGTAAGCACGCCCTTACCTGTGATAAAATCATTGTAACATACATTCTCAAGTGGCTTACTGCTTGTTTGTTTGTTTGGTGACAAACACAAGATGATAAAATCCAGTGTTTAATAAATAATTAGTGATTGTGCAATACGCAACACTATAATCGGATTTCTATTACATTTTATTATTATTTTTCTGCCAAAATTGTCTGAGATATTCCTGTTCGTTTCGAGATATAGAAAGGAACCAATGCCAAAGTGTTTACTCTTATTTAGCTCCACCCACTTTTATATTTTTTTAGCTATTTTGCATAATATACAAAACCTACTTTTGTAAGTTTTTGCCCCATCTTCACAAAATTGGTGTCAAATGACTCAGCAGAACATGGTCCTCAAAAATTAAAGCTTATTTTACAGCTATAACAGATATTTTAGATTGAGTCGCACAAAATTTCGCACTATATTCAGGATTCGATTCTGAGGCCTTTGTTCAGATTGGGGTGTGGTCACCCTTAGGGGACGGAGTTAAGCTCAAGCGTATATTTCTCGGATACTGCAAGTCTGAAATGCTGAAATGCTCTAGAACCACCTGACAACACCATAGGAACCACTTGCACTTTTCTAGTTTTTTTTACATTATTAATAATGTCCGCAATAAACAATTCACCTGCCATGCAATGTAGTCTCTTAACAATAAGCTTTGGTTGCTAAGCAACATAATGGGCAAAGATTAGGGCATTCCCCGGATGGCTTATACCTATGCTTATGTTTGAAACATTCTTGGCACTGAACCTTGTCTTTCAAAACTATCCGTTTTATAAACACCCATATCACATTGTACTATACTGTATACAGTACTATATCTGGCTCCTATCACATTTTTAATACACTTGAATAGAATTTACTCTGTTTTATTTTAGCTTATGTCACCCCTTACTTATTTCCTGTGTACATCTGTAAACGCTTAAGTGTCGGCTGTATTTAATGTTACATATGCACGCATCATTCAGACGTTTTGTATATGTAACACCTGGCCAAATGTCTGACTGGTATTTTATGTACACACCAGGGTTCTTGCCCCTTCCTCATAGATAACTTCCAGACCTTTTCAAGCCTTCACCCCTCCACACTCTATATTTTTACACATGCCAGAACTTTCATGTTCAGTTGCTTGGTAATTTAAAGGGATTTTCAGTATCATAAAGAATCTAAAATGTTAAATATGATGTGCATTAGGCAGGCTGTTAGTGCCAAAAATATAGGAATGCTTAAAGACACCAGGCTTAGTGTCTTGAGTTTTACTTTGTCAAGCAACTATTAGATCTATAATTTTTTTCAAAGCACTTTCAGAAATTCCACACGTTTTCAGACTGTCCAGACCTGTTCAAGAGCCAAACATGGGATCATGGAGCCAAACAGTGTTTTTGAGGCAAGTGTTTGATGACTTAGGGCTGCAGTTTGAATGACGCTAAACTGGTAGCTTCCTTTAGCAACATTAGCCTTGACGCTTAAGAGCAAAACTCAAGCAAACCTCAAAGTAAACATGGTAGACTTGGGAAATGAGGGGAAATGAAGCTTTCACATATGAGAGTTTCTCTGCACCACCTCACGGCTACACCTTAGTGTGTGTGTGTATAATTGACCTTTTGCTCAGTTTTAATGACCACACATGCTAATAAGGCCTGCGCATGTTGGCTGAACTTGTTCTCTCCATTAAATATACTGTTTAAAGCCTTTACTTTACTTTAAGAGTAGCCATTACTGACATAGAAGAGGATATTTTATTTTACACTACTATTAATAAAGACTTGTGAACAGGAAAAGCTGATAAAGCTAATCCAATATGTTTGTTTTTGGGTATTTGAGAAAAATAAGAAGGAATGTTTTACCAATGTCATTTTTACAATATGATATCAGGAAAAATAGCTTTTTTAAAATACTTAATTAGACCTTGCAGTTCTATTTATTTCAAGCACCATTAACAGAAAGGTTTATAAATAAAATCCATTGTGATGCCCTGTTGAAAAAGTTCATACTGATGAATTCGTATGCTTTCTGATTGTGCTAAATGTATAAGATAGTATAATAGTAAGAACTACAGCTTACCTTCACTTGATATCTTCTTAAACTCATCTTTACAGTGTTTTTCTAGCTTTGCTCTCAGCTGAGACACAGACTTTATGACATCCTCAAAAGTATGGAGAGAAATCACTGTGATGGTGGGCAAGTCTTCATATCCAAGAGGAGCCGAGACAGACTGGAAATTCTACAAGGAGACAGAGAATCAAAGAGATAATAAGAAAAAGAAACCGAAGCTATGCATGGAGTTTGATAGACAAACGTCATGGAATTATGCTTGTACACATTGGAATACGAATGTTTGTAGTTTTCTAATAAAATGTGTGACAGCGTGTCAGTACATCTTAGACCTTAGTAAACACTGTCACACACCAAACTGAGAATTATAGTTAACAACAAGAATTTTGTATGATTGTAATCATGGTGAGAAGATACATTCTAGGATGCCCTGGGATGCATCATCAGTGATGTTTCCCAAAGTTATCCGGTGTTCCAGGACTTTCAACATGACAGCTAGGTGTGATCAGACTCCACCTTGTGTCCCTGAAGCATTCAACCACAGATCACCCCTAGTGATGTAAAGCCATCTAGAGACTCTTTCAGCAGACCCCATGATGGACCTGATGGCTTTTCTTTTTGCATGTCCAGTGATACCAAGTATTGTGTGGCTGGCATAGCCCCTATTTCAAACTATTTATATTGATGCACAGTAAGCAGCTGTCCCTGCCTTTGGCACTGTTCTTCCAAACAGCTCCTGATATTTTGTGCACTTCCTCTCATTCACCTCCTAACTGAATCAACATTTCAGTCCACAGAGATCTTGGCATAATCTTGGGATTTTGAGCTGCTAGCCCATGCCAATGCTCTGCTGCCAATCTGATGCCTTGGTGAGCAGGCCTGCTGGTGTTCTGGGCTGTGGTCGGACCTGTTCTGACAAAAGTGACATTCATGCTGAGAGGGTAGTGGTGCCTGCTGGTGGTGATGACAGTAGAGATGCTTTCTGCCACTGCCTTGTGCACGTGGTCATGGCACCAGCAGTAGTGACCATCTCCTAGGCCATTTCCTTCCTATCTGTATCTCCATGTCTGCCATCAAGACCTTAAAGACTCTGGAGTCCCTGTTACTGCAGCACTTCTATTGCACAAGATACCAGGAATTCAGTTGAAGGGAGTGTGTTTGCTGCTGCATATCCAGGCCCTGGAGGGTCTATCTGCTGCCAAAGACAAACATTGTTGTGACAGTAAAGTCAACCATGAAGGCTGTAATGGGGAGCGGCCGCTCTCCAGGCTTGTTCAGGGGGCTAGTGCACTCAACCTCAGCTGCCCTGACCTGTATGTTCATAGCATGGATGAAGAGAATTGTACACCCTTTAATGATGCCCTTCTTCACTTTAATGTGGAGAACCCAGGAATTATTCTTAGGCTAAAGGTGCTGTAGTAACACATAACGTGGTATATATTCCTTGATACATGATTTTGAGTCTTATAGGGTATTAACACGTACATATTGACAAGGTCTTACCACAACACAACCAGATCTCCTTTCCCTCCCCTGCTTCTTGATCTGTGATGATGCCTGTGTGTGTCTGTGGGAATTTTGACCAAAACCACACAATGTGTGTAAATGGTGCCATGTTGTCCACTCGTATATACATTCTATGCACGTCATTGGCTAGGACACATCATCAGTGTAGCATTAACTCAAGTCATATTTTTTAAAGTTACACTTTTCAAATGGAGTTGCACACACCACACAAATGAGTATAAACCTGCTTTTTCATTTGGATGGATTCAGAAGGCTTGTTGTGGAAGCAGGGGCATGCTCGAGCGCCGGTTTGTGAATGGAGGGTGGAGTCGGAGAAGGCGAGTGGTAAGGAATGCACACCTGCAGGGAATCGTACAAATGAATGTTCTGTGTTGCAGTGAGCGGAGGCGAGGATAGAAATGAGAGAGACGAGCGCCTCGAGAGAGAAAGAGCCAACCAGCACAGAGCCGTGTGTGTGTGTGCCTATAATTTAAAACACTGAAAAGCAAAAGTAAAGTTGCGAATAAAGCCCTTTTTGTGTTATTTCAAGCCTGCCTCCCACTTCGTCATTCCTGACCCAGGAGAAGCATTACACTTGAATAATCCAATTTATTTAGTTATTCACTGCATAGCCGCATTTTTCCTGACTGTGTCCATGTTTCAGAGAGTTGTCAAAAATTTGATTTAACATTATAACTTTCATGCACAATTTGGCCAGTTAGCATGTACATTATTTGATTATGGTCTGAGTTCTTTTACCTGGAGGAAATAAATGGGATCTTCTGTGTGTGAAAGCTCGTCCATCTCAGCGTCTCTCCTCTGCAGCTCTGCAATCTCCTGCTCCAGTTGCTTCATGACTTCTTTAGCTCGACTCACTGCAGCTTTCTCCTGAGCTCTGATCAGCTCTGTCACCTCAGAACATCTTCTCTCAATGGATCTGATCAGCTCAGTAAAGATCCTCTCACTTTCCTGCACTGCTATTTGTGCAGAACGCTGTTAGGAGACACACAGAGAGAGGATGTTTTTCTTAATCTGCTATTTTCCTGGAACCCCAGACAACATGACTGACTAGGATTTAGTTGACTAGACAAAGAGTCTCACTGATCATGAAACAGCGATTCCAGCATCCAGATGATGACGTTCTTGAAACTCACCTTGTGAGACTCCAAAGCCTCTTTTACCACCTGAAGCTCCTTGTCTCTTTCCTGGATTCTCTGCTGGTATTTTCCTTGTCTCTCCAACAACTGCTTCTGTGCAGCAACAAGGCATATAATTCAGCAATATGTTTTCATTGTAAATAGTCTACACCAGGGGTATTCAATTAAAATGAGGTCGGGAATGCTTGCAAACCTGAAGTCGTAGTTATTAGCTGTAACTAAGCTCATATTAAAATTTAAATAGGTATGTGCATGTGCTCTGTGTTGAACAGTAGTGGATGCTTATCGAATTCCCGTAGAGCAAAGTAACCCTAATAAGAATGTTTCATTTCTTAATTTCGTAAACTCCAGTTAATGTTTTGTGAGCAAAGACATTCCATGCGTGAAAGGTGAGCATGGCTATAACTGTCTGGCTGTAGAGACAGATGCTAAGATGCATCAGAGTAAGATGTTTTGTCTCTTCGCTCTGAAGTCAGACAATATTAAGGCTATTAAGGTTTTTAAAGGCTACACAATAGGCTAAAAGGAAACACTTATTATAAGACACAACACTACTTATTGTTGTCAAAAGTAAAGCTGCAGACACCAGGTTTTCAGACAAACAGTTTGATAGCCATCACAACATCTGGAAATCAATCAGCGACTTCCAATACTGTCGCCAAACATCTCAAGCCTAGTGCACAATGCGGCTTGCTGTTGTCATCTTGAAGCAAGCATGGACGTCAGTAAGAAATATATCTGGAAGGCAGATGTTGTTGCACAGAAATGTACATAGATATACATCAGCGTTGCCCTTTATGCACAGAGATTTATATTTATATTATGCACTGTAGAGAGTGAAATATCCAAAATCAAGGGTAAAGTACCTAAAATGGTAATTCATGAACTGTTCCATGACTCACTGATGCATTTTTGGTGGTGAGCCTTGATCCATTCTTGCTCATAAGGACTAGGCCTTTCATCTATACCATTTTTGTACCCAAACATGACTGTCACCTGTCAAAACAATCCAATTAAATTGCCCCATTTTCCTTTTTTTTTTTTAATGTGTTTCAGGCATCAATTTCACAATGAGCATATATTTAAAAAAAAAAAAAAAAACAATTAAGCTGACAGGACAAAACATTAAATATCTTGTTTTTGTACTTTTTCGTTTAAGTACAGGTTTAAGTGAATTTGCAAATCACTGATTTCTGATTTTATTTGCATTTCACATACTGTCCCAACTTTTTTTTTTGTTTTGTTTTGTACTAGTGGCAGCAGATGGTGGGATTTCATCTTTGACATCATCTTTTTGGTTCCCATCCAGCAAAGTACAGTATCTTCAGTAACTTCTGCCATAAGTTATTTACTATCTCTGTCAGAGAATGGCTTCTGATGTTTTGTTAAAATCCCAGGATAGTCTTAAGCAGTAATTTGCACATGATTTGGGGGGAGAAAAAGAAAGAAAAAAAAAACACCCTGTACAGATGTGTGACCCCAGGCTCACCTTGGACTCTGAAGCTATGAGGCAAAACTATCTACTGTGCCACTGGACCATCCTGAAAGCACTTCTATTCAAGCTAAATGTATTCACATATTTACCGTCACGACCAGTGATACTTCCCCAGATTAGCTGTAGAAGACGGCTGTATGATATTGTTACCTGTTTCTCAGCTCTTCCTGCTGCAGCTGATACGGCATAGTGTCCTCGGTGTTTATCCAAAGTACACAACATGCAGATACACTGCTGGTCAGTGCGACAGTAAACCTCCAGCAGTTTGTCATGCTGAGAGCAGATCTGCTCCTGGAGTCGTCTGGAGGCTTCGACCAGCTTGTGCTTCTTAAAGGCAGGAGATTCATAGTGAGGCTGGAGGTGAGTTTCACAGAAAGAGGCCAGACACACCAGACAGGACCTGATGGCTTTGGATTTTCTCCCAGTGCAGAAATCACATGCCACATCTTCAGGTCCAGCTGAACACTGAGCAGGACGTGTAGCTTGGAGTCCTGTCTTCTTCAGGGTCTCCACTACTTCAGCCAGCATGGTGTTTTTACTCACAACAGGTCTTGGAGTGAAGGTTTGTCTACACTGAGGACAGCTATAGACCCTCTTCTGATCCTCCTGATCCCAGCAGCCATTAATACACTCCATACAGAAACTGTGTCCACAGAGAAGAGCTACTGGATCCTTGAGTAGATCCAGACAGACTGAACAGCTGAAATGATCCTGAGCTACTGAAATATTCACCTCTGCCATTTTACTGAAAAACAAACTCTCACACAGTCACACTCACACTTCCTGGTTCAGCTTGTAAAAGCTGTGTGGAAAACTCGTTTTAAGCTGCACGAAATAAACAGCACGCGACTATTTTCAGTAAGAGATGATGATGATGATGATGATGATACTCCTGAACTTGAAGGCCTGGATTACCTAGTGACGTCACACTTGATCCTGAAGCGCCGAGGCGCGTGCAAAAGCACAAACACAACCACACACAACCACGTTGCTTCGAAACACTGTAGCGGTGCTTGATTTGTTCCGCCAAAAAAACACGTGATCAATGACGCTTGAAACTTCTTTTCGGTACACAGCCACGTGACTGCTTTCGGAAATCCAAAAGAAGCTCAACACATGGCGTGCATTCAGGAAAAAAGTGGTTTGAGTTGAAAGTGATAGCAATGAGTCATTAGTGAGATACTTACAGTAGTTTTATATATACTTTATATACAAAATATATATTATACACACACACACACACACACTATATATATATATATATATATATATATATATATATATATATGTATATAAACTTTGTTATGGATTTTTATTTTCTGACTTCTACATTATTGATTCAGTACAAAAACATTTCAGATTCCAAACATTAGTTTTCAGGCACAAAATGAAATGTTACAGAAAAATGTTTGTATGTCAGTAAAGAAAGCAGCAGATTCCATAAACAGAATGAAGGCTGCTGGGTTTCGCCGCAGAAATAAGAAGCGAGTCGACAGTCAAAGTCTCCAGAAGAACCGCGGCTGCTTCTGCAAGATGCTCAGTAACACT
>CM074977.1:2987692-2999267 GCA_037576825.1 Pangasius krempfi | reverse complement strand
ATTACTGTTTACTGCTCTTTATAGTATTTTTTTTAAATGTAGAAACATTTAATTTCATTATTTTTGAAGGCGTCTTTCCTCTTCTATATATATATACTCACACTCACACTCACGGCCAAGGCCAAAATAACAAAATATTAATATTTTAATGGTCTTAACAACAAATCATTGGTCAGGAAATTAGCAAGAATTAAACAAATAGATAAAAGTTAATATGGGAGGCTTTTCCCTTTGATTTCTTTAAATGTTTAAGTCTTGTGGCCCTTGATGGGCTGCATCAGGTGTGGCAGAGAACCAAATAATGACTTTTAAGAAAAAAAGAAAAAAAAAACATCCCAGAAGATATTTTTTGAAAATTTTGTACACCCAGACATGTGTTAATTTGAATTTTACATAAAACATTTTAATCATTATCATGATTTTACCTTTGTGTACAAGAAGTCTATATAAGTGACACAGCACGATCTGAATAATTCTGAATAATTTGAACTTAATCAAAAATGACGTGCATGATATATTCGCATCACATTATATGTAAAAATAATGTGGAAAAAGATTGATTCAGTGGTTCGTTCAGTGACCCTTTCACTAAGTTACATCAGGTGGCGACAGTGAGTGCCTTTTTAGATCTTGAGTAATTTTAGATGAGTAAGTCATTGTTTCATTCACTCAAAACATTCATTTAAAAAACAGGTTTTCAAGAGACAGTTTTTGGATTATGATTTATTAAAACTGGCATTTCCAATCCACAAAGAGAAGATCTGGTGAATTTATTTTCAAGAAAGATACTTCAGTCAGTGCAGGCTAGTTTTGAGAGTGGTCACAAATGAGGATAATTGAAAAAACAAAAAACAAAACATTTTTACATACGTGTATGAAGTAGTTTTTAATGATGCCATGATTAAAAATAGCTATCAGTCATTTTTACACATTTGTGTATAGCGGATGCTATGACCAACACAACGACAACACATATGGCTTGTCTTAGTGCTACAAACTTTCAAATGCACTGCTCTGCCCACTTTCCCTTCTTGTTGAAAGGGTGACGGACTGAAAGAATGACCTGCAGCCGAGCCAACATCAGCGAGTCAGCAGAGCCTTGGTCATTCATTTAAAAATAAATGAACCCAGTGTGTTCATTTCATTCACGAGCCACAGGAATAAAAAAGCAGCCTTTATTTGTCACATATACATTACAGCACAGTGAAATTCCTTTCTTTGCATATCCCAGCTTGTTAGGAAGCTGGGGTCAGATACAGCACCCCTGGAGCAGAGAGGATTAAGGGCCTTGCTCAAGGGCCCACCAGTAGCAGTTTGGCAGTGCTGGGGCTTGAACCCCTGACCTTCTGATCAGTAACCCAGAATCTTAACCACTGCGCCACTACAATTACCAGTTCATTTTGTTATCAGTTTGCTCAGAATCTGTAGGTCTACCACTCTTATTCAGACTCAAAGTAAGGAGCGTATTCTTTCAATACGTCCAACCACTGACATGCTCCTTCACAGCCCACACTGTAATGCAGTGTTTAGAAAGCAGGAAAAAGCTGCCAAAGCACTCATGTGTTTAACACAGGCGGGACTTAAGTGAACGAAAAATATGAGAAGCGAATGAGAACAATTTGTTCACTTAGAAGATTCATTCAAAAACACCAAGTGCTGGTAGAAAGGAAACTATTTCTAAATTACTGCTACTAATGAAACACACGTTACACATACACATGTTATTTTTTAAATTTGATCAATTTAATCAAGTAATTAGTAATTTATTTGTGATATGAAAAATAAGCCCACAGCATCAATATTCTAACATTAGGATTTAGGATCCATTATTGATCTGCCCTTATCTACCAAAACTTGTAGAAGTTAGAAGAAACCATGGTCAGCAACTCCATGCCTGGCTAATAATAATTTTTCGAGTGCATTTGGCTGTTATCCCAAAGGTTGGTGATTTGAGCTCACCCAGGGATGCCATTTATTTTTCCTTATTTAGTTGCACATTGTTCTGTACAGTGCATCACATACACTATAACTTAAACAAACTCCTCATACAATTGTAGATCCATAAACAAATTTGGGGTTTGTGGAAATTCCACTAAAATATATTGCCATAGTGTTTCATGGATGTTTTTTTTTAATCCATCTACCATCTATCCACTTTCATTTGTTTTAAGTTATTCAAGGATAATTGTTTTAAAAGCTAAGCTAAAATCTACATAGAGGATTCTGGTATGTATTTCCTCACGGGTCCAGTTGCAGCATCATCCACTGATCTATTTACCTTATATGCACCTGGACAAAATCAAGATGAATCAAGAATCAAGCCATTTTCTAGTGCTTGAGAATAAGCTGTTTAAATGCCATTATAACTAATTTCCTTATTAAAGGTCCCATTCTTGCACTATGCACTGGGATGGTGATTAACAATGTTTGTGAGCAA
The DNA here is from genome assembly GCA_037576825.1 of Pangasius krempfi. Classification (NCBI taxonomy): domain Eukaryota; kingdom Metazoa; phylum Chordata; class Actinopteri; order Siluriformes; family Pangasiidae; genus Pangasius; species Pangasius krempfi. The sequence goes on along the minus strand of CM074977.1, from coordinate 2,996,830 downwards.
ATAATATGAGGTTAGTCATTGTGAAAAATCCCAACTTTCCCCACTGGTAATTTTCCTGTGGGACTTTTTTCCTCAGAACCACACCTTCAAGTATGATCTAAGATGAGAGATGACTCTCACTGCCACCTGGTTTCTGTGTTTACAGCGAAGAAACAAAGTGATATCTTCACATCTGTGTAGCATCTTGCAATGGCATTTGTTCTGAACATGCAGGTGGTATGCCTTTTTTTTATTCAAAAGGGTATGTATGTGTATGCGTGTACAGGAGTTTCCACGATCCAGCTATAAGATCTGCGCAACTGACACACAGGTAAAGAAAGAGGAATGCGCACTTGGTTAAGCCATTCTCTTACAATACCATAAATTGCATAATAATTAGACAAGTAAATATGTCTATTTAATGAGTAAATTGTGGGATGCGTGCTTTACATTACATTTTAACCTATATTCAGCAAATATCTATATTAATGCACAGATCTATTCTATATACGAATATAAAATACTTTGAAAATATTCAAAGTAAATATTCTATAAATCATTTGTAAACAGTGAAGATAGATAATACGTGACAGTAGATAATAAGCTGATCATAAAGATCGTGCTGTAGAAATGTATTACTGAAAAAAAGTAATTCACTGATCAACACATTTAAATTAAGAGCAGAATTTTCACTTAAGTAAAATACATATGTATGTTCAACAAAAAGTAAATAGGTAAAAAATGTTTATGTTAAATTAATTAAATAGAAATACATTTACAAACTTACTACAATGTTTTAATATAGACATTATTAATATAGACACACACACACACACACACATATATATATATATATATATATATCTATATATATATATATATATATATATAGATAGATAGATAGATAGATAGACAATATAGACATTATATCAATATGTAAAAGCTACCAAAGCTACAACAGGTCAGCAGAGGATGCCATCACCACGGCGCTCCACTCTGCCCTGACCCATCTACGTTAAGATGCTATTTTTTGACTTCAGCTTGGCCTTTAACACCTTTAACCTCTTCAAGCTGATTTCCAAGCTTACCAACTTTGGCATCAGCAGCTCCTTTTGTAACTGGTCCCTGGACTTCCTCAGTAACACACCGCAGTCTTTTAGGTTTGATGACCAAATGTCCTCCACCCTCGTACTTTACGCTCTGTTCACCAATGACTGTGTACCTGTTCACTGCTTGAACTTCATAATCAAGTTCGCAGATGACATCATGGTGGTAGGCCTGAACAGCGACAGCGATGAGTGGCACACAAACAGGAGGTCGAGGACCTGGCAATGTGCTGTGCTGACAACAATGTGCTGAGGTTTGATGACAACAATGTGCTAAGGTTTGATGACCACATGTCCTCCACCCTCGTACTGAACACTGGCATCCCTCAGAGCTGTGTGCTTAGCCCTCTCCTCTACGCTCTGTTCACCAATGACTGTGTACCTGTTCATTGCTCGAACTTCATAATCAAGTTCGCAGATGACATCATGGTGGTAGGCCTGAACAGCGACAACGATGAGTGGCACACAGACAGGAGGTCGAGCACCTGGCAATGTGCTGTGCTGACAACAAACTGTCCCTCAACAACCAGAAGACCAGTCAGCTCTTTGTGGACTACTGGTGGAACAAGAAGAGCCACATGCACACCCTTATCTACATCAATGTGGCTGAGGTAGCCGTGTGGCTGGCTTTAAGTTTCTGGGTGTCCACATCTCCGAGGACCTTAACTGGGCCACCCTGATCAAGAAGGCTGGTCAACATCTTTACTTTCTGAGGACATTGAGAAAAGTGCCCCTATCTACTCAGATACTAGTGAGCTTCTATCGCTGTACCATCGAGAGCATACTAATGAACTGCATCTCAGTGTAGTACGGCAGCTACTCAGTGTCCGACCAGAAGGCCCTCCAGTGGGTGGTGAAAACAGCCCAACACATCACTGATGTCTTGCTACCCTTCATCTCAGACATCTATCATGGACGTTGTCTATGGAGGGTGAAAGGCATCATCAAGGAAATTTCTTACCCCAACTATAGACTGCTCACTCTTCTCCCATCCGAGAAGTGCTACAGGAGCCTCCGCTGCTGTACCAGCAGTCTAATTATTGATTAGATATTATTTTCAGTTCAATGTGAAAAATCCCCAGTCTTTCCTAGAAGAACAAGAACAGTCCATGTGGGGATTTCCCTTAAAGCTATACACAAATAAGGAGTCTTTTTTTTTTGTATTTTGCAGGTAGACTACATTTCACAAGATCTTACAGATCTTAGCTTGTCAAGGCACTAGCTGAATACTTGCCAAGAAAAATAACTATACAAACTATAGTATTGACACAGCAAAAACAGCACACACAAAACAACTCTATCAGAGGTAATTTCAACATTTTAAAAGGTGTCTATATGGGTCCACTCCCCATAGTGTTATTTTAATACTTTTAAAAGTGTTGGCAGTTTAACACTGTAGTGGGTCACAAACCAGTTTGCACCCATTATAACTTACAAAGATGCATTATTCAGAATGAATGATACAAAAATCTGTGTCTCCTTGAATCTTCCCCTAGTAAGAATTAGCAAAGGAAGCAGAATAAACAATAAATTGTGCAACCTCTTAAAAAAGCCAAAACAGAAAAAAGTGTTTGGCATGGTTCCATTCCTTTTTAATAGTTGTAAAGAAACTCTTTGGCTTCTGTACCTCCCTAAATGAAATGAAACAAAAAGTAAAAGGTAGGGGATAAAAACAGGCAAGCTTCATTATCAGTGTACAGTTTTAACCTGCAGGTAACGTAGGAGAAAGACAAACACGAACCAGGATGGGAGATTTTATTAGCTATTTCTTCGGTGAGGTAAGTTCTTTAAATTCAGAAGGAGGATAACCTTATACTTTAGTATAAGTAAATATATATTACAAAAGTCTGAGACCGTTAATGAACTTGCTTCTATTTTTCATTCTTTTCTATTTTAATACAGCAATTTTCATTGCAAATTATATTACTTGAGTAAAAAGTAGAATCTATGAAATATTTACATGAATTTTTGAGTTTCGTCCCCTTTTTGGTACGTTCCCTTTTCGCTTTAATGACAGTGTAAAGTTGTAATAATTGTCACTCGAGTTGGCATGGACCCCACAAGTTTGTGCAAGACCTTATGATCCAGTTTAGATAAAATCCATCGGCATGTCGTCTGATCACATGCTTCTGTAGAAGAGATTAGACCTGAGGGAAATCTGATCTTTTGGTTAACAGAGGTTAACATGCTCAATATCACACATTTGATAAGATTTAAATAGGGACTGAGGAATAGTGCAGAATCTTGAATATTAAATATTCAAGATATTGATCATTTACTTTCTTTGTTTTAAACATTTCAAAATTCTGAAACCTTCTGTTTATTTCCAATTTTAAATAAAAAATGAATCCCAGATTTTCAATGTGGTTTCACTGCTAAAAGAGGAATGACTAAATGGATTTCCCGGTGAAACACCTTGGTGGTAAATATGAGGTCTTTTAGTTCATCAGTTTCTTTAGATTTCACATTTATATTAAATAATAATATAAACCATTTATTGTTTATTAAAATATGTTTATTAAAATATTATTAAATGCCTTTAAGTAAAAAAAAAAGGTAGCTAATGAATTCAACACAACAAATTACCATAAACAGTCTAAAAGACTCAAGAGTTAAGCACCGCAACAACTTTAACAAGGTGAGACAGTGGTGTAGTGTAGCACTGCTACCTCACAGCTCCATGGTTTCCGTTTCAGTGCCTAGCTTGGGTTATTGTCATGTTTTGCCCATGCCTGCATGTCTGCGTCAGGTTTCTCCCCACCTCCCAAAACATGCCAGTAGGTGGACTGGCAAAGCTAAAATGTTCACACACCTAATTTAATATATTATACATATCTACACATACACACACTGCAAATGTATAAGTACTATGACCTGACTTCAGTCTAAAAATTAGGACGAAGTTTCTGATAAAGAAGACATATGTGAATGGTTTGCAGAGTTACCCCACGGACGCGACAGAGCAGACTGAGGACTCAAGCCCGGGGGCAAGCTCATCTCCAAATCCGGAAAAGGAGAAAAGTGATCTTCCATACATTCCACATGAAAGTAAGCTTTTAGCAATGCACTTTATCCAAAACTAAGTTTCAGTTGCGTTTCAGTTTGTCTCAAATGATGCTCAGAAAAATCATAATGTGCTATTTCAGACACTCCAAGGGACACACCAAGGACTGAGAGCATCTTCCAAACAACCAGTGCTGTTCAATCTGATCACACTGAAGATGTGGATAAGCTAGACATCTATGTAATTTATGCTGGGAAACAAACAGAAATCACGATATACCCCTTAGAGAAAATCTCTTGTTTGCTTCAGCAAGCATGTGAACAGGTGCAGAAGAAACCAGAGAACATGCGCCTTATTTTTGAGGGTAAATTTTTAAATTCTAACCATAATGTCATCTGTATTCATGAATATACACACTGTGGAAATGATATGAAGAATGTGTTCAACAACAAACAAGATTAAGAGTCAGAAGTGAGTACTTACCCATTAAATTAATAATATTAATAATACGTACATTAGTTATATTGCATCAGGCATCATTAGTTATATTGCATCATAATATTCAAAATAAAAAGTGAAACTTTTTAGCTTTGAGTCACCTCCTACACCATTCCTATGTTGATGCAATCAGTTATGGGTTCAATTTTAGTTTGTTCTTGCTCACAAGTCATCAGTGCGTTGGTATGTAAGGAGGACCAAAAGAACTTCTGATACTTGCGTTATTAAGTATTTGAATAGAAATGTGAAAGAAGAAGATTACATACATAAGAACAGAATAAAAGATAAAAACTCACATTAAGAAATACTTACTTTCTGCAGAACAAATGTAGGCAATACCCAATTGCTTAAAAACAGCGAGGAAGGTCTCAGCAACGGAAAGTTTATTAGAAGGAGAGAAAGAGTGACAGAAAGTGACTCTTTTTGCACTAAAAGAGCACAATGCAGCTGTCTTGTTGTGGATGTAAGATTTGTTGATTTGGCAGCTCTCTTGCAGAAAAATCATAGTTTAATATGCATGTACAAGCATTTAATATTAACATTTACCTGTCCTAAAGTGCATACTACAGAGTGACTAGTTTATCTAAATAGCAATGACCTAGTATGATCACTTTCATTAATCCGATGTGTGGTCACCTTGTATTTTGTTAGCAAATTTGCACAATTCTTTCTGAACAGAACAAATTAGAGTTCTCTGGCCTTTCCTTTAGCTAGCTAATATTAGCTGAAGAGCTTGCTACAATCTGCACTTTGTAGCCAGAACAAATTTTTCTCTAAAATGCAAACTGCAAATAACTATTAAAGGTTTGGTAACTCAGGCTGAGAAACAGCAGCTCAGAAACACCAAAAAGTATTTTTTCTCCACTAACTCAATAATAATGTATACTTCATTAAGAACAGTCTATGCACTACAGCTTTGTATGCATTGCAGCTTTAATTCAGGACTCAATAAATATAGTCGAATACAATTACTGCATTTCTTTATGTGATTGATATTTATTAATTGAATAAACATGGCCATTAATATTTGCTTTGTTAAATTTTTTTGCTTTCAGGAGAGCCACTGGATCTGACGAAGAGAGTGAGGCAGTACCCCAAGCTGCGAAGCGGAAAAAAAGTGCAACTCATTCGTGCTTCCTGAAAGACACTCAATTCTTTCATATCAGTGTTTCATTTTATTACAGTATGCATACTCTAAGACCACAAACTACTCTCATGTATTTTCAGTTAACCTTTGAATGACTGATCTTATATGTTGTTGTTTATGCAGTTAGACTTTAAGTTAAAATAAGGCCTTTAAGTTCTCACATTTTATGTTAGGCCATATATTATTGGAAAAGTATTTGCTGTACTATTAAATACAAATTTTACTACATTAATTTAGAATGTCAAAAGCTATCTGTAAAATAGGGGTTAAAAAGGCTCTGATAAAAACATTCTTTTCAAATTTTAACAAAATGTAGCTGTATATTTTAGCCTGCCCCATCTGACTATTTTCATCGTGGTTTAATTTAATTCCCTAATTAGTGTCCAGGTTTCGAAAAAGACACTCCAGTTAGGGCATATCATTCTCTTAACACTATGATAAAAGAGGTGGGTGTTGCAGTATAGGTCATTCTCTCAATACATAGTTCTTGTTACTGATTTTTCTGTTTGGAGAGATCTTATTTCCAGTTGTATTTATTCTATTGCAGCATGTGTCATACAAATGTACACAATTTATTTTATTTTATAAATTGCATTTATGTCACCCATGTCTATTCACGAAATATTATTATTCACAAACAAAGAATGTGTCCAAAGACTGTGTCTCTTACTGAGTGTTCTCTTAAAGGTGTTCTTAGTCTGCTGACTGCTAGTAATGATAGAAAATCATAAGACACGAGGTGCAGTTCTGCAATAAGAAAGAGTTGTTATTACCAGGGTTAATGATTAACTTCACTGCTTGGTATATTAGGATGTCTCCTCTCTAACCCGGTGTCCTGACAGTCTCTACTGTCATGAGCATATATAGCTCATATATTTTCACATACATATATGAATACTTAGCAAATAATATTTGATTCGCCAACCAAATTTATACACATAATGTTAAAAGGTATAATTATTAGCTTCATATCCTCCCCCTAACTTTGGTTTTAAACTGATGGTACTCCTAGTCCATGACCTAGCATGAGGATTTTTTTTTTTTTTTTTGAGATTATAAAGCACTTCTTTACATCACTCTGAACAAGGTCATTTGCTAAATTTTGTAAATGTAAGCAAATGAGTTGAATCTGGTTGATGCTGTTTTGTCTTAAGAGGCTGGAAAACTTCTAAATGGTCTCCAAATTGGCTGCTCATTCATAACCAGCTTCTCTGCCCACTCACAAGCTTTGCCAGTAAACTCCTCTTTCCATTCATCCAAAATGTGAATTGAATTTGAACAAATTTGAAATTTGAAAAATGAATTTGAACCATGGCAGAAAGATTGGGCCAATATTGGCAGACAACAATCGTGTTCAAGGCATACAAAACTAAATGACAGCACTAAAATAAAAGATGGCATTCAGTAATGATAGTAATGATTAAATCCACCAATTATATCACAGACATTAAAAATTTATGATAGATTTCATCTAATGAGCAGACTAGGTCTGGCAGCACTCTGACATCTACAGGTATCTGTAAGAAAACGTTTGAGATACTTTTGAGATACTCTTTAACATAAGCAGTGATTTTTTTTTTGCTATTGGAACTGTGATTTGGTTTACTGGCCTGCTGCATAGGGTTTGAGACTCGAGCTCAAGCTTACGCAACTGAATGGCACGGTCGGCTTCAATTTCAAGAGCTCTTAAATGAAACTGCTGAGACTCATTCTCCTGCTTCTTTAGCTCCAGATCAAGCTGTTTTAATTTAAGGGCAGTTTAAGGATCTAGACCAGATGCCTTTTTATCACTACCTACCGTACCTGACCCATCAGACATGGCTTCTGGACGATTTCAGTCTCTACTAATTTGAGATACAGCTCATCTTCTACCACTCGCTTCCACACCCCTCTGGAACCCATTATATTAAAAAAGTTGGCTATTAAAAGCAGATCTTTTTTCCTACAACATTTGAATTACTCCAGTGTAAGAGACAGCGTGAACATTATCAAATCAAAATCCATATGCTCAAATGTGCAATATTTTATAAATTTTATTTTATATAATTTTATTTATTTTATTATTCCTGAGGTCTGTATATATAGTTACAGTTTTAACTTTTCTTTCTTCCTTCTTTTTCTTTCTTCCTGCACTGTCTGTGAGCTGCTGTGACAAGTGAATTTCCCCACTGTGGGATCAATAAAGTTTATCTTATCTTATCTTATATCTTATGCAATATGGTAACCCCTCCCCCACTGAAGTTCAAAACAGTTCAAAGTTGTTTCACGTTGAAACATACTCACACATATAAAAATGAGACAGTGGAGTCTTTAAATACGAAAAAAGGGATGCATGAGTCCAAACAAGCCCCCACTTGTTACATACCTCCCGCAGTCCAGGGTTGGGGAAGGAGTAACATGGAAAGGAAAAGAGTAAAAGTAAAATATTTGCAAACCAAGAGCTTTCGTGCTCCTGTCCCAGTGATTAACGACTTCACACAGTTTTTGTAGAGATTAATAAACAAGGTTTATTTTGTAATTTTTCAACACAGAAGGGAAGCTTCAAAAAGGGCTTCAGGAAAGGACCAGGCCAAAAACCCACAAACAAAGTTGTTCTACCTTTTAGGAGGAGTCCTTCCTAAGCTTGAATATAAAATTGAAATAAATAAAATAAACCAAAATTAAAAATGTAATAAAAACATATAGTAAAGAAAACACTTGGGTGGGTAGCAAACAGTCAATATGAAAACTTCAGGAATAAAATAGTCCTAAATCTCAACTATTGTGCAAAGTGGTATTACTACTGATCTCTTCTGCCTGACGTAATTGCACAGTAGCAGTATTAAGTACACATCTGCTTGCAATAGTAGGTGGGAGTTTTACTCACTCAAAATTGTTCTGAGGGCAGAAAGGAAAATTATTGGTTTACGGAGATGACCAATGAAATCACAGAGGAGCCGGGATCAGAGACTTTCAAAAATTGTACTGTATTGTACTGTATGCTGCTCTCAGGCAGAAGTGTACTGTATAGGTTCATATTAGTGTGTTATTATTATTATTAGTGCCCTGTATGCTGCTCTCAGGCAGAAGTGTACTGTATAGGTTCATATTAGTGTGTTATTATTATTATTAGTGTCCTGTATGCTGCTCTCAGGCAGAAGTGTACTGTATAGGTTCATATTAGTGTGTTATTCTTATTATTATTATTAGTGTACTGTATGCTGCTCTCAGGCAGAAGTGTACTGTATAGGTTCAGATTAGTGTGTTATTATTATTATTATTATTAGTGTACTGTATGCTGCTCTCAGGCAGAAGTGTACTGTATAGGTTCAGATTAGTGTGTTATTATTATTATTATTATTAGTGTACTGTATGCTGCTCTCAGGCAGAAGTGTACTGTATAGGTTCAGATTAGTGTGTTATTA
>CM074977.1:2960578-2974361 GCA_037576825.1 Pangasius krempfi | reverse complement strand
GTGTAAAGCTGCTTTGAGACAATGACATTGTAAAAAGCGCTATACAAATAAACTGAATTGAATTGAATTGAATTATAGTAGAAGAACTGAGTTTTGGAGGACAGCATCATTGGACAGAGATTATGTGCATGCAACCATTACAGTCAGTGATTTTCACTAATATTAGACTTTTAAAATGTTTGAATTAAAATGAGAGATTTTATAGTAGAGAAATAGGGGAACATTGTGATAAAATTTATAATAAAAGCAAAACTGAAACTTTGTGCTAAGGAATTGGCTCTTTTAGGGGCACAGTATGAAAGGCACTTAATATCAACACCAACCTACCTTGCTGCCTTTCCTTTGCTATTAACCATCTTGTCCAGAGGAGTGTAAAATCTTACCTTATATTTGCCTCTATATTAGTGTTTTTATTTCTTGCTTGACAATAGCATTGTTTCATATAAGCTATTTTAACTTTCCATTGGAGATTTTATGTTGTTGCGTGCATACTGTGGTCAATGAATACATGGATATGGAGAGAGCACCCTTGCTAAGCCTACTAGCAGGAATTCGCCAGAATCAGAAGAACCGGGACAAAAAAAATTCTGCAGGTTTCTCCTGCACCCAACCAGTTAGAACCATTATTAATTATAAACCCTCAACTGTATCAACCCTCAATTATGGCCAGCACAACAGTATTCTATCTCAACCATGTCATAATCAACAAGAGTTTATTTTGTAATGGTACATACGTTATGTCCTTGTGGTTATATGTATTCTTGTGTTGTTAAATGATGTATTTATCTGTGTTTTAGGGCTCCTTCTGAAAAGAGGGTGGTTGAAGCAGGACCTGATGGCCAAGACCCGAAGAGGCAAGAGTGGTTCACCAAATACTTCTCTTTCTGAGCATACCTGGATCATAATTTTCTGATAGAGATGTCTGTTCAAATATACTTTGAATCCACGCAGAGTCCAAAAAAGTTTGGAAAGGTTACCAACAGGAACTCTTTCACACAAGCACATACAGACTGGTAACAAAATAAAGGAAAAAACTGTTGCCTTTGTTATGCTGTGTGTGGCAGCTTTTCAGGGCACAACAAATTAGGACAGTTAATGATGTTTTTCCTTTAATTGTTCACCTGTGTGTACAAAGTTATGCTGCCACACATCATGACTGTGAAGAAACAGAGGGAAGTGAAAACATGAATCCTCATAAATCCACCTGAAACATACCACTCTGTATCTATTTGTAGGCAAACTTGTATTTTCCCCTGATAAGATGATAATTAATGATTAATTCACATACAAATGATGCAACATGTACAGTTTGTGTTCATATATTGATATGGAGAATATGATTTATTGTTCAATGTATGGAATAACAATATTAATGTGTAATAATAATGGACTACCAATATTAATGTGTAACCATTTTTTTAAATTGATTAAAAACTGTTTGCAAATTATTACACATATTTTGGAATACCAAGTGCCTAACCAAAATTTGTCATATCAGCAACTGTTTGGAGAATTAAAAAATAAAAAAATTCACAGCACACTGAACCCTTCAAATAGGTGCACACAGGTATATTATACCCTACTGGCTAGACATTAATGGGCAAGTCAGATCAAACCATTACTAAGGTCATATTGTAATAATATTAACATAAGAACATTGTGAAAATGAAAACCTATAACCTAGGGAAGAGACATATGAAGACACAAATGAACGACTAAAATGAATGAGGGGAAAGTATTAGACTGGAATTGGACAATTTGAACATTAAAAGTTTAACACAATTATAATGATGTCAATATATACAGTATGGAAACAAATTATAAGATTATCTCAGAAAATAATCTCTTCTATGAAAAGTAATTCCATTGACCTCAGAATACTTGTTACTTGCCTATGAACTGAATTTTAGCTCATTTCCAAAGTCTTGACTGGTCAAGTGACATGAACGGCCATAGCAGAAGCATGATTTTTTTTTATTATGTAAACCATGTCTGTCTCGACCTCGAAGTTGGTGTTAATCAGCTATGCTATTATTTTAGCAACGGTTCCCAGACCTTTGGAAGCACAACACTGCCTCATCACAAACCTACTACCATAGTTCCTAGTGGTACTAGGGTACTTGCACATAATTTCTAATTTTATCTAATAGATGAACTGATTAGATTTTAGAATTGATCTAAACATGGTCAAGGTCACAGCAAAGTCAAATGTCAATACCTTCCTTGATATTGGAAGCATATTTTAAAGGTAGTTCTGGCATACAAATTAGTAAGAATAAGGACGCTGTCGACACTGTTGCTGTCTATCTCGACTTGTTTCATATTTTTATTTATATGATTTATTTGATATTCCTGATGTTATCACTTAGCAAATCATATTATGGAAAAATGTCAACAAAAATTTACTGATGTGTTTTATAGTTCTACTACATCCAAAAAACAGATTTGCAAACAAATATATTTGTAAACAACATTGTAAAAACAATACTTGACAATTGGTCTTGGAAAATGTCATTTTTACATGGAAAGAGACTATAACGGGTAACATTTTTCATCTAATGGCATTTTCAAAGGCCTATTTTTTACATGAAATTCATTGTGTTTAACTCTTAAATTGAGAAAAAATCTTGATAGTCAACTGATTAATTTTATAATTTTATTCAATAAAAAATATTTTATAAATTCAATAGTGAAACAAGAGAGGAGCAAGAGAGGAGCTGTAAGAGAGAAGCTGCAAGGCAGGGTGGAGAAACTCGACACGGCTGGTGGCCGATGATTGCAGAGGCAGCTCTCTACCCTCTTGCAGAAGCCTGGAGAGTATAAAAGGATCAGCGGCCGCTCTCAAGCTTAGCTAGGTATGGTAACATAGGGCACTAATCTCTCCCCCCCCGGGTGGAAGCTGACGTCAATGAGGACAAAGAGCCCAGACCTCTGCATGTTGAACCTCATCCAGCCTCAGAGTGACCGCTGTGCCTCCTGGGTCCTGCCTCAACGCTGCTTCCAGTTCGCCGCGCCCAACTCTGTGACAACCGCGACCTCACCTTTCCTCACCAGCTGTCTTCACCTCCACACCAGCCTTTTTCCTTCACCATCACTTAAAATAAAGAGCACCTTTCCCTCACCCCTGCCTCCTAGTGTCTGTGTTCAGCCCTCCTGCAACCACTCAGTGCTACAGTAGGATTAGAGTTTTTTGTAGGGTTAAGGTTTGGTTAGGTCTATGATTTGCCTAGGCTTAGAATTGGGCTACAATTAGTGTTTGAATGTTATGTCCCCTCCAGTTTCATTAGGGAGAGCTTACATCTGATCCAGTTTGTCAGTTTTTATTCTCCTGCCATTTTTCTTTTTTAATTACTTTTTTTGTTTACAGTAATTTAAGTAATTTAACCTTCCCTGTCTTCCTGCATCTAATATTGTCTTGGCATGAGAAGGTATATAGTTATAGCCATTTGGATTAAATGTAGCATCTATTCTTATCAGTTTAAATTGTTTAAACAATTTACACAGGTCTAAAGCAGAATTTCTTATTTAAATATCAAGACAAAATTATTACTTTCATGGAAGCAGACCAAAGCAGCAAAGCATTGCAGCTGATGAAATCCTCACAGAATATTTTGCTCCTTTTACTCTGAAATATATACACGTCTGTATCAGTTCATTAACTGAACTGATTCTGAAACTGAAACTTTGGTCAAACCACTAACTCTTGAAGAGGTAGAAAATGCAATAAACAATATGAGCAAAGGGATATGTCCAGGCTTAATTGGCCCTGTAGAGCTGTATTTTTGGTCTGAATTATTTTTATCCATATATTTGTACAGCTGTTATTTCTCTCCTCCTGAAGAAAGATAAGAACAATATCTTGCTTGAGCTACTGTCCACCCTCTCTGATAAAGACAGATATAAAATGCAAAAGATTTGGTATGATGTCTGGAGGCATTCATGAATAGACCCATTAAGACCAAACTGGTTTTATTAAAACACACAGTGTATCTCACAGTCTCTGCCAAATTTTTCATATCATTAAACCTTCTAATCAGATTATTTACCCCATGTAGTCTTTTCCTTTGGCGCAATGAAAGCCTTTGAGAACTCTTGAGTTATCTATGGGTCTTGATTTAGGATTTGTAAATATGATCGAAATAGTCTCTGCCCATGATAGCCTTAGATTCTTGTTTTGGCTGACAGAAGTGGAACCTGATGTGATCTTCTGTTGTAGCCCATCCACCTCAAGGTTTGATGTGTGGTGTGTTCTGAGATGCTTTTCTGCTCACCATGGTTGTAAAGAGTGCTTATTTGAGTTACTATAGACTTCCTGTCAGCTCCGACCAGTCTGGTCATTCTCCCCTGATCTCTCTCATCAACAAGGTTTTTCAGCCTGCAGACCCTCTGCTCACAGGATGTTTTTTGTTTGTTGCACCTTTCTGTGTAAACTCTAGAGACTGTTGTGTGTGAAATTCCCAGGAGATCAGCTGTTTCTGAAATACTAACACCAGCCCATCTGGCACCAACAACCACGATATGGTTAAAGTCACAGACTTTTTCCCCATTCTGATGTTTGATGTGAATGTAACAGATTTTACTCGATTCTGTTATGTTGCACTAATTCTGGATGTACTGGTGCTCATTATATGTGTGTGTGTGTGTGTGTGTGTGTGTGTGTGTGTGTGTGTGTGTGTGTGTGTGTGTGTGTGTGTGTGTGTGTGTAATGCATTTTTCCCCTCGGGCCTTGTCCGCTCTAGAGTGTCGCGGGTTTTTGAGTTCTTTCTAGTGTGAGTCGGAGAATAAAAAGTTAAGAAGAGTTCGGACGTTCTCGTTTATTGTTTTCTTATCCATAAGTGTTTAGGCGAACCCTGCACGAACGCTCGGTCACATTGATGGCAGCGGTTTTGTTTTATTTGCGTTTAGGTGGTTCAGTGTTACGGCAGGTGTTTAACTAGTTAGTTTATAGTCAAAAGTTCTTAGTGGAGTTAGCACGTGTGGGTTCAACGTGACACGGCCATCATGTGGTGTAAAGACGAGGATGATTTATATTCAAGACGAGACCGCGACAAGATTAATAGTGAGAATTGAGTTACCACCGCCGTTCTCCGGTGACGAGAAGCAGAGCTTTCCATGTTGGGCACGGCAGTTCGAGGTCGCGGTCAGAGCGCTCACAGAGGGAGATGGCGCTGCGTCCTATAATTATGAACTGGCGCGGATTCTACCGAAGAGGCTGTGCAACGCAGCATTTCTTTTGTGGGACAGCCTTCCTCACACTGTTCAGGCTGATTATACAGCGGCTAAAGAAAGACTCTAGGATGCTTTTCGACAGCGGCAGTTTACGGATCGCTTCAGAGCCAGCCTATCAGCCCACCCTCGTGCTCCGCGGGAAAGTTTGGAAGGGCGGAGATCAGCAGGCTAGTGAATATGAATATGGCGACAGAGCCCAAAGGGAAGAAAAATTTCATCATTTCCTTGCTGGTTTGGATCCTATGCTCAGAGCTAAATGCCATGAACAAGGAGTGACAGATTTGGAGGAGGCTGTGATAATTGCAGGTCGGTGTGAGAATGCTAGAGAGGCAATAAAGACTGATTACATGACTGGTAATGTGGCAGGAAGTAATAATGATGGAGGAGCTGTGGCTGCTGTTTATTCTGTGACTGATAATGGCGGACTTTATAGAGCTGTGGATCGATTGACAGAGGAAATGACGGATATGAGAATGGAATTGAGGTGCTTGGGCGAAGTAAACCAGAAACTGAAAGCCAGAGTGAGCCCTAGAACAATGGACGAGTGGGATGGAGGCTGCTCTCAGTCTTATGGAATGTGCCAGTGTGTCTGCGGTGGTCGCGGATGCCAGTTACGTGTCTTTGATAGCACTCGGAGAGGCCACTCACCTGAATTGTTCCAGCACCATGATGGGCGTACATCAGGTATGGATGTGCGTAGTTATGAAAACTCACACTCTCCTTTGTCTCCAGCGAGACGCAGCCCCAGCCCCGGTTCTCACAGATGAAACAGCTATGAGGATGATTCGAGAAAGCGAGGAGTATGTTTCATGTCACCTAGCAGAGCAGAGCGCCGCTACCAGTCGGAAAACTGACTGTGGCTGATGTTGCCTATGGGCCTTCAGATTGACAATGTCGATGTCAGTAATTCTGTATCAAAATTCAACGATGTAATTACGGACGCTGGCCAGGAGCTGTTAGTATCGTATGTGAAAGGAGTGATTGAAGGCGTGGAGGTTCAGATGTTAGTGGATTCTGGTTCTATTGTGTCTCTTATGAGTGCAGATTTTCGTATATCAATTCCTACACTTTGCAATCGCCCACTGAGAAAAGACTATGTGTCAGCCCATGCAGTGAATGGACAAATGCTAGATACAATGGGCACCATCACTGTAACATTCCAGCTGGAGTCATGGCAGCATGTGTTTCATGTGCTAAGAGAAACCACACAGACTGTGTTGCTGGGCTGGGACTTTCTGTTAAAAAATCATGCCTTACTGGACCTCAGCTGCGCTAAGCTACAACTGTGGGACATCACGGTTCTGCCACTTACCGGCAAAGACTTTGTTCCGACGTGCTGCAATGTGTCACTGGCCACCACTATAAATTTGCCACCTCTCAGCGAGACAATGGTATCAGTTAAAGTATGTTTACCTAACGCAGCCCATGTAGTGAGTGACTTTGTTGGATACATAGAACCCAATGTGGCGGAGTCTTCCAGTCTAATAGTAGCTCACACAGTGGCTGGGGTTCACAACGGACTGACGAAGGCTCAGATTTTGAATCCTACTGGACATGACATTTCATTGAAACAAGGGATGCACCTGGGTGAGTTATACTCAGTTGAGGATTCTGATGTTCACCTGTTTCATGACCCGGTTGATGTAGCTGCAGTGACCTCAGCTGCGCCTCCTATATCACTGGACGAGTCACCTATTTCTGATTCAGAGAAAGCTGCACTATTAGCATTGCTGTTGGAATTCAATGACATCTTCAGCTCCTCCAAACTATATATCCTGGCAAATATAAGCTAGTGAAACATTATATCAGAACTGGTGAGCAGACTCCCATCAAACAGCGTGCACATCATACATCTCCTGAAAAACGTGCCGAAATAGAAAGACAGGTGGCTGGCCTGCTTGCGGATGGTGTTATCGAGGAGAGCTGTAGTCCATGGGCATCGCCAGTTGTTTTGGTGAGAAAAAAGTGTGGCACCTGGCCTTTTTGTGTGGATCATAGACGCTTAAACAGTGTGACTATTAAAGACTCTCATCCTCTGCCTCGAGTGGATGACACACTAGACGCGCTGGCAGGTGCTGTGTGGTTCAGCGCATTCGATTTTTCTAATGGTTACTGGCAGGTGGAAGTTGCGGAGGAGGACCGTGAAAAGACGGCTTTTACGATAGGACAGGGCCTCTCTCAGTGTTAATCTATGCCAATGGGCCTTTCCAACGCCCCTGCCACATTTCAACGTTTGATGGAGCTGGTCCTCAGAGGGTTCGCGTGGCACATCTGCATGGTATACCTCGATGTTATTTTGATTTACAATAAAACCTTTGAGGAACACCTGTCAAGCCTCAAAGAGGTGTTTTTGAGAATCCAATCTGCAGGGTTGAGACTGAACCCACGCAAATGCCAGAGAACATGTAGTCTTCCTGGGCCATGTAGTTTCTCGAAAGACTCTTCAGCCCGACCCAAAGAACACAGAGAAAGTTTTGAACTGGGCAGTTCCCCGTTCTCCTTCTGAAGTGAGAGCCTTTGTGGGACTAATTTGTGGGACTATTATAGATGTTTCGTCAAGGACTTTTCAAAAATTGCTGCTCCATTGAACCAACTCATTGATAAAAAATGTGCCCTTTGTGTGGATGGCTGTGTGCGACCAATCATTTAACCACCTGAAAAATGTGTTGTCGTCTGAGCCTGTCATGATATTGCCTGACTTCAGTGTGCCCTTTAAAATCTACACTGATGCCTCCAACCTGGCTGTCGGTGCAGTTCTCGCGCAGGACAGAGATGGGTGTGAACATGTGGTGGCATATGCCAGCCAGGCATTGAATTCCACACATTGGTCCACATTTGATCGTGAGTTGTGGGCTATTGTGTGGGCAGTAAGGGAATTCAAGCACTACATTGGACTTGCCTCATTTACCATTATCACGGACCATCAACTGTGACCTTAGCCCTTCGGCGAGTGTCCATTGATGATGACCCAACAGGAAGAAGAGTGAGATGGATCCTGGAGCTTGATCCATTAAATTGGGTCATTGTACACAAAGATGGACAGCATCACAAAAACGTGGACACGCTTTCTCGCCGCCCTGGGACACCTGACATGAAAGTGGTGGAGGACAGTGTTAAAAGGGTACTGCAAGTGAATGTGGTGAGTTCTAATCAAATGGACACTGACATTCCATGTTCCTCTGAAGTCACTGATTCTGCAGGACATGCGACTGAGGAGGACTCACTTGACAATTCAGACTGCATGTCTCCCATTAATGCTTTGTCCCATAGTTTATCAGACATTAGAGCTATGCAGAATGTTGACCCTGACGTTAAGACTGCTTTGAGCTGGGTGGCACAATCTCAAAGACCGTCCAGGAGAAAGTTACAAGGAGCTTCTCAGTGCTTGTGGAAGCTTTGGTCTGAATTCAACCATCTTTCTATCATTGATGGACTGTTATGCCGCTCAGTTTGCTGCCCCCTCACGAGTAAACCTGTAGTCCAAATAGTTGTTCCCTCTGCTCTAAAATCGGACATTCTTTTGCAATTGCATGGTGCCCCAGCTTCGGCCCATTTCTCTTCAGAGCGCGTGTGGGAATGGGCGAGACAATTTTGTTACTGGCCTTCCATGTACAGGGACATCAAAGCATGGTGTGAGCAGTGCAAGGCGTGCCAGACATGGTGCAGTCCTGTTCCAGCCCACCATGCGCCGATGGGTGGATCCCAGTCAGTGCGGCCATTTGAACGAGTGGCTATGGACATGTTAGAGCTGCCTGTGACTTCAAAAGGACACCGGTATGTGCTGTTTGTCAAGGACTATTTCACTAAATTTGCCAATTTGTATCCCTTGCCTAATCAGTAGCACATTGTCTGTTTGAGGAATATGTTCTACTTCATGGCGTTCCAGAGACTTTGCATTCGGACCAGGGTCGTCAGTTTGAAGCGGAGGTGGCTGAGACTCTCTGCCATCTTCTGAACATTAAAAAGACTCGCACCACGCCATACCATCCAAAATCTGATTGATCAGCTGGCTAAGACACTTTTGATTTATGGGGGGGAATGGGACGATTATGTGAAGCATGTGGCATGTGGCATTATTGCAATACAATAACTCACTCCAACACTCATTTCGCACCTTTCTTCTTGACCCACAGTCGGGAAGCACGGGTTCCCACTGATGTACTGTTACCCACTCGTGCTCTTGACTCTCAGATGTCGGTATCACATGCTGAGTTTGTTTCCTCATTGCTGACAAAACGGAATTCTGCCTTTCTCGGTGCAAGGATGCGAAACTGTACCATGATGTTTGGCTTGCGTCACCGGCCTTATGATGTAGGTGCCATGGTGTGGCTCCACAACCCAGTGGAGAGCCGCATGAAGCTGGCACCCCATTGGAAGGGACCTTATGAAATTGTGCAAGTCATGGACTCATGAACTGGGACTGACTTATCAGATTATAAATCCTTTTGACGCTGGTAAGAGGGCACAGGTAGTGCATTATAATAGGTTGCAGCCATACACATTACCTGTTTCTTCCCTGTCTCAAATCCAGACACTGTCCAATGCTCCAGATTCACAGCTTGAGTCATTTCCCCTTGAGTCTGAAGTTTCTGGTGGAGTGGAGTGTGTTTCTCCCCAGATAGATCTGAGTACTTTGTCTGACTCGCAATGTTCAGTTAAGGAGTCTGAGCTACTGAGTGTTAGTAAGACTGGGAGAGTTCGTAGACCTCCTGGCCAGGATTTTAAAGGATTTTGTTATGTATTGAAGTAACTGTTTGCCTCTGTGTATGGGAGCGTGCTAGTAAGATTTTGTTCTATTGCTGAGCCTGTTGTTTCTATAAAAAAAGAAAGAACAAAGGTTTGAAAAATGGGAAAAAAATTACTGTGTAAGCTTTGAAAAAAAAGTGAAAGATGGAAAGAGGAGAAATGAGTTCAAACAAAGCTAAATATATGTAGGCGGAATGTTGTGTTCTATTAACAGGCTTGTTGCCATGTTAAAAATGTGCTCTGTACTTTGTTTTGTGTCTTATTGTACACAGATGTTTATTGTTTCTGACTTTGACTTTGTTATTCTGGCACATAAAAGGGGACGTTTATTTTGTGAGGGGGGGACATATGTAACAGACTTTATTCGATTCTGTTATGTTGCACTAATTCTGGATGTACTGGCACTTATTATATGTGTGTGTGTGTAATGCATTTTTCCCATCGGGGCTTGCCATAGATAGGCAATGGACATGCGCACTTGTCCGATCTAGAGTGTCGCGGGTTTTTTAGTTCTTTCTGGTGTGTGTCGGAGAATAAAAAGTTAAGAAGAGTTCAGACGTTCTCGTTTATTGTTAAAATGGATGGTGAATGTATATAGATAAATTTCCATAGATGCCTCAATTTGGTCATAGTTTCCAAGCCCCTTAAAAGCTCACATATCTGTAGTGAAAAGGAACATCCTCCCTCACAATAATTTCTATAGCTCCATGATTCCTCTACCTCCTCCAGCTGGCTAATGGGACAAATGTAATCTCAAATTACATCTGAAATGCAAAATGCCCACATAAAGCTACCAACCATATAGTACACAAGGGCAGATGGTGGGATTTACTCCCTGACTTCAAACTATATGCTTAGTCTTTTACTTTACAGCCACTGTCAGTTTGATTTAACCATAGGTGTACTGAAGTGTCTAGTGTGACAGATATTTTTTTTATATATGTTCCTACTTGACAATGCAAACTAGTTTTCAGACGTTTTTTTTTTTTTCAAAACAACTTCAACTCCACATTTCAACACTAAAGATTCTGCTATGTGCTCTTACAGCTGCTAAAATACTGTTAGTAAATTGCTGGACCACACCACGTGTATGAGTAAACATGTTTGGTCCCTGACCCTAACAATACCAAGAATAGAGTGCTGGATCATTTGTATCTGAAATGTTTTCATGCATGTGTAATTCTTATCTGTATTAAACAAATATACAATTTTTTTGCAGTAGTAGTTGAGTAGTTAATATGGAACTTTGTCTCTATAAATGATGCAAAGAAAAGCAGGCAGTTTTATCATTTAAAAACATGCAACCAATTGCTTTGCACTTTTATAAAATCACATGGAAACAGTAAAGGCCAAATCACAAAACCACACTTTCTATACTCTGTGCACTTTAATTAAAATCATCAAAGATCATCAGTCTACAAAGATGTCATGATTGTACACAAATAAACTGTCCCTCAGTCTCATTTCATGTTTTTTGGTAAGCAGTTTTGTAGCACGCAGCTCACTACGACAAAACAGACTTTAGTAATAACTAGATATTACTAATAACTAGAGCAAAGTAAACTACTACCTCTTTCTGGAGCTTTACATCCAGTCTGTTGTTAATGCGATCTTCTGCAGAATTAAAAGCAAAAGGTGGTTTAACAAATTATTAGTTAAGGAGTGTGCAAACTTATGCAGCCAGGTTATTGTAGTTATTTTTTTTTTTTTTGCCAAAAATTTGTTATTTGTTTTTCACTTTAATTTTGTTGGTTTCTTTGATGGTTGATCACATTAAAGGTAGAAAATGATATTAAATAATTTATCTTGGTTTAATTTTTTAATATTTAAAAAAACGTCTCTAGGTTATGCATGTAACCATGGTTCCCAGAGGGAACGAGACACTGCATCGAAACGCTATGGGAACGAGTATGCCCACGCCGCCAGACTTACAAATCCTTGCCTAGTGTGGAAGAGCACAGCTAGGGCAAGAGAACTGAAGAGCCTGGAGTGGCTTGCATCTCAAGGCCATAGAACCTGGCGAACGTCAGGGGTGTGGACCAACCCGCAGTATTGTAGATGTCCTGCATGGATACACCTGCCAAAAAGGCCTTGGAGGCCGCCACTCTTCTGGTAGAGTGAGCCTTGACCCCCAAGGGCGGGGGGAGATCAGAGGCTAGACAGATGGCATCCACGATCCACCGACTGAGGGTCTGCTTAGTAGCAGGAAGACCCCTCTTAGGGGGACCAAAACACACAAACAATTGGTCCGCCCTTCTCCACAGGGCAGCTCAGTGGATGTATGTGTCCGGTGCTCGCAGTTAATACAGTTAAGCCTCTGCTGGTCGGGCTCCTGAAAGGGAGGAGGATAGAAGGCCTGGAGTACGACCGGCCGTGGTGTAGAGGAGGGAATTTTAGGTACATAACCCGCTCGAGGGTAAAGAAACGCTTTGGCCAGACTGGGCGCAAAGTCTAAGTAAGAGGGGGCCACAGAGAGGGCCTGTAGATCCCCAACTGTCTTAAGAGAGGAAATCGCCAGAAGAAAGGCAGTCTTCATAGTGAGAAGACAATCAGAAATCCCCTCTATAGGCTCGAAAGGGTCGAAAGGGGGTTTACACAGAGCCTCTAACACCATAGCCAGGTCCCAGGGAGGGACACGAGACCGCACCGGAGGCCTGAGCCTCAGCGCACCGCTGAGGAAACGTGTAACCAGGGGGTGTCTGCCCACAGACTGACCACTAAGAGGTGCGTGGTAGGCCGCAATGGCCGCCATGTAGACCTTCAAGGTAGAGTGGGTCAACCCTGTGGAGAATCGGGCCTGCAGGAACTCCAGCACTGTACCAACTGGGCAGTTAACTGGGTCGAGCCGGCGGTCTCCACACCAAGAAGTGAAAAGTTTCCACCTCAAGGAGTACAGTCTCCTCGTTGAGGGAGCTCTGGATTGGAGAATGGTCTCAACAACATCGGCTGAGAGACTGGAAGCTACGAGTTGTGCCCCCTCAGAGGCCACACCCACAGCTTCCACAACTCTGGGCGGGGGTGGAAGATGGTGCCCCCCGCCTGAGAGGAGATCCCTCCTGACGGGAATCTCCCATGGAGAGCCGTTGAGAAGGGAAATCAGGTCCGAGAAACATATTCGGCCCGGCCAGAACAGGGCTACTTGCAACAGATGGACCCCGTCCCGGTGCACCCTCTCCAGCCTCGGCCAAGTCTGTACCATAGCATCCAGTCCAAGAGAAGCTGGATGAGTCAGAGAGAACCAGAGGGGACAGTGCGATGTCTCCTGAGTCACAAACAGATGCACCTGAGCCTGGCCAAACATTCTCCATATCTGCTTCACCACATCAGGGTGGAGCCTCCATTTCCCGGGCTTCGGCCCCTGCCTCAACAGGGCGTCTGCTCCCATATTGAGATGTCCAGGGATGTAAACTGCTCCCAGCGAGAGGAGTTTCCCCAGGACCACACAAGGATCTGGTGCGCCAGCCTGTAAAGCAGGCATATAGTTATAGTAAAGGTTGAGAGGGGGCGTGGTTTTCATTGAAGGATATGATAGTTCTCAAAACGTTGCTTGGCTGTTTCCTACTCACTTTATTTAGCTGTTAGTTGCAGGGAAGCTGGTGCTTGGCTAACTTGTCATGGAAACAGGCTAAATGTAGAAGAGTGTCATGTTTGTGTTGTGGCATATGTTGATTATCATTATCAATAAAGGATTATTGTTCTCACATCCTGCCACTGAATAGTTTGTCTGGCAAACGGTACATTTCGGACTGCATTGTGCCGAGTGTGAAATTTGGTGGAGGAGGAATTATGGTGTGGGGTTGTTTTTCAG
>CM074977.1:2947192-2960478 GCA_037576825.1 Pangasius krempfi | reverse complement strand
AATATTCGCTTCTGCCATTTTACTGAAAAACAAACTCTCACACAGTCACTAACTGCAGCTCACACTTCCTGGTTCAGCTTGTAAATGCTGTGTGGTAAACAGGTGTGTCTGAAGAAAAGAAAAAGGTATGAAACTGATCCGCACGCTGTACGACCTCAAACTGAACAGGTACAGATGAGTTTCATTTCCGTTTCCTATAGAGTAAGAGCAGAGTTGCCAGGTCTGTGTGAGAGAACCGGCTTAATCTACATTTTAAACTGAACAAATAGTTCACAAATTCAGCTCTAATTTCAAAAACTTTTACCCTCTAAAATCCTTTATTAGACAACAATGTTTATAAAGAAGCTTAACATGTACACCGTTTTCTTAATCATTGCTTTTATCAAGGACTGAAAATGACCTCATATTATTATATGCACTGACATAAAAAACAAGAGAAAAACAGTTCACTGAGACAAGCACATTCTTAAAGAAAATATGGTCTACTCTGTTCGTTTCTTCTTCTTAGTACAGACACAAAAACATCCAAATTTTCCATCGATCTGGCTTGCAAAACCACAGACAAAAAACCGTGGGATAATCACAGATCTGGCAACACAAAGAGTTGCGAAATAGGGTGAAGAAAACGCAAGAGCGGTTAAGAACAGATTATCACGTTTTTCAGAGAGAAAAGTATATTGGTACTATTTTGAGATTTTAAATACAAACCTTACAATACATTACCTGAAATGATGACAATTCCATGCATAGTGTTCAGCAAAATAACTATACAGTCGCCGTCACTTTATTAGGAACAGTCATTTATGCACTTGTCTAATCAGCCAATCATGTGGCAGCAGCACAATGCATAAAATCATGCAGGTACAGGTCATGAGCTTCAGTTAATTCTCACATCAAACATCAGAATGGGGAGAAAGTGTGATCTCTGTGACTTTAACCGTGACATGGTTGTTGGTTCCAGATGGGCTGGTTTGAGTATTTCAGAAACTGCTGATCTCCTGGGAATTTCACACACAACAGTCTCTTAAAAGAGTTTAAAAAAATAAATAAATAAACAAAATTAAAAAAAAAAAAAAACTCACCCTCACTCTCCTGCTTTGGCCTACATGCCTGACTAGAGTGCAACTTGATTTTGATTGAAAGGGACTTCGATTGACTGTTCATACTCACTCACAGCACTGATGGACAGCAGGTCTCAATGTTTTATGTTGTAGAACTAAAAACAAAAAATGCAAACATATTCTGTCCTTTGTCAAGGGCACAGAGGTTGAGGGTCCATCCTGAAGCAATGAAGACTAAGTCCTACTCCCTCTATAGAACTGCAGACCTCACAGTGGTACTGGCTATTTCAAGTGCT
This sequence comes from Pangasius krempfi, assembly GCA_037576825.1. Lineage (NCBI taxonomy): Eukaryota > Metazoa > Chordata > Actinopteri > Siluriformes > Pangasiidae > Pangasius > Pangasius krempfi. The sequence goes on along the minus strand of CM074977.1, from coordinate 2,959,121 downwards.
CTTCAGTATCATTTTCAAAGCAGCAGCTGGTGAAAATGCTTATGTAACCACAAAAACCTTATATTTAACAATATGAGGGTCCTGATAACCTCAGGGATGTCAAATTAGTCATAACAGTGAAAAAAGAAATAATTTCAAGACAGTTTTTATATGAGTTAATGACAAGGCATCAATTCTGCAATTATAATAAAGTTTATTGGTTATAGTAAAGTACATTTCAGCAGCAATTAAGATGCCATTGCATTATATACCAGGATTGCAGATTTTGTTATATCTTTTGTCTTGATTTATATTAGTGTACCAGACCTGATATTAAACTTAATTAGCAGATTCAGGCTGTAGAAGGTCAAAGAATACAGATAAAGTAAAAATACAGAACACCTGGGTATTACTCATTAATTTTTAACATGATTGTGACCTAAGAATTTTAACTACAACATGTGGAAGATACAGCATCCAAATCTCTCCATAAGATGTTTCATAGGCATTTCTATAAAATCAAACTTACATCTGGTCAGAGAGCCTGTAGGATATATTAGAGCATAATAATATTTTATCCAACTGAAAAATGTTTGATTTGTAAGTAAAATAATAAAACCTGTATCATTGATAATTATAGCAAGAGTACTATGGTAAAGGAAGTTACTGATTATTTTACAAGTGTAAAATAAATAAAAATAAAAATAGAAAAATAACATAGAGAATCATTATTGTGCAAATGGGAGTCTTGTATTACAATGTAGATAATGCAGTTTGAACAGTGTTAGCATTATAGTGTTAATACACTATAATGCTAACACTGATTTACTTCTTTCAATGGATCTTGGATGACTGTAGCCTCTTGAATAGTTTACTTTTATTGCTGACTATTGTGACATTAATTAGAATTAATTAGGGAGTGTTTTGTTTTAATTAGATCTACATAGGGGTAAATTGGTAGGGGTCACAAATAAGTGACTAGAGGACAGAAGCTTGTTTTCATTTACATTTACGGCATTTGGCAGACGCCCTTATCCAGAGTGACTTACAATTATCTCATTTACACAACTGAGGGTTAAGGGCCTTGCTCAAGGGCCCAGCAGTGGCAGCTTTGTGGTACTGGGGCTTGAACTCATAACCTACTGATCAGTAGTCCAACATCTTAACCACTGAGCTACCACTGCCCACGTTGAGTCATCATTTACACTTATTTTGATGTACAACAGTTTCATGACTCAGACACATTACTTTTATACACCATACTAGGTGCTCAAGTGTGCATAATTGTATCGCCACAAACAGTTCCGAGATCACTGTGAAATTTGCTGATGACACCGATGCACTAGGACGGATCACCAGTAATAATGAATGGGAATACCTGGAGGAAGTGGAAACCCTGTGGAGAGAGTACCAGAGTGCTCACATCTCTGAGGATTTGAGCTGGTCACTTGATGCTGAGATACTAGTGAAGAAGACACGATTACACTTGTACTACCTCTGCATGCTGAAAAACTCTCACTTTTCCAGTGCACCTTAGAGAGCATCCTGACAGGCAACATTACTTAATGGGTCAGAAACAGCACTCTTCCCTGCTGAGGCATAGTCATGAAGGCTACAGAATGCATTACTGTGATGGCTTTCCCAAATCTGCAGGATATTTATATCAAGCAGTGCAAATCCAAAGCAAGGAAAACCATTTTGCATAACTGTTTACATAGAGAACAGTGGTAGATATGAACACCTAGACTACATATTTAATTTCTTTTTATTTTTAACACCATTTATTTTCATAGATTGCTAACATTAACTTTTATATAGTTTTTACTGACTGCATTTTTTAGGTTTAAACTGGTTAGTTAGTTGTTTTTTTGTTTTTTTAAATTTCTTTATAGACTTTAAACAAACAGTCAGTTTTATAATCTCTTGACATTATGAAACAATGTTTGTTAATGGTAGCATGGCTTGATTTCTATATCACTTTAATGTGTACCATACAGGGTTCAATCTTCCAAAATGATCTATTTTCAGTAGCACAGTTTTACTGTTGAATGGTGATTTAGCCCAAACCCGGGGTAAAGAGGCTGAGTGAATGTGGCGTGAACTCTGTGGAGGAGCTTCATCGTGTCAGAGACGCTGTAGAAGGACAGAATTCCTGCCTTGTGATCCACATACACTCCTATTCTAGAGGAGCTGGGGTTTACAGAGACATTAGTTTCTTGGTTGTTGTGTAAGAATGAGCAGCGAGAGGAGTAGCACTGCAAATTCCAGGACTTATCATTGCGCCCAAACACACACTCATTACCGCTTCCCTTCCTCATGATGTCTTTATATGACACTGCTATAGAAACCCCTTTATTCCCACTCCACTCCACCTCCCAGTAACAGGGTTCACACACACTCTCACCACACAACACCTGGGAGTAAAAGTTAAAGCTCTCTGGATATTCATACCACTCCTGCTGCTTAACTATGTTTTGACGAAAACCATTAACATATCTATACTCATTATATGTCTGGATGTCTTTGTCAGTCGCCATTCTGCTCGAGTCAGACAGTTGGAGGCGTTGATGTGCTGTTTTGGGATCCAGGGTGAGCTTCCTGGAATCTGATGGAAAGAAAAAAAATTATTTAAAAATATTTTGTGTTTTTGTCTTAGTGGTGGCGTAACTGTCACCTAAATATTTAAAGAAAACATAATCCTATTACAGTGCTGTATTTTGGGGGGATTTTTTAAAAAGATTTTCTCCCTAATTTAGTAATTTAGTCAATTTCCACGGCAGCTTTTAACCAGGGAGGGCAAAGGCTTCACGTGCTTCCTACATGGCACATGAAGCCAGCTGACCACATCTTTTCAAACTACTGCTCATGCAACTTCCGCATGCACAGAAATTGCACATGCACAGACACCCATGACTGGCTACTGTTGCTGTGATTGATAGGTGAGAGAGTATGCCTCTCCCACCCTGAGAGCACAGCCAATTTTACTCTCTTGGACTCCTGGCCATGGATGGCTATGGCATCTTCAGGATTTGAACTTGCAATCTCTAGATGATGCTTTTCTATTGTGTGTCTGTGCCTGTGTGTGTGGAAGAGACACTTACATTGTAGAAATTCCTCTCTGCTTTGGGGTGGTAAGATCAGGACTTTCTTCACTAGGGAACAGTTAAACAAAGTTACAGGTACAATCACTGTTATCACAATGAGACAGTGAAAACAACATGTCCAGCCAAATATGTAATATGATACAAATGTTTTCAATTAGCCAAGACACTTTTAAGTCCATGGCTTGATTCTTTATTATTGCAATGTAGCTACAAGGATAGCGTAACTAATAGGTAAGTGCAGCTTACAGTACATTGCATATACTGCATCCTGCCTGCCTACACCTTCCAACCACTTGCATTTTTTCAGTATCACAAACAGAACTGCAGATATGGTTTCTGACACTGTAGGACATGGTTATCTATAAAATTAGACAAAATTGAGCACTGAATTGAGAAAGGTGTAGCCCAAGGTTTGAAGGCAGAATTGTAGTATATAAGTGATTCAGATAATAATATATTTCCAACTGTATTAATACATTTTATTATTTTTACAATGGACTTATCCTTTTTATTCTAAAACCACACAGGATTAAGCAAAACGTCCAATTCCGTCCAAGCAAATAAGACATTTCCACTATGACCACCACCTAAAATCACCTAAAACTTAGTCACTATGTCAAAATTTAGCAGACTTGATCACAAAATTCTCGAGGACACAGTTGATAAACTGCAGCCTTGATACTTTACCAACTGATTTTTAAAATAAACTTTCAGACTACAGATCTACAACAAATTATTAATAGCTCACTCATCAGGTATTTTCACTAGATCATTAAAAACAGCAGTCATTAAGCCCCTCTTAAAGAAAAGATCCCTGGATGCTTCCATACTAAGCAACTATAGACCTGTTTTAAATATTCCCTTCATAGGTAAGATAATAGACAAAGTTATATACAACCAACTTAGTAAATTTTTTAATGTAAACAGATATTATAACAAATTTCTATCAGGTTTCTGACCTCACCACTGGACTAAGACTGCCCTTACAAAGGTGTTAAATGACATCATCACAATGACAAGTGGAATCCCACAGGGTTTAATTCTTGGACCCATTTTATTCAATCTCTATATGTTTCCATTATGTCAAATCATACAGAACAACACTGCTTACCATAGTTATGCAGATGATACTCAACTATACGTCACTTTCTCACCAAATGATTACAAACCAATAGATTCACTGTGTTAGTGTACAGAACAGATAAATCATTGAATGAGTCAAAATCTCCTTAAATTAAATAAGGACAAAACAAGGAGGACACACTCATAGTTAATTAAAGCTGTCACCACACCAGCATCTTAAAAAGACTACCAGAATTAAAGGCTTATTGTCCCTACAAGACCATGAAAAACTAATCCACACTGAACAACTGATCCCAGCTGGATCGACTTCTGTTATGGTCTTCTAACCGGACTTCCTAAAAAGACCATTATACAGCTGCAACTCATTCGAAATGCTGCTGCAAGAGTTCTAACCAAAACCAGGAGAACAGAGCACAATTATAAAATCTTTACACTGGCTTCCAGTTACATAATCGATTTCAAAGTGCTGCTTCTAGTTTATAAATCACAAAATGGTCTGGGTCCTGAATACATCTCTGATATGCTATAAAAAATATATAAACCCAGCAGGTCCCTTAGCTCCATGGCTGCAGGTCAGCTGGTAGTATTCAGAACCCAAACTAAACATGGTGAAGCACCATTTAATTTCTATGCCGCTCTAAACTGAAATCAGCTCCCAGAAGATGGTAGATGTGCCACAAATGTAGCTATTTTTATATCTAAATTAAAACATTTCTTTTTTCATTTGCCAACACTTTTAGGACTATATTAGATAACTATAAACATGAATTAGGTAAAAAATAATGACGGAAACTATACTAAACATACTGCTGTTATAAAACTACAAAAGTGGAAAAGTATGCAAATATCATTTTGGCCAAACTGTCACATTAAAAGGACAGCACTATCCCAGGTTCATGAAACTGCTTCAAAAAAAGCAGCTGTTTAAACTGCCTTATATTACAGAATGAGTTCTTTCTTTTTCATAAAATGTTGATGACAGGTCTGTGAAACTATTAAAATAAAAATAAACATCACAACAGACGTCACTTCACAGATTTCATTAAATCATAAATGCAAAAACTGACCATTTATCCAAGCTGTGCCCAACATTACAGAGAATTTCTAAACTTTTCTAAAAATGTAAGCAAATCTATGCTACGGTTTAGAAAGTAACCGACATTTTGTAAACTACTGAAAATGTGTCCCAGTAAGGTGCCCCCAAATCCCACTATGTCAGCCTTCTCAGAGTAATCAGTGCTGATCTAGAGGCAGATTTTTATTTTACATTCTGATTTATGGATCCATGTGGACAAAAAGCTGATCTATGCTCAAACATCAATATTTATGCTTTTAGGTATATAAGACAAAATGAATCAGAAATGTTGTATAGGTGTTATGTCTAGAATATGATAACAGAAAAAGCAGAGTTTTAGAGTTACCTAGGAGCTGAAGTTATATTTATTGCAAGTACCAGTGGCACAATCACAAATAAATCTAATGTGATATTGTGTAGAATATATTAATATTTTTGAAATTGTATGGTTTATGTTGTGCTAAATATATTTGGAGAGAATGTAACGTTAAAAGCTCTGTCTTACCTTCACGTGATATCGTCTTATGATATGCTTCCAGCTTCTCTTGTAACTGAGACACAGACTTTACTACATCTTCAAAAAAGAGGGAAGAACTGGCCACAACGGTGGATAAATCTGCAGATCCAGGAGAGGTCATGACAGGCTGAAAACTCTACACAGAGACAAAGAGAATCAAAGAGAATTAAAAAGAATCAAAAAGAAAAAGGAACTGAAACTACCAAGGAAGTGACAGTACATAACAAACATGCGACATGTGACTGATGTTTGGACTCCTGCATTAGGAGTATTTGTAGTTTCCTAATAAAAAATAGTGTAGCCATATGCCCATTTATCTTTGACCTTAGAAGAAAAACTGTCGTACATCAAATGATCCACAGGAAGTATGTGGCAGGTGGGGGTGTAGTTTAGTGGGAGTCTGCAACAAGAATGTGGGGGAATGAGCAAATTAACATTGCACACCTGTCAGTTATTTGTGAATGCTTATTTAACCTGCAGTTTCTCTTTATTTCTCTCTCTGTCTTTCTCTCTTTCAGTAAGCAGGGCCATTGGGCGTGTGTGTAGGTAATAGCGGAGCTGAGCTGAGCTGGACTAAGTTAAACTAGACTAAACCAAGCCGTTGGAAAGCTGCCGATTTTTCTTTGTTTTTGGTCCTATGGTTTGCTTTGTTTTCTCCCTGCAGAGGCACTAACACATAAAATAAATGCTCTTGAAGTCATTTCACCCTGAGTCCACTGTATCCCTGAGCTGCATAGTGTCACACTGGTTCCCAAAACCCGGGAGGAAGCAGCACGGAGAATATCTTCATGCAGACATGGACCCCAGTCCTTTTGCCCAGATGATCCAGTTGCTAGTTCAGATGCAGGAGCGACAGCATCAGGTTCTTATGAGTCTCCAACAGCAGCAGGAGATTCTGACCAGAGTGGTGGTTGGGCAAGCCTTCTCCTCTGCCTGTAGTCTGCCACCTGACAGCTGGACTACAAGGCCGTGAGGAAGGCCACGCTTGGGCAGGTCGGATTTTCATCAGAAAAACATCATCTGCATTTCCGATCCATGCCATTAGAGGAGGGGTATCATCTGTTCACATATGCCCAGCATCTCCTGGATTACTGCAAACACTGCCTGCAACTGGACCCTGCCCGACAGGAGAAGGTCATGGAGCGGGTGGCACTGGAGCAGTTCATCCATCAGCTGCTGGCAGGAACATCAGATTGGGTCCAGTGCCACCAACCCTTCTTGCTGGCTGAAGCTGTCCAGCTCTTCAAAGACCACATGTCCACATGCTTGGACTCAGGGACATGACGGGCCCTCGTGACTGCTTCCAAGACTCCTCCTACCCCAATACCATGGAAGAAAGGACTGCCACTGCTTGCAGCTCCTGGGAGATGGCAGCTTCTCCTCCTGGACATGCCGTTCCCTCATGAGAGCCAGTAGGGAGGGTCGACTGGCACGATGGCATGGGGAGCATATGTCAATCCCATTCTCACTCTAAATTTTTTTATTCATTTTCTCCTTCTTCCCAGGGTGTCACAGAGTCTAAGAGAGCTGGAATGGGGCCTGGGAAGGTATGCTGGGGCTGCAGAGAGTCGGGGCACTTCCAGGCAGAGTGCCCAAGGATAGATGTGAGTAAGGTGCCAAATCTCTGCAAGATCTACAACCTTCCCCAATCCAGAGCCAACATACAGAGTGCCGGTTAGTACAAAAGGGGGTATACATCAGGCCTTGTGGGATTCAGGCAGTGTTAATCCACTCTTAATCTACCAAAACCTGACTCAACACAAGCCTTTGGAGAGGTGCTGGGAGGTGAAGGTGTGGTGTATTCATGGGCATGTGCACACTTATCCTGTAGTGCCTTTCACAATCACTTATAAGGTACAAAAACATAGTCTGAAGGTGTCGGTTAGTCCCCACCTTTCCCAAGGAGTAATTTTAGGCATCAATTTTCCAGGGTTTAGGGAATTTAGGACTGGGATAGCACAGTGTGAGGTCTGCGCTGCCCTTGCAGCCAGTGCACTTCAGGGTACATCCGTGCCCATGACCAGGCAAATCTGCCTCTAGCAGATTTTCTGCTGGAACAATCACATGACAATACGTTAAAGCATACATTTGAGCAGGTGGTGATGACTGATGGTGAAATGACTCAGGCTGGGGCAGCACTTACCTTTCGTCATTTCGCTATAATCAGAGATCATTTATACAATGATATCCTGAAGCTATGCCTCTTAGAATAATCTCTGCAAAGTAGGCACTGTTTCGATTAATCTACCAATTTGGGACCCCATAAGAGAACCTGACTGACCAAGGCACATCATTTATATCATGTACACTACTTTATAACTTTATGAATAACTATTGAATTATTGAAGATCAAAGCGATGCGCAGCAGTATCTATCATCCTCAAACTGACAGGTTAGTAGAGCACTTCAGTTAAATGCTTAAGAACATGATTTGCAAATTTGTGCAAGAAGATAGCCAAAATTGAGATAAATGGTTGGAGGTCATATTATTTGCAGTCTGGGAGGTTCCTTAAGCCTCCACAGGGTTTTCCCCATTTGATCTATTATATGGGCAGAAGCCTCTCAGAGTGTTGGACATAATTAAAGAAAACTGGTCCAATAGTCCAACCAATGGTCCAACACCCAGTAAAAATAAAATTCAATATATTGTGGACCTGCGAACAAAAATCTGCACATTAGGTCATTTATCACAGGAAAATTTCCTCCAGGTCCAGGAGAGGCAGCAACAGCTCTAGAATAGGCGCTCCCAACTGAGACAGTTTATGCTGGGAGACAAAGTCCTCATATTACTTCCCACCTCCAGCTCAAAATTACTCGCCATGTGGCAATGGCCCATTGAGGTCACGTGGCAAGTGGGAAAGGTTGACTACAAGGTTGTGTGCACATACAGGGGAAATGCATGGCAGGTATACCATCTTATCATCAAGCAATGGAGGGAGGTGGTCCTTGTTGCTCTGGCAACAGAATTGGAAGACCGAGATGAGTTGGGGCCAGAGTGTCCAAAAACAGCTGATTTCACTTCAGTCCCACTTGGAGACCATCTCTCACTGTCCCAGAGGGCAGAGGTTATGCCTATTTAATTCCTATGAAATGCCCCATGTTAATGAGCTCCTCGATCAGCAAATGGACTGATCCTAACAGCTGGAAAGCTGCCAATTTTTATTTGTTTTTGATTTTGTGTTTGGCAAGCCTTTTTCCCCATGCAGAGTTATAGATGGATAAAATAAACGCTCGCCAGTGATTTCACCCTGAGCCCTCTGTGTCCCTAAGCTGTGTAGTTCCACAAAGTATTATATTAAACAAACAACATTTAGTAAGACTGTATTCAAATTCAGGAAAAAATATTTCCATATGAGTTGCACACACCATTCAAATGCGTGCAGACAAGTTCTTTCACATGGATGGCTTCAGAAACTCATATATTCCAGTTCATCTGACTCTTGCGCACACACTTTCAGTAGCCACTTATCCTTGTCAGAGTTGCGGTGGATCTGGAGCTTATCCCAGGAACACTGGGCATGAGGCAGGAATAAACCCTGAATGGGATGCCATTCCCTCACAGGGCATCATGCACAAACACGTTCATACACTCGCACATCTGTTTTAGCCAGTCCTACTATGGAAGTAAAAAAAGTAACAAAGATTTGAATAAAAAAAGATTTTAATTTTAAAAGCCATTGAATTCTTAATATTGAAAGCAAAAAATTATATTAATTACATTAATAATATTGAACTACATAAGGTTGAAAAACCACACATCTCTATTTAATTACTCTGAATTAAAATCTTTTTTTAGCGTTCAAAGATTCATATTTTAAAATTCAGGTTTTAAAAAAAAATCAAGCATCTATATTTAAAACACACAGAGAGAGAATGAATGAATGAATGAATGAATGAACAAATAAATCAATGAATAAACACTGCAACTAGGTATCACGTGTGCTCTGTTATAACTCGCTAATTCCCCCACACTCTCACTGCAGACTCTGGCTAAAGAAATAGCATGACAATTAAAAGTCAGATTTCTTTATTAACCTGATTAAAATCCACCTGCCTAGCCCTACGTAACACAGATGTAAAACTTTTTTCATGGTGAATTTTGCAACATGAATTTGACTGGTTGAACTCCAGTTTCTAGTTGAAAACTGAATTATTGAATCTGAATTTGTTAAAACTGAAAAAATATATTGAAATACAGATACTCTATTTTTTTTTTTTCAGAAAATATGAATTTTAAACTATGAATATCTGAACACTGTGGATTTCAGCCTTATATTTCTCAATATTATGAATGTAATGGTATTTAATTTTCAATATTAAGAATTTAAAATTCAGATCATTTTTTAAATTCAAATTTTTGTGTCAATTTTTTATTCTACTGGCATATCTTTGGGAGGTGGGAGGAAATCCACGCAGACACAAGGAGGACATGTATGGAAACTCTACACAGACAATAACCCAAGCCTGGGATCGAAGCAGGGACCCTGTGAGGCAGCAACACAATTCTCTGCTCCAACTCCAAAATCACTGCTATATTCTCATGATAGCAAAATTCTGTTAACAACAGATTTCAGTAACTTTTTATTTCCTTTTTAGTCTGGTCTTTAGTAGTCTACTCAGTAGTCCTTCACTACCATTAAATTCTTTGCTTAAAGAGCACTTCGCACTAAAAACATTGTGAATTTCATGTAAAATTTTGGGTAAATATTTTTAGCATCTTTATGTAATTTTTTGCAAACTTTATTTGATTATGGCCTTGGTGATGTTACCTGGAGGAAATGAATGGGATCCTCTGTGTGTAAAAGTTCCTCCATTTCAGCGTCTCTGCTCTTCAGCTCTGCAATCTCCTGCTCCAGTTGTGTCATGACTTCTTCAGCTCGAATCACTGCAGCTTTCTCCTGAGCTCTGATCAGCTGTGTCACCTCACTGCGTCTTCTCGCAATGGATTTGATCAGCTCAGTAAAGATCCTCTCACTTTCCTGCACTGCTGTCTGTGCAGAGTGCTGTTAGGGGAGAGAGAGAGAGAGAGAGAGAGAGAGAGAGAGAGAGAGAGCAAACTGTGTGACTAGATGAATACATAAGACTCTGCATAATCCTGAAACAGCTCTTCCAGCAGCCAGATTGTTGTTCTTCTCAAAATCACCTTGTGAGACTCCAAAGCCTTTGTTATCTCCTGAAGCTCCCGCTGTCTCTCTTGGATTTTCTGCTGCCTTTTTCCCTGCACCTCCAACATTTGTTTCTACACAGAATGAAATACAGAATTTACATTGTTGTAAAGGTATAACATGCAGTACATTTCTACTGTAGACAGTCTACGCTCTTAGATACTCTTAAAATGTCAGCTCTAGAACTATTAAAGTTTTTCTGGTTAGCCCTCTTGGGGAAACACTTAAAGGTTCTTTGCAGAAAAGGTTTCAAACTAGAACACTTTCAGAAAGCTAAGAACTCTTATCTATACAAAGAACCCCTTTTCCAAGTGTGTAGTATTGTCATTTTAACCAAGTGTCAAATGTCCTGCCTGCAGATATTTAGTTTCATGTTGTTTAAAGGACACCAATGCATTTCTTTATGCTTGAAATTAAATGCACTGTAAAAATGTCTTTTGCAGACATTTTGAAACTGACACAATAAAAATTTACTGCCATCTAATGAAAGCAATTCTTCCTTCATCTTCAGTCACTGCTCTGTCCTGGCCAGGGTCATGGTGGGTCCAGAGCCTATACCAGGAACACTGGGTGTAAGGTGGGAATACACACTAGATTGGATGCCAGTCCATTTCAAGGCACTATGCACACATACACATCCATTCACACTTAGAAAGAGGAGAGGCGCCAGAGACTCAGGAGGAAATCCAGATGAACAAGGAGAGAACATGCACAGAAACCCAAACCAGGCAGTAACCCAAACTCAGGATTGAACTGGGGATGCTAAATCACTTTACTGCCCTGAAAGCAATTCTATGCAAGCTAATTCTATTTTTAAATTAACTTGCCATTGTAGAAGACAGTTGTAAAATATCGTTACCTGTTTCTCAGCTCTTCCTGCTGCAGCTGATACTGTGTCATGTCCCTTATGTTCATCCATGGTACAAAGAATGCAGATACACTGCTGGTCAGTGCGACAGTAAACCTCCAGCAGTTTGTCATGCTGAGAGCAGATCTGCTCCTGGAG
>CM074977.1:2910953-2927686 GCA_037576825.1 Pangasius krempfi | reverse complement strand
CACAGAGCCCTGACCTCAACCCCACTGAACACCTTTGGGATGAACTGGAACACCGACTGCACCCCAGACCTCCTCAAGATCCCAACATCAGCACCTGACCTCCCTAATGCTCTCAGCCACAGTTCAAAATGTAGTGGAAAACCTTCCCAGAAGAGTGGAGGTTATTATAACAGTAAAGGAGGGAATGAATCTGGAATGAGATGTTCAACAAACACACGTAAGTGTTATGATCAAGTGTCCAGAAACCTTTCGCCATGTAGTGTACACTTTAATATACAGTATACACAACACAGCATTCTGTGCTACTTCAGTAGCTTTAGTGCTGGTGTGAAAGGGTTAAGGAAGCAGGCGTGCTCAAAATGATCCCCTCCTACGTCACGGCTTTGCGCTGTTCTGATTGGCTGAGAGGCTGTACACAGACAGTCAGCTGAAACTCTGAAAGCGCTGCCTTCACTTGTCCACGTAACGCTGCTAACGCTAACGCTAACGCTAAGTTCCTCACTTTAACTGCCTCGTTGTGGCATTGTGATATTGTAATTGAACAATCTAAAGCCGTGTGGAAGAGCAGGACTCCGGGATATTGGTGGCAACTTCTGTTACTCGTCACTTCCGGAGACGCGTAACAATGTTGCTCTGCAGTTTCAGCTGATAATGAAGAGGCTGAAAGCTGCACTGTTCTGTCTGAGCGTCGTGTTCCTGTGTTCCTGGTGAGTTTATCTTATTATATTATACAATTTTAATGTAGCAGAGCTTCAGGGAAGCTGATACAGAGAAACTACTTCTCTCTGACACCTGCTAGCACTAGTATTGTTATTAGCATGTGACCCAATGGTGTGGCTAGTGTGACTGTAGCTGTGTGTTAACCCTTCATGTGTATTAGCTACACCAGTCTATTTCATTTCAATATCATCATTCAGGATTGTAGCTTTAGGCAGGATAACCCAATAATTAGTTGGCTAGAAAGCTTTTGGCTATTTGGCTCTTGATATTTTACTCATTTTAGTACTTATGTCCTTAGATCATTTTTATCACACAAACACTGTTGTGCTGTAAAACACAGAGACAGCTGATATCATATGATTAAATATTTAGCAGAAAGTGTAAAAGTGTTTACCCTGTGTCTATTTATATATCACTTTTTTGCTAATATACAGTACGCCGTTACAAAGCAGCTTTACAGAATGCAGATTTAGATCCCTAGTAAACAAGCAAGAGGTGAAGAGCGGCGAGGAAAAGCTCCCTGAGGCGACAAGAGGAAGAAAGACTGAGAGACTCAAAAGGAAACCCGGGCTCGTCTTTTATACATCGTTACAGTACACGTGTGAGGAAGAGTAAAGACAAGCAGTACTGAGTGTGTTTACAGGATGTTCAGTATGAGTATTTTGGGAGAAAGTGTCCTGGGATGAGAGACAGGACAGTGTTTTTGATCACAGCAGCAGCTCTTAGGTACAAATCTACACTATCCAGATGAGAATAAACACTGATGCCAGGGCGAGACTGGGTTTTGGGAAGTGCGGATGTTTATGGCGTCCGTGTAGGACCGTGGACGGTCTACGTTTATTTGCTGTTTAATCAGGTACACGTATTGTTATAGGTATATAATTGCTGAGTCACTTTATTTAAGAGTGAGCAATATGTAATGAATAAAACACGATGTGTCTGAGTGTTATAGGAAAACGACAGGCTTACTGTTTTTGCTCTAAAGTTGATTCTTTTTCACTTCGCAAAGTTTTTATTCATCTTACACCACAGCAGTTTGTCAGGGATCACAATTTTTATTAATGAAAAAAACAACATGTGATACATTTTGTCCATTTCTACTTACATTTAATGTTGTGGAACAACAGAGAAACAGGTTTGTTTCTGTTATCAATTACGCTATAGCAGCTATAAACAGTCGTTCCCTCACCAGCCTCTCTTTATTCTGTCTTGAAATTAATAAGACAAAAAAAAAAAAACACAGTTTATCATGATAAAGAGAAACTTTTTTTTAATCCTGAAGACAGTTACAGCTTTATCTCTGACTGTTACAAAGCGCTGACACCGAAGACTCCTTCCATAAATGTTAAAAAAAATAAATATCACCTTACAGAAGACTTCACCATATCAATGATAATATGTTTTTCTTTGTTAAATAATGGCGTTTGCCAGACAAGTCCCTGCGGATTAGCTGTTACTATAGAAACGATAATGTATTAGTACGAACGTATTAATATACCTGTGATTTGTAGCTGCACTATTGATGGAGCTGATTAATCAACACCTTCTGATCAATCAGCATTGGGCATTTATCAGTGCTGTGGTAGAAGGTAAAAATATCATATTGTGAATACTTGAATACGTTTTGAGGATAGACAGTAAGATTTTTTTTTTTACTGAGGCTAAAACAAGGACAAATAAAGTCATTGGTACAAAAATAAGTTTTAACATAATTTCTACTGTAACAATAGAGTTATAAAGGTCACAGGATGACGTCGGTATGTCTCTACCAACGTCGTATAGTTATTTATATATTACCGAGCTATACGTGTATCTCTTATATCTTACTGACGGAGTATAAAGACATTGTTTCACCCACAAGAGTTCTGCTGAGAGCAAACCATTATCTTATCTGAACCTGTTCATTTATTGCTAGTCAGAAGGTCATACTGTACATTTTCTCACTGCTGTATCATACTCATTTCTCCCTGTGCTCATTCCCCATGTCCTGACATGCCTTGCGTATTCAGTGACTAAACTTATTAAACCCCCCGTGCACCGAGCAGCTCTCTGTCCCATTCCCTTTACAGTTATATGTTACTCCTAATCTATTAGATTTCACATAATTTGACCTGCAAGAATTCATTTCTCTCATATTTCTGAACTTGCGTATTAATCTGATCAGATATTACATGGTTTATGGCACAGACCAACATGACAAGGGTCAGTGAGTAGCACACACGTGTTTGGGTAAAGCTTCATGTGACGACAGCTTGGACTTGTCTTACACAACAGCCTTGAAACAACTGTTTGTGGAGAAGCAGGTGATTTTTGACAGCAGCTGCATTCATCTGGGTGGATTGTTGGTTATGTGCAGCTTCGGGATTTAGCTGTGTATGTGTGTGTGTGTGTGTGTTGGGGAGAGTAATTTAGACTGCCCAGCTGTGGCACGCGTTGTCTCAGGTTCTGCTTGAGGCTGGAATGGCTTTACTGAATGCTGGTGCTTGCCTGGCTGCACGCTGCATCACTGAAACAGTTGTCCAGAATAAAGTTATTGATTATGAGAAAGCAGTGCGACGTGTTTAAAACCCGTTGTGTCTGATGGAGTTCTGCTCATTTGCATATATTATGGAAATAAGGAGCCCAAAATATCTTCCATATATGTCCTACAGTATGTGTGCTAGTGATCACATTTTTTGTGTTCTGCAGCCGTCAATCTTGTAACCTGATCAGTGTGTGTTAGGAGCTGGGGGATGTACCCACAATTTTATATCGATATAAACATTACGGCCTGTTCACAGGCATCCTGTTCATCATGGCCACTGCACAGAGCAGAATCAGCTCGACCTACAGAGTCAGCCGCAGACCGCATCGGACGTCCCCAATCAGCAGGACGAGTCCGAGGAGAACAGAGAAAATGACAAGGTACACTCTTGTCCTAAAATAGTAGGTTTAATCATGTTCAGCTTTTAGATTTACACCAATTTATTTTAAAACGTTATGAAGCTTAACGCTACAGTTAATTGCAACTCTCCTTCTGGTTTTAACATTGATCTCTGTCTGGGAAGCAAACATCTATATCTCTACCCATGTACTTAAATCATGATTTTATTTTTTGTTGGCTGGCTCATTCTGATTATATAGATTGGTATTTGGGGCATATAGTATTAATTTGACATTTTTCAATTTAAAACTGATCATCTTTTTCAGCAGTTGCATAAAATGAGCTCACATGGAGTGTGACGTATAAGCTCAGCTTGTGATCTCGTAAAAATAGACTTAATTGCTTAAAACAAATAAAGTCCATTATGCAAATTATTAGAGCGGGGCTAGATCTGGCCTTTGAGTAATTTTTTTACTGGCCCTTTCATTGTCTTTGTTTTGCCAGATAATTAAATGAAATCAGATTTTTTTACACCTTAAGGGCTTTCCACATGGGAGACTACAGTCTTTTGCCTTCCATTCACTGTCAATAACAGGGAGGTAGATAAAGCCACCCGGGTGGAGCAGCAGGTGGTGCAGCAAACGAGCATAATCCCAAGAGACTTTCAGTTGTGTCTCCAAGACAGGGTTATCATCAGCTGTGACCAACATTAAGTGCTTTGCTAGCAAACGTGGTTTCTGTAGAAGCAGAAAATTAGCATACAATACTATTAATGTTTCACAGGTAATTATTAAATCACCATTAATTATCTAACGCAGCTCTCTGAAAACTTCTATATGATAGTAGGATGTAACAAACTCGGCCTGTAATATGTAAAATAGTGAAATTTATATTTATGCATGTTGACCATGGAAATGTTTTTGAGTCTTGATAGGATGCTTTGCACTCATGTGCTCTTATGTTTCATGACATAGTTGTTATATAGTTAGTTTCACAATTACTTCTTTGCACTTACAGAGCTAATTAAAATAGGCCTGCTCAAAGGACATATTATACTTTACAAAGTATACAGTATACTTTACTGTTACAAAGCACTGACACTGGAGACTCCTTCCATAAATGTTAAATAATAAACATCTCTCTTTGCAGAAAACCTCACATTAACAAATATAGATTTTAGATGGAGCATCCACACTATCTGTACAGATCTCTGTGTGAGGTATACGATCATTGCCCTGACGTGTTAACGCTGCCATGTGGTTGTTAAACAGGATCTCGTAGAGGACTCTCCTGCAGTTTACGCTGTAGGACGTGAAACACAGACAGACCCAACAGACGAGCCACAGACTCAGGAAACCACACTGCAAGACAATACTGAAAAGGTACTCTAGTATTCTAGTAATTCTAGTTTTCCTGTAACAAAATGTTTCTTGTTTCAGCGTTTCTGCATGCCATTGCTATAATTAATGCCTTCTCTTTCATTGCGAGCAGACCTACTCACTGTTCATCCTGAATTATGTTAATAAATCTGATCTTCTTCAGGATTTTCAGGTGGACGAGGTCCCAGCGGAGGCGACGATACTCGAGCAAGATCCAGAGTCTTCCATTACCCCCGATGATGATGCTGGCTCTCAGATATCACATGTCTCCCCTCTTCCTGCTGGATCTGTAACTGAGAGTGAGACTGTTCATGTCTCTGAGGAGATGTCCCCTACTGCTGCTGTCTCACCCGGACCAAGTGCATCCAGGTCAGAGGCTTGTAAAACAGTGCATAACTTTACTATGAAGTCCCAAGAACATCTTTCTTGTCTGATTATATTTTAGGGACTGAGCTTTTTTTTTTTTTAATCTATTCTTTCACCTGAGAAGGATCTGACAATCAGAAGACCGAACTTCACACCTTTTCTAGATTGTAGAACATTTATTGTAATATTTAATGTTCATTTATCTTCACTAAGTGCTTTTTTCCCTGGTGAGGGTCCTGGTGGATGTATAGGCTATCACAGGCATACCATGCATTTACATTTATGGCATTTGGCAGACACCTTTATCCAGAGTTACTTACATTTATCTCATTTATACAACCTAATGGCCCAGCAATGGCAGCTTGGCAGTACTGGGATTTGAACTCTCAACCTCCTGATCTGTAGTCCAGTGTCTTAACCAGTGAGCTACTCTGTGAAACAGTGCCTGGAGGAAACCCACATGGATGTGGGAAAACATACAACTCTCCACATAGACAGTAACCCGAGCTCAGGATCAAACCAGGGATCCTGGAGCTGTGAGGTGTGTTTGGTGACATTTTTCCTCTTATTTCAGCAGATTCATTAAAATAGCTGCTGAGAAGAGAAACACTGGTCTTCGTGGTGCCCTCGGTTCTCAGGGTGAAAAAAAAATCTATTGTGGACGATTAACATTCAGCCAATCAGGAGGAGGCATCTCTACACATTTGTCGGTTACAGTATATTGTCAGTCAGTTCAGAAAGCTCCGCTTCCTATATTCAGGTGTTTTAGCCTAAGCACCACATGCGTTTGTTTTGGAGGTGAGTCCGTGGAGGGAAGACTGAAGGGTGTGGCCGTATTTGTTTAGAATTTATGTGAACACCTTTGAATCCAGAAATCTGTCCATTGAGTTGGCTGTTTCAGATCTAATCAACCTGACATGATAACTTTAATGCAAAAACAGATTCTCCTCAGTTGTCTAACCAAAAGAGTTGAATAATATTTGTTTGGAAGGGCACCCCTTACACATATTTACACACATAACATTATACAAACTTGTGTATCAGACTTGTGAGTTAACTTCTAAGTGACACTTTTGAGTTTTTCTTCACATTCATTGTGCTTTCTTTCTCTTCAGTGTCGGTGATGACTCCTGCTCTTCCTCTCCTGTCAGTCCTGTCTCCCCCACCGCTGCCTGTGACGCAGGAGAAAACCCTTCATATGATTCAGACCTCAACAGGTGCGTCAGACGCCTTACATCAAGCACAACTCATTACCTCATTACTCAGATCACCATGAGCTGAACTGTAGCAGGAAAAACCCCAAAATGTGCAGTGTTCTGAGCCACCACAGTGAGATTTTGAGGTTATGCAGGTTTATGCAGGTCTTGTGAAAGAGCAGTGGGTTGCTCCATCTGTCTGTGATTGGTTTAATGACACGTGGGCTTGTAAATTATATTACATAATATATCCTCACCACTTAATCCTCACCCTGGGCCTCATTAATCATTTAGTAAAAGCTGTGTCTAATTGTTCTCAAAGATAGTTCTCAAAATTGTTCTCAAGGTTTGCTGATTTTCCTTGTACTTGCGTTAATATTTTGATGGAGGCCAATCAGCCATAAAATTCCCAGTGCAGCTGATTTGCATTTAGTGACGCTCATAAATGGCAAAGCTTACAAAGAGTCGAAAATGAACAAAATAATGATTAAACGGTGAAAGAACACCTCCTAAACCCTTCTCTAACTTTTCTAGTAATGCAGCTCAGCCACTGCAGCACATCAGTTACCACAGACACACACTCCTTTTAGGGTGCCATTACTAACTGAATGGCTAATCTTATTTGTCTTAGTTTCGGGATTTGTTGTCAAATTGGTTTCTTTCAATAATATGGTGTGACTAAATTAAATTTGTGTGATTAAAATAAATAAGTAATTTAAGATAAGTTATCCATATATAAATTTACAGTGACTCATGACCAATTATAGGATTTGAAGCCAATCAATCGAAGTTCAAGTTCTCCTTATATATAAGTTACACAAACTCAGGAACATAGGATGTGTATGTTTTTTCCAAACTAACTGGATTTCTTGTGGAAATTCTCTCATAAATGATTTACAAATAAATTCATTCCTAAATGCGGTCTATTGTAAACATGTTTTAATAAGCAGCTCAGGCAAAATGCTGACCTAAGGGATAAAACTGGAATCTCTTCTCGACCACATACAGTAGCACTATGTTATGAAAAGAAAGTAGTTGACTGATTTTAATAGGTACATTTAATTTGCTTACAGTATTTGTTTAACCAGGCCCTTGTTTTCGTTTCTCTCCATGTGTTATAATAGTCTTCCCATGGTTTTGGAGAACAGCAGCACGTCTGGAAAAGGAAAGAGTACGAAGGCAAGTTTAGGCCGGGCGAGTCAGGGAACCAATGCCTCCAGCATGCTGAAAGAACAGGTAAGTGTTACGAGGAACATGAGAAATTCTACGTAGATACGGAGATTTACCACAGAAATGCTTAGATTGCATAACACACTAAACAGAGTAAAACACAGTAAGAGAAAGTAACATAAAAGCCACGCTACAAGATCATCCCATCTTGCTTTCATGTAAACATTTTTAGTCAAACTATCCCCATTATTCCTTTTACAGGTTCCCATTTTTTCAGGTAAATTTTTGCAGTTGGCTGTAACTGTTATTGAACACACTTTGAATCCATCACCACAAACAAAACGTTGGTTTATAATGTCAGTCCTGTCATTTTCAGTGCAGTGTGGATAAACAGGCCATCTCTATTGCAATATTCAACAGAGCATTCCAGTATCAACAGAAACAGATCCATCTCTTCCCAGCAAAGATGCAGAAGACATTCCTACTTTTGATGAGTGGAAGAAGATCATGATGGAGGTGGAGAATGAAAAAAGTAAGACACCGTGCTCGGTTAACAGTGAGCGTACCTGCTTTATCATGGATTTGCTGCGCGTTACTGATAAGATTATCTATTCTATTTCCTCGAAGTTTGCTCTTTTGATGATGTGTAGCGCTCATTAATAAGCATGCTGATGTTTTGTGTTTTATCTCGACTCCACAAGGTCAAACCACGCACACGTCTTCTCAAGGGGGCTCTAGTGCTGTTAAAAAAGTGCAGAAAACCACAAACTATGCCTCTGTGGAATGTGGCGCTAAGATCCTGGCTTCTAATCCTGAAGCAAAGGTACCTAAACCAGCTTAGGGTTTTTGCATGAGTGTTGTTTTGAACTGAAAAGCAATGGCATAAAATAACTTGGAGCAACTCTGAGCAATTTGGGCAATAACTGTGAGCAGCTACACACAGATTAAAGGGGTGAAATATGTAAAATATGTGAGCAGTAAAACACAGCACGAGCGTGCTGTTATAGGAACATAATCGACAAATAGGTAGTGTGATGAGGCTGATTTACTATGGCTGCCCAAAGGTGATTATTTTCATATAATAACAAGTGTGTTATTCCCCTTGTACCACCGCAGCTGCCAACAGCTACGATTTTTAATTTATTAATGGATGCACATTGTACATTTAAAGTTAAAGTGGAACAAAGGAATAAAGTTAGCTCCTGGTGTCACGTACATGATAGCAGTTGTACCCTCCCCTCACCAGCCTCTCTTTTTCCTCTCTCTTCAAGTTAATAAGACAAAAAAAGTTTGTGTTGGAAAACATTACAAAGCACTGACACTGGAGACTCCTTCCGTCAAAGCTATAGCTGTTTCTTTAGCGAGGCCATTGGTATAAACCTGTGATTTGCCTTTCATCTGGCACTACTTTCCCAGTTGTTGTTATAGAAAATGAATCATCGTCTGACCAATCATAATCGAGCCAGGATAATACTTATTGGCATGTTTATTCTTTTTTTTTTTTTTTTATTAGAGCACTTCGGCCATCCTGATGGAGAATGTAGATGTTTACATGCTGAACCCCTGCAGCAATAAGATCTGGTAAGCCAAGCCCAACATTCACTTATGAAGAACACTGTGTATAAGTATTAGGACCACATTCATCCGATTATTATAGGTGTAAATCTCAGAAACGGTCCTTTCAAAGTTAAAAAAAAAAATATTCACAACTAAATGACTCATTTTGTTGTTCTCAGTCACAGGTTATTAGATAGAAAATCAGCAGACATGGCAATGAAGTTTATAACACAGGTTAAAGCCAAACACTCAGCATACTTCAGCTTATCCCTCACTCTGATATTTCTTCCTGTTTTCTTTTTCTCCTCCTCCTCTCTCCATCACACCTCTTCCTCACCCAACAATCATATCCACCTTTTCTTCAAGTTCACCCATTCTGTTCCTCTGTGTGCACCTCCAGGTTTGTCATTGAATTGTGTCAGCCCATTCAGGTGAAGCAGCTGGACATTGCCAATTTTGAGCTCTTCTCCTCGACCCCCAAAGACTTTCTGGTCTCAATCAGTGACAGGTCAGAGCATGAGAATGTTTGGTTTGTTGGATGTGTGTGACATGCTGAGATTTTTATTTTTTGCTTAGTTCTTGCTCGACTCTGTCATGCCTCTGACCTTCGGGGTACAAAGTCGTATATATATTTCTTAACATTTAATTTTCCATATTGTCACTTGTAAGCATCGTTATCAGCCATGCATGCAGTTTGTATAAGAGGATTCTGGTCTAGCTATAGAACTGAAATGCAATAGCTACAGGAAAAAAACAAGTGTGAAGCACAATACTCCAAATATCATTCATATTAATATCGCTGCTTTCAGCATTTTATATGGTGGTGTGGGCAATTCCCATTAAGTGCTAAGTATTTTTTCACATTACTCATTAATACAGCAGCAGCTTTGACAATAGTGCAGCTGCAAGTCACAGGTTTATGTTAATGCACTCGTTCTAAAACATTATCTTTTCTATAGTAACAGCATACACAGGCAGTTGCATAGCAAATGTTCCAGATATGTGGAAGTTTTTCGTGAGGAGACGTTTATTTAACATTTATGGAAGGAGTCTCCAGTTTTTCTGACACAAGTCAGGAACGTCTTCGGGATAGAGGAGGTTACATTTATTAGTTTCTTGGTAATGAGACAAGTTGTGAGTTTTTTTGTCTTATTAGCTTCAAAAGAGAGAAAAAAAAAGTGAGGCTGGTGAGGAAATGTGTGCTAACAAAATTTCAGGGCCAAGTATGAGCCTTTTCTGTGGTAGAAAGTCAGGACTTTAGTAGAATTGATAAAGCCCTGTAGATAAGTGGAGAAAATACTCCAGGCTGACTTCCAGGCGTATGCATGTACACTGCTAAATTGTGATGTCTGAAGTTTTTCATTGTAGACGTACAGCTTACTGAGGACAATGCTGGTAGGACTGGTAAATGGTGCTGGTGGTGGTGTTGAGATTTCTCAGTGAAGAGAGAAAATATAGAGGCATTGAAGCTAAACGTAAGGCTGTATTTCGGTTAGCTAGTATACAGTGCGTCACCCAGATGTTTTTAAGCCTAACTGTAGTACTAAGTTTTTTTTGTTTGTCTAGAAATCCACAGTCTTTCCACTTGGTTATTACTAATCGTTTATACTGGTGCATCCATTACACATTAACAAGACTAATCTTTTCTTTGTTAATTTAGGTATACAATTCTTGCATTTCTGTGTAATTAAGGTTCACCTTAAATCTATTGTGGGAATGGGTGCAAATAAACATTCTGGTTTGTCCACAGATATCCAACCAACAAATGGGCCAAGCTTGGGACCTTTCATGCCCGGGACGAGCGCACGGTCCAGAGTTTTCCACTGGACGAGCATTTATATGCAAAATATGTCAAGGTATGTGAGGAAGATCCACTTGTTCTCTGTGCTAAATCAAGTCAAATCCCAGGACTGCCAGAGAACCATTAAGCAAAAGGATCTTAAGGCTCAGCTGTGTGCTTGATTTGTGTCCTGTGTCAGTCCTGTCTGGATGAAAATAAAGGTGAAAATGAATGAATGAGTCGTGAATAAATTTTGGCCATTGCTTGTCTGAAAGTTAATGCAGTAATGTTTTGCGTGAAGGCCTTTAAGGACTGGTTCTGCTTGTTGACTTTTTCTATTCCAGAATATGCAGTGAGAATTTTTGTTGCTGCTGCTGCCGCCACCATCGCTTTCTTTCTTTTTGTTTGTCTTATGTTTTTTTTTCTGTCTGTCTTTTGTTTTATTGATTTCTTGTTTTTCTGTAACGAAAAAAAATTCTGATTCTAAAGAACCAGTTCAGATTTATCATGAATTGTGAGCAAACTATTTTCTCAACTTTTTCTGTCTTTTTCCCTGTAATTCTGTGTTTTCTCTTCTGCGTCAGATGTTCACCAAGTACCTTAAGGTTAGCTCCCTCTTTTTCTCAGACGTGCTTGAATGACTGGGTGAAGAAATGAAAGGTGCTCTGTACTACAGTGCTGTCAGTCACAGTGGAACCTCAGTGGATTATTGATTGCACCACACCTTCAGATTAGAGCCCGTCTAGACACTTCTAGCAGAGGATTGTGTGCAGAATTTATTTTCCAGATGAGGTTCTAAACCTGTGCAGCTCAGTGCTGAGTGGTGTGGGTCAAATGATCTTGTGCAGTTAAACTTACATGCTATTGAGACAACCTGTGTGAATATTAATTAAATTATGATCCCTTTTTATTGTAGTATATGTAAAACAACATCAGTAAGGGGATAACTACATATGCATTATCCAGGCAAACATTTTCAATCTACACAAACACACAAACTCAGTAGCATCATCTGCTGACGGCTTTGCTTCAGAGCCACAGTAGGAAACCTGTCTTTGTGTGTTGTTTGGATGTATGAGCTGGGAGGGCTTGTGTTTAAACATAACCCAAATAATTTCTTCATGTTCCAGGCAAGGGTAAAGTGTGTGTGCTCTTTTCAATTAACTGCAACTAACAAACATGAATGCTACACTTGCTCTGACTTGTTTTTTGTTATGAGATTCACATATAAAGATTTCTGAGATGTCTGGTTAAATTCATATACTACATGGTGAATGGTATTTGCTTTTTTTTTTTTTTTTTTCCCTCTACTCCACTGTCTTCTATTGATTATCCGAGTCAGATCATCAGCATTCTAACAGTATTATTGCAATGCACATTCATCACAGTGCCTGAGAGAAATTGAACATTATTTCCCATAATGTAACATTTTAACCATCTAAATTCCATACCAGCTATACCAATATTGTTCTTATTTGTAATATGTACTATTAGTAATATGTAATATGAACATGAAAGGTCTAATTTTGTCCTTTAAAGTGCTATAATGGTCCTTTTTGTTGTTACATTTCCATATGACTGTAGGTGGAGCTGTTGTCACACTTTGGGTCTGAGCACTTCTGTCCTCTCAGCCTGCTCAGGTAAACAAAATATCTCCAAAATGTTATTATATATCTTACTCTGACGCTTTAAAGTCTTTGCTTATCATTGTTTTGTACGATTAGGGTTTTTGGCACAAGTATGATGGAGGAGTACGAGCTGAATTCTGAGCCCTCTGAGAGACTCAACATCCAGGACGAGGACGATGGTGAGAACCGGCTTTTGAAATAGTCAGGAGACCATTTCTGTCTATATCTTATATTTCCACTGGTCTTTTTATAGTAATGTTATCCTGCAAATTTCATTCTTCACTTAAACCTGCAGATTATCCTCCTGGATATGTTCCATCAGATGACAAATCTTCAAAAAATCTGATTGGGTCTGCCAAGGGTGAGTTCCAGTGTAGTATTTCATTCATTTATTTATTCACTTATCTTCAGTAAGCACTTTATCCTGGTCAGGGTCGTGGAGAACACTGGGCAAGAGGCGAGAATACACCCTGAATGGGACGGCATCCACTGCAGTGCACCACACACCCATATTCACACCTAGCAGCATATTTTTGGGAGGTGGGGAAAAACCAAGGGTTTTAGCAGAAAACCTAATATATTATGTCTATTAATCTATGATGAGGTTAATCCACATGAGGTATGGTAACCATGAAAGACTGTTTAGTATGAACCATTGTAGGCATCTTGACATGATTGCTACAGCTATTAAGCACTGAATTGTCATGTATTCATTTACAGATGCTATTCTTAACATGGTGAACAATATTGCTGCTAATGTGTTGGGTGGAAATCCAGAAGATGGAGCTCAGAGTGGAGGTAATTCTATACACACACACACACACACACACACACACACACGCACACAATCCTGCAGCTACAGATGCTTGAACAGTCATGTACACTGGGGCTTTTCTGGTTTTATCTGCAAAGGGCTGGTGTGGCTGCAGGTTTTATTCCAGCCAAATAATAGTATAAGCACAAGTACAATGAATTTAGGGTTGCATCTCCTGTTTGTTTACAGAAAGGGGTATAACAGACTAACAGACAGCATAGTACCTACTGTCATGCATTTCTTCATGGAAACTGAGAATATGTTTGCCAAAAGTGTAAAGTATGAGCTGTACCCTTTAGTATTTTGAAGACCAATCTCCGTTAGTTAAACCAGGGGTTTTCAAGCTGTGTGGAGATTCCGTGGGACACACTTAAGTGAATGAAGAAGACTGACACAGCTGTGAACGTAAATCTGTCATTGAGTCAGTGGGGCTTTCCACACAGAAGAGGATAGCTGCAGAAACCAAACGTCTGGGTGCATCAGAACGATGGAAGTATGATGAACAGTGCATAAAATACGGATTCATGTGCATCACACTAAATAGCAAACCATGTCCGCAGTGTGTTATATGTTCTGAGGTGCAGTCTGAAACCTGTGGAACTGATAAGACACTTGCAAACCAAACACCCGGTGTTCAAAGATAAGCCACTTTATTTTTTCATCCTAAAGAATCAGGCTTAACAAGCCAAAAACAAACGATGACCATATGAGGTGGTGTATTTAGTTGCCAGAGCCAAAAAGCCTCACACGATTGCAGAGAGCCTCATTCGTCCAGCAGCAATGGCCACCTATAGAACTATGTTTGGGAATAAGTTTGCCAGTGACATTGAACAAATTTGTTCACCTGTCATCAGATCAACAGGATGCCCTGCTGGACCTTTCAAGTGACCGCTATTTGAAGGCTCTGTTTTAACTCAACCACACTGTCAGAATTCTGCCTGTCAGTGGAGACAGAGTAGGCTGACTACAATACTTGTAATTGATGTACTTTTGCCTTTCACCTTAACTTGGCTCTGTGAATCCACATTTTCTCTACTTGCTTACATTAAAAGCAAGTACCATTCATGCTTATTGACAGCGGAAGATGATTTATGGTTAGCTGTTTTATTTCAAATCCATTGTGTTGGTGTATAAAGGCAAAATCACAAAAACGCTTTCATTGTCCAAACACTTCCTGACCTGACTGTATACTATGCGCACTATATGCATACTAAGTAGTATGTCAAGGGTGTTATCATGCATTACTTTGGAAGTTGTGGGGTAGGTGTAGGTGGAAATTAGACAAATGGAGGGGGACGCAGGTCCTAAAAGATTGAAAACCCTTGAGTTAAACAAGTGGACTCTAGTGTGACCCCATCTTGGTTGGAAAAAAAAAAGCCTGCAACCACACTGGCTCTTTGCAGATAAGATTTAAAACTTTTTAAATGTACAGGTTGCACAGTGAACAAATAATCTGAGAAGGAATTGGTAATTAGTCAGTTTAATTTTTACATTGTCTTCAACAGGCAATTATTCCTCCCTGCATTTAAATTTGACGGAGACATCAGGAACTCCAGTTCAGACAGTCTCCCCAACCTCATCCAAGATTACGTAAGTACTTGAAAAGAATTGTTCAAAAGATTTCATAATTCACAGAGAATTCCAGTTACTAATGAAAATATTGGACAAAAAATAACCAGATTTTATAACCAATAGAACTACCCAAAGTTGCATTGCTTATTGGATTCTCTCGTACATGACTGACTGTTGCTATTTGCTAATGAGAACAAAAGACCAGGTACAGTTAATAGTATGCAAGAGATGGTCTCATGCTCTTCAGTTTTTGCCAGTTTTCATTTGTTTTTGAGGCTTATGTTTGGAATAAACTATTCCTTTATTTTTGTTTTCTTGTATAATTCAGGATGGAGAGTTTGGAAACAGACCAGCATGAATTGAAAAAGGTCACAGAGACCCCGTCAATGACACAGCATAGAGACGCCGATCCGACAGCTCCTTTACCCACCCCCTCACTCCCAGAGGCTGCAACACTGTTAGCTCCAGATCCTGTAGGGACCGCAGCAAACACAGAAGATCAGATTGTTACCTTGCTACCTGAGGATGAGTCGGATGAGCCAGACAAGTCCTCCCGCTCTATACCACAAGAGGCAGAGAAGGAGACAGTGGAGGCTCCAGAGGATCAGCAGTACTCAGGAGTGAAGGAGTGTTGGGAGCACACTCCTGACTCTTGTTCTTGTGTTGTTTCTCTTAAAGAGTACCTCCTGCAGAGTTGCATTCCCCTTCTAGCTCGTCAGGGGAAGAAGACAAAAAAGAAATCTCAAGAATCACATTCTCAACCCAACAATCTACACAAAAGAGAAACCATAGTCCCAGTCATGATCTCATCATCCCTGATGCAAATGCGCCACACCTGGACTGTCGAAACAACCTCTCCAATGGAAGCTTCTGTTGTGGTTGTTCCATCTTTTCCTGAGAGTGAACATGGGCCTGAAGCTGGATCTCTGGATCTTGCTCCAAGTCTTACTTCTGCCCTGGTGACATTTACATACCCTGACACCGTTGCCTCTAGAGCCACTCATGTTGTGGATTTTCTGGACCCTTCGGTTGTTGAGAGTTCTGATTTGAAGCTTAAAGAGAAGAGCAGAGATAAACCAGTGGAGAGCAAAAATACTCCCATTCTCACCTGTAACCTGGAACTGACATCCACACCGGTTTTAACCACTGAAAGTGATGAGATGGATCATGTCCAGATGTCTGTATCTGCAGTAGAGAAATCTACCACTGAAAAGAACACCTTGACACCTAGTATGATGACCAGCACCATGGATCAGGCAACATTTACCCCTCTGTCAACGTCCACAGATCAGTCCTTTGTCCAATCAACCATAAGCAAGAGTGCAACTCCTGATGTAACACTGACAGCTGCTCCTGTAACAGAACATTTAGAGGTGGCTTCAGTTGTCACAGATCCTAAAAGTGAGGAGCTGGTAGAAGAAGCTGTCTTTGGTGGCAACAGTGGCAGTATTCAATCAGGAACATATAGTAATGGCCAATCAGGGCAGCCATCTTCCTCTGACTTCTACGCTGAAATCCCCAGCTCCACAGAGACACCGATCCATGGCTCCAACCAGAAGGAGTCAGTCTTCATGAGGCTAAACAACCGGATCAAAGCCCTGGAGGTGAACATGTCACTCAGCGGCCGTTACCTGGAACAGCTCAGTCAGAGGTGATTACTGGTCTTACTGGCCATTCTTACAGTGATA
>CM074977.1:2889953-2900626 GCA_037576825.1 Pangasius krempfi | reverse complement strand
TGTTGGCTAATAGAAAGAAGTGAGGCAGTGTAACAAAAAGTGTAACTGAAGCTAGCCATAAAACTTTCTTTTCATTTCATTCACTGTGGTAAATCAATCGAAAGTGCTTATAAAGTGATAGTTGCATCTTGTACTTTGACAAACCCTTATTATTAGTGTAACCGTATGATTCTGTGGTCTGCGTTGTGTGGGGAAAATTAGCGAAGAACAACAGGAGAGCGCCGGATTGGGTCTGCGTAGAGAATGTATTTTTATATAGACAGATCGTCACGACAGCTTCAGCTCACACATCAGTAACACTCTTCCGTTTGGGAGAGAGGAAGAAAAGCGAAAAAAAAGTAACTCCGTGCACTTAAACTTATACAGATGGCGTATGAAACGCAACAATATTGATGTTACAACAACAAAAATATGATTCGTCAATGCATACCTGCCTAGAGAATGTATTTTTATGTAGACAGATCGTCACGACAGCTTCAGCTCACTGTCACTGTCAACAAAAATAGCATTTCATAGTATACCAATCCACATCAATGAAACACGTATGTTAAGTATATATGATCTTACATCTGTAAATAACAAAAAAATTATAAAAACAACTTAAACTTTATGTATTTCTGTGTGTGAATTATTTTCAACCAATGCTAGCTATTAATCTGTAGCATGGGACACAGCATACCTCTTCCGTTTGGGAGAGAGGAAGAAAAGACTGCTAAAAGGACGATACAGCAGGTATGGCTGCCTAGACTGAACCACTTTGTTGTTAAAGGAGGGGGTGCGGGGGAGGTGAAACCATCACCTCCTTACAGACCCTTTTTAAGGTATTTTTTCTTTCTTTTCTTTTTTTTTTTTTTTTTAAACAAACACTGGCTTAAACAATTATAGAACAACACTGAATGCATATAAACAGGTCCAAAAATCAAGTGAATTGAAACCATTTTAACCTTGTTACATTAGCAAGAACCATTTCAGGACCAATTTTGTGTGTTAGGTGTGTTGGGAGGAGGAGAAGTAAGAAAAGATGGTCATGAATCAGATTTTGTCCTGACACTGGGCCACATTGCTAGAAAGCTTGTCGTTTATTTCCTGGACCTGATCATGCAGTTGGTCATTCCTTCTTTACATGTTCTTGTCAGTAACATTTCATGTTTTTTCAGGTCCAAGTGAAGCATATAAAGTAGAAACTCGGAGGAATTCAACTGGGAGTAAAAAGGTATTAAGGCTTTTTTATTATTACTACTTTTTAAATTAATTAGTACTCAACTACAATCAATTGCACAAAACGTATACATCAGGCTAATTATTTATGTCTTGTTGCAAGTTATGTGTACCAATTTGATAGATGAGAAAATTTTTCAGATGAACAAATGCTCTGTCTCTGCTTCCAGAAAAACTGAGATGAGTGTAAGTTGCTCTGAATAAGGGTGTCTGCCAAATGCCATAACAAATATGTTTGACTGGGCTATAATAAACTGTGGAACACAGGAAGGAAACACACTTCCCAATCCTGAGCACACCCATTATTGTTCTTAAATCCATGACACACTGAATCACTGCCAAACATAACAGAGTTTTCAACCCCAAATACACTGTAGTATTTAAATTATATCAAACAAGAAGAGGGACACTAAAACTGACTACAGTGAATTAAAGTGACTTTTCAGAACAAAATCACTAATTCTGCTCGAAAAATAAAACCAGTTTAATAATTGTAGTGTATTTCACTTTCCATAAAGGGATGACTGTGGAATGAATGTCATTACATACCAATGAAGTGCAGGTTAAATGTGCGGGAATCTTTTCCAAATTTTACTTTAATAAAGGTTAAATGCACACAGCAGCTCAATAATATTAATCCTTACTGCATTTTAAGTGTTGATATGTAGCATCCCGGTATCTAAGTAGATTAAGTAGATTTTATAACATGTACAATGCAAAGTATAATGTTTATTAATTAGAAGGCAGAATAAAATGTTAAATGTGATAGATAGGCAAAGATCAACAACTTGGCCTAGTTTTGACAAAAAACTGGCCGTGAGCTCTGTGGGAATGGAAAGAGTCAGCTCTTTTTTTGGGAGTTGAGTTGAAAGCTCTGACTCATTGAAACGAGTCGGAATTCCCCTCACTATTAAATGGGAAAGGAGATATATTCCTGGAAACCATAATCTGACCTGATAACCATTTGATAACCTTAATCTGATAACATTTTATTTCATAAAAAGATTACATCATTATTGATTTGTATAAGCAAAACATTATAGACAATTATATACATTTTTGCATTTATTTAATTTAATTCAATAAAAACATTTTTCATTTATTACATTTTAATAACTGCTATCCATTAAAACAAAAGCACAATTCCCTGCACAAGCAGGAATGAAAAAACAAAGGATTAATCCTGCATAAACTCAGTATTGATTTGTCAGGCGGTAGAAGCAGATGCAGTAGAAAATATGCTTTTATATACAAAGAGCAGAAAAACAAACAGGTTGGAAAACATCAGGCAGAGTCAAAAACAGGCAGGTGATCAGCAAACAGAGGGGTGTAGACAAAACCAGAATTACAAAACTGGAAAAACAAGATCAAAATTCAAGCCCAAAATTAAATTTAGTTTAACTTATTTCCACACCTTTTATTTCATTAACTAAAACTAATGTTGGAATTGAATTTGCCTAAATTTAAATTATAAATAGAAATTGTATGTTTTCTATAGTGTATAAAATTGATCATAGTGTGTGGAATAACCACCAGGGGCAGAAGATATCACCTAGATATTTTCTTGTGCACATGTACACAAATGTCAAGACCTTCAAAATCACAATGTGACCATTTGGCATAGTAGGACAAGGAGGGGTCTCTGTGTATGACATTTAGAGACCTGAAAATATACTCAGACCCAGTGGAGTGAACGAGCCCTGTGGATGCACAACTAGTTCATCCCACTCGATTCCAAACTCAGACAATAACCACCATCCCAGTTTCGCCTAAGGAAGCATGTTAAGTAGAATCCCTTGTCCTAAACCAAGGGGTCTCCACCTATCTACAGTGTCTACAGATCATCCAAGAGCCTTTAGATTATCCAAAAGGGAACAGTGAGTGATGAACTTGATGCGGTATGATATTAACAAGGCTCTGAGCCCTGAAACGGTTGCAGGTTATGAGCATAACTCCAGCTATTTGGAGCTCGTACAAGGCTGATGGAACTTATGTGGGTGTGAAGCTGGGCTGTAAAAATTGAGGATGCAGCGTTGCTTATTCAGCACTCATCATTTTAGCTAAGATGCATACCATGGAGCCCGGGCATGCTATACAGTCCCCTCCGAAAGTATTGGAACAGCATGGCCAATTCTTTTGTTTTTGCTGTACACTGAAGACATTTGGGTTTGCCATCAAGAGCTGAATATGAAATGATAGAATTTCAGCTTTTCTTTACATCTAGATGTGTTAAACAACTTAGAACATGGCACCTTTTGTTTGAATCCACCCAGTTTTTCAAGTGATCAAAACATTTTGGATCATGTGACTGGCAGGTGTTTCTTGTTGCCCAGGTGTGCTCTGTTAAATTGATCATTTAAACCAAAATAAATTAATTGCTCAGAATGTTTATTCTTGGTTTGAAACCCAATGTAATAAAACCAAATATTAAATGTGATTTATTTTAAGACTAGCTGATCCAGTACTACTGGGTGGTCTGCCACCAAAGGTGCAGGAAATGAAAGCTGAAATTCTGTTCTATCGTTGTATAAGTATATTGTGATCTCAAGCCCAAATGTCTTCAGTTTATAGCAAAAACTAAAGAATTGGTCTTGCTGTTCCAATACTTTCAAAACAGACTGTAGTAGACGGTCCAAAACCTCATTTAACGCTCTTAGTCATGTGCTTGCACTGTGGGAAGGGCATTTCTACCTATGGGCTCTATGTCAGCATTCAGTCAATTTCAGGCTACAGCTTTCTCAAGGATGGCTGTCAAAGCCTATATAGAACTTACCAGCATCACATGCAAGCTGGTAGGGCTGAGATTCATTCCCAGACACTGCTGGGGAAATTTAATCTCAAGCTATATGGAGTGTTGTGTTGAAGAGTGCAGAGAATTTAAAGTCCTAGGAAGAGAGAGAGTCACAAAACCTGTCATATGCCTAGCTACAGTTTACAGTCATTTTCATTGGCTGGGTTTTAACCCTCCCTTAACTCTTCTTGTTAACATTGTCAGAACACAGTTATTTCAGTCTCACACATTCTTCTTCATTTGACTGAGTTCTACCACACAGGTATGTTACAGAGAAACTCATTCACATTTCCACTAATATTTGGCAGTTAAGACTCTTTTATGCAGATCTATCAGTAAAGAAAAACCTATAAGTAAGTAAGGTAAAGTACTGTTTTAGTAAAAAGGTTTATTTGGGTTTAAAAGGTATTTAAGTAAAAGTGGATAAGACGCATAACAAATATATAAGAAAATAGTTGGTATTAAGTCAGTTGTGTTCAAGGTTGTCTGGAAGTACAAGATAATCATCTTTATTATTATTATTATTATTATTATTATTGTTGTTGTTGTTGTTGTTGTTGTTGTTGTTTGACACGAGCCCCATTGTTGTAGCCAGTAATTAATTTTAGAGGTTGATAAGGAAATACATTAAATAAAGTCACAATAAGAGCTGGACTATTATATTAATTTCAGTATTATGTTTCACTATTATTCTGCATCCTGGGTTGATGTCAGACAGCAGTATAGGAGGTGATGGCGAAATTTTGTTATTTTAATCATCTAAGGCATAATCTACCACCAACCAATCTTACCATTTTAATAACACAGGTATAAAATGGCTTTAAGCATTCCACTAAAATGATTAAAGTAAGATGCTAGTAATATGGAGGAAATGCCATTTTGTCTTGTAAAAACAACTTCATTTTCTTCATCATGGAAAGAACTGCTGTAAAGCAAAGATGCCCTCAAAAATAATGATGTTTAAATGATAAAAATTAAATGTTTCCAAATAAAATACCATAAAGTGCAGTAAACAGTATTAAACTAAACAAAGTCAATATTTGGTGCAACAGTCCTTTTTTAAATTGTAGTCTCAGGGACAATTTGTGGAATTTTATACATTTTTTGTCTCATTCAGGCGCCCAAACAAGCTCCTTTGATTGGCTAAAAGTTCTCTGATCTGTGAACAGTTCCTGCTGCACCACATTTCTCAGAGATTTGTGGTGCAAAAGTGAGAACGCATGGAGTTTAGCATTTGTGAGCGAAAAAAAAAACAGCATGTGAGACTCCCAGTGGCAGATTGAAGTAGTTGTAGTTAATGACTTGTGTTTGTGCTAGAAAAATATCCAAAAAAAAAATTATTTGTGAGAAAATATTCTACAGATGTGCAACTCTCACTGCATAAATTCACATTTGCGGATGTGCAAAATTTGTCCATGACTTTTAAACACATTTTTAATTGGGTGTGTTTTATTTTGCACCATATTGCACCACTGCAGCAACTTTAGAAAAATGTGAGCGTATGAGTTTCTAATTTGTGATTTGTAGGATAGGATTTGTGCACCTGCAACAAAGAATCTGAGAAGGTGTAACTGTTGCGTTTGTGGGAGAGAAAAAAAAAAATTCAGTTGTTTTGCTCCAATAATATCTTCATAAAAAAAAACTCCCGCTATGTTTTAGTGATGCGTCATTCATGAACGAACGACTCGGTCATTTTCAACTGTTATGTTTACACCGTTGTGTTTCCTGGAATTATGTCAGGTGAGTTACCTGTCTCACTCAGAGCTCTGGATTGGTCGATCACAGTAGGCATTCCCTATGTCTATATTACGTTTGGCACGTTGCATTCTGGGTATTGTAGTCTTCAGGTGAAAACAGAAATACAAAACAAGTATAATCCCAGTGAGATCAATTTCAATTCCAGTTTGTAACACTAAAGAATGTGCAGATTCTCCACATCGTTATTTTAATAAAACTTCTACATTTCATTAATAGGTCTTTCAGCTGTGCAGGAAACTTCTGAGTCATCTGTGTCATCCACCACTAACAAGGATTATGGCTAAAGAGTACGTGAACAAACTTTTTTTTTTTTTTTAAAGTTCAGTAGTTATTATTTTAGAAAAGGACAAATGCTTCTTTATTTCTGAAGAACCAGCTTTCTGCACTGTTAGATGCTGAAAGTTAGAACATTTTCACAAAACCCCAGCACTGCACTCTCAGTGATATATTTTGCATCCTATTTCACACATTTTAAAATTAAAGAACTTTGTAAGCACATCATCAAACTGACCTTATATCTGTCCTTTAAATTCAACAGATTTCAAGACTCATCACTGATTTTATGTGACTACATCCAGAAGAGTGTATTAATCAGTAAAGGCTCACCAGCACGATATCGTCTCTTCACAACCAGAAGTAATCTTGAAAAAGACGGATCAGTGAGAAAATGGACATTTGGACAGCAAGACAAAAACATGCAAAACAAAATAATACTGATGGTAGGAGAAACTGGAACAGGCAAAACTACTCTGATCAATACCATGGTAAATTATATACTCGGGGTGAAGTTTACAGATGAAGTGTGGTTTGAGATTACAGAAGAGGGAGGAGGTAATCAAATGTCAGATCAGTCAAAAACACAAACAACTGAAATCACCGTGTATGAGATCTTTGCTCAAGACAACCCAATCTGTCTTACTGTCATTGACACTCCAGGTTATGGAGACACCAGAGGAACAGATGCAGATAAACGGATTGCTGAGAATCTGTACAAACTGTTTCGAAATGATACTGGAGTGAAAGAAATTGATGCAGTGTGTCTGGTAGTGAAGGCATCTGAGAATCGACTCTCTGACAGACAGCAATACATCTTTGATGCTGTTTTGTCCTTATTTGGGAAAGACATAGAGAACAACATTGTCATTTTTATCACTCATTCAGATGGACTGCCTCCAACAAATGCTCTTAATGCCATCAAGAAAGCAGGGATTCCCTGCAGGAAAGATGATGAAAATGAACCTGAGCATTTCTTATTCAACAATCGCCAAACTGAAAAAAAGAACCCAAAGTATAACAGAGCTCTCCAGACAGCTTGGGAACAAACAGAGGACAGTTTAAATGTTTTTTTTGCGTCACTGAATGAAGAGAACAGAAAAAGCTTAGAGCAGACTGAAAGTGTTCTTTTTGAGTCCAAACGACTTGAAGCCTGTATTAATAATCTACAATACCGCATTGACTTTGTAGAGTGCGAAGGTAAAGAACTGGCTCAGACTCAGAAAGCCCTTGAGCAAAACCGAGAAAAGATTAAGAGAAATGAAAACTTTACTTTTACAGTCACCAAGTATTACAAAGAAAAAGTTCCCATTGAAAATGCTTCATGGTGGGACAGAAAGGCCACCACTTGCTCTGTCTGTAAGGAGAATTGTCATGAGTATAACTGCTGGTGCGCCTTCAATGCTTGGTGGTGTGAAGTCATGAAAAATGAACACTGCACTTCATGTACAGGTAAATGTCACTACACTAAACATGTCAGAGAGAATAAGAAATATGTTACACGCAGCAAAGAGACCACAGTGACATATAATGAGTTGAAAAAACAATATGACAGCAGTAATAATTCAGCATCAGATATGAAGTTTGACTCAAAGGCCTTTGAAAATGTCAAAAAGGAGTTTGAAAGCAGCAAGAAACAGGAAGAAGAGAAGACAAGCATAGAGAAGAGACTGAAAGAACAACTGATCAAGACTGAAAAGGATAAAGCTGAGCTGGTGGAAGAAGCCTACAACACCATCATGAAACTATTTGAGATTGCTTTAAAGCCAGATTCTGCTTTCATTGTTAAGTCTCTTGACTTCTTGATCCCTCGAGCTGAGGAAATTGGAAGAGATGTTATTGCTCAGAAACTAAGAGAGCTGAGGAAAATTCAGCCTGAATCACAGGAAAGAGTTCATGCTGCAATGGGGTATGCAAGAGCAGGTTTCAGTAAACTAACAAATCTTGTTCCTGGTAAAAAATGAATTCAGGAGATTAAACATGGCCATGTAACATGTAATGAAAAAGGAATTATGAACATATCTATATAAAGAGTGCAGTTTTTGTTCTATTAATAAAATCCATCGTGTTTATTCATCAATGCTGTCGCTCAAGATTTAATACTTTACTTTTTTGATGAGCCAGCATGAAGGAGTTTAAAGTGGATGTTTTTTTTTTTAGATAAAACTTTACTTTACATGTACCATGTTACTTGTGAAGCTATAATGTTCGTGGATAGATGTTTAGTTCTTTTAACTTGATTTAGTTAATTAGCCTATACTGTTAATTCCACTATTGCTAGTGTTCTCTGTGTAACTATCTGTTTATCTGACATTCTCATTAAATATCTGGTAACTGCAGTGTGCCTGAGTTGCCGCTTTCTGACACAAATTCATATAAACAGTTATGCTATGATGGCTTAGGACTACAATTGCCATTAACAGTTTTGCACTCAAGTTGCCATCAGTGCACAGTGGATAGGTTCAACAAAACAGACTTCATGTGAAAACTACAATCCATTTCCTATTTACACAATTGCACTATTTGTCTGTGTAGTATAGAGTTATAGAAGGGATTTATTTATAGTCGCACTATCCGGTGTCACCCAGAGAGTCTGGTTCCTCTCAAGCTTTCTTCCTAATGTCTTCTCAGGAAGTTTTTCCTGACCACTGTTGCCTCCTGCTTGAATGTATATATTTCTGTAAAGCTGCTTTGTGGCAATGTCCATTGTTAAAAGTGCTATACAAATACAGCTGAATGAACTTTAATTGAATGTATACTCTGCTGTCCATATTTGCATGACAACTGGTATTATGGATACACTAACAAAATCAGGCTGTATTGTATCATGCAGTGTTTCCCCTCAGAGCTCAAGTTAACCTGGGAGGAGGCCCAGGGGTTGTGGTGGGACACCTATGTTATGTGTACACCTATTTCAGCAACTTATATTGTACTTTTTACACTATTGTCACTAGATTCACTTTCTAATAGAACTGTGTACTGCTCTGCGCTGCACTGGGACTTACTGTGCCCATTGTCTATCCCAGTAGCCATTGCACTGTATTGCGCAGTCTGCACGTTTGTACTTGTGCACTTTATGTATCAATCTATGTAGTCCCTTGTAGTTCTGTGTTGTTCTGTGTTTGTCTTATGTAGCATCTTGGTCCTGGAGAAACGTTGTTTCATTTCACTCTGTACTAACTGGCTGTATATGGTTGAAATGACAATAAACTCCACTTGACTTGACTTGACAGTGGTGTTGTGGTGTGTGTGTGGGTTGAAGATGTATGGCTGGCCGGTGGGTGTGTTTAAAGTTATTAGCTAGCAAAACAAAATTAGAGTAATTAACATCAACCAGTGATGCAGGTAAAGGAGACAGATTTACCAGGTCCATCTCCCAACCAGTTGCTTTGTGTTAAATCTCGAACCCCTGGTACACCTGTAATGAAAGCACCCGTACAGTAGAGGGCAATGGTCATCATACTTTCTCCCAGCACAAGGAGGAAGAAAGCATCGAAGAAAGCTTTACATGGCGAAAGAAACACCAGCTTTCAAGCAAGACCAGAGCTGAGACTCCAGCTGCAGCATGTCGTGGAGGTGTAGTGTCCGAGGATGTGGGAAACGCAATCAGGCCAAAGCTAAAGATGTTGTTATTCACCGTTTCCCTGAAAAAGACTTGGAGCTCTGCAGTAAATGGTTAGCGGCTATCGGGAAGGTTGTGAATAAAACGGATAGGAAATACGCGTCTTTCCGAGTGTGCAGCCAGCACTTCAGACCTGACGACTATGAGAGGGATTTGAAGGCGGAATTACTGGGATGCCCACCAAAAAAGGTCTTAAAGAAAACAGCGATTCCGTCTATATTCCAGACTAAACGAAAGCCAGGCAGGAGGCCCTCTCAGACTCCAAAGAAAAGTCAACCTGAGGTAAAGTTGTCTCTGTTGTTTATTTGTCTTTGGCTCATTTTATTCACACTTTAACTACATTATATGGTGCACAGCAATCTTAAATTATTCACTAATACTGGGCTACCTGGATTATTTGTATGGGTTCAAATCGAACACTAATATTACAGTAAACAAATCATAAATTCCCGCGCAGCATTTACACGTCATCAAACCGCGCCATAACAGCCGCCTTTTTTAAAATTCAAGTCTGTCCAAGTCAGTTAAAGCAGACAAAGACATCTGAAAGAAGCTGTCCTGAGGAATGCTTTTAAAAGCATTATTCACCCCTGTTTTGTCCTATACAGTTTAAAACAAATCATACAAATGGTTCAAGTTTCAACACCACAGACAGAGAAATGAATTTTTCCTCACTAAGATCTCCACCTTGGCTTTATCTATGAAGGCATGTTTACCTGTGGCAATGCAGGGTATCACCTGAGGTACCAGAAAAGAGCTGTGTGAGTTTGTTTAGCAGCTCAAAACCGCCGTGCCAGAGTGCAAAGGCAGGGACGTTGTCTGTCACTGTTTACCAAGGAACAAAATCTGACAATACGCTCTGGCCATAATGGCCAAAATTATGTGGACACCTGACCATCACACCCGTATGTGGTCCTTCCACAAAGTTGGAAGCCACAATTGTATAGAATGTCTTTGTATGCTGTAGCATTACAGTTTCCCTTCACTGGAACTAAGAGGCCCAAACCTGTT
>CM074977.1:2836540-2852570 GCA_037576825.1 Pangasius krempfi | reverse complement strand
CGGACTGAAGTCGCACTACACTCAGCTCCATTCGGATTATGATCACCCGTGTAAATACTGTCTGAAGGTCTTCAAAAGCAGATTGATGAAACTGGAACATGAGCAGACTCATCCTAAAGAAAAACAGCCATACAGCTGTTCAAAGTGTCCAGAGACGTTTAGAAATGTTCACAAACGCAATAAGCATGTCATATCCCACCGAGGTCCACATAAATGTGTGTGTGATGTATGTGAGAAAGGCTTTAAGGACATCGTCAGGTCAAAAAGGCATGAACTCATCCACTCTGGAGAACAGCCTTTCAAATGCCAAGTGTGTGAATGTTCCTTTAACCAAAAGGAAAACCTCACGTCCCACATGCGCGTCCACACTGGAGAGAAACCTTTCATGTGTGAGCAGTGTGGAGAGTCATTCAGTCACAACGTCAGTCTGAAGAACCACAAGCAACGACACCATGACTCGAGTTTGACTCCTGATGAAGTAGTGATGCAGTGATTTACAAAAACACTTGACGTGCTGAATGCAGAGGTATTGAAACTGCACTGTGGTTGCCTTGACTGAGGTGTTCACAGTGGAACAGGGGATGCGGCCACGATTTGGACTTTGAAGGATTGCTGAGAAACATTTTGAAGGAGTCAGTTAATACTGATCAGATTGATAATAAAAATATGGCTGCTTTCTTCTTTGTTTGATATTTTCACACTGGCTTTTCACAGATCTTGGAACAGTAGCTCTATTTGTTATTTTTATGACCATCATAAGCTTTTTTCCTGCTAAAAAATGGTAATACATACATTCCAACACTTACAATGTAAGTTATCCTCGATGTAATTTCTCAAGCAGTTTTAAACGTATTACCAAAAACTATTTAACATCTTTGGTTTTATTTTGTAGCTCTCATGCAGCATTTCCAGACCTGTGCCAACTTTCCAGTCGATTGCTCGCAGGCAGTGAGGGAAACATATCTTTAAGCCAATATGCAAATACTTAATTGCTATTAACAAAAACCTATGGTGAAAGCAGGTTCACAGCGTAAGACCAGCCTGGACATGGCATAAAACAAAGCTTACTGTTATCTATGAAAGAGGTTTTAAAAGAGGCATGCTACATTTATACCAGTGCATGCTTTCACGTTGCAAAATTAGCATATTTCGCGGAGTTTAATTTGTTGCTACA
The DNA here is from genome assembly GCA_037576825.1 of Pangasius krempfi. Classification (NCBI taxonomy): domain Eukaryota; kingdom Metazoa; phylum Chordata; class Actinopteri; order Siluriformes; family Pangasiidae; genus Pangasius; species Pangasius krempfi. The sequence continues at coordinate 2,851,396 of CM074977.1, read as the reverse complement.
GTTAAAACAGTTGTTTTAACTGTTATTAGTACAGTCACTAAAATCACAGGCCACAAAGGACCACTTTCTGCCACCCATCACTCATCGTGCATTACTGTATCCATACTTCCATTTGGGTTTAAAGTCAAAGTGGGCGTGGCCTAGTAAGTTTTTTTCCCTTATTTATTTATTGTAATTAAATATGAACCCTACTGCATAATAGCAGGGCTGTCAACATGGTGTGTGAATTCTGGCTCTGACAGTTCCTCAACCTCAGCTACATCACTCCAGTTCATAATTGCGGGACTGATTTTCTTAAAATCCTACTTGCGCAGTTATTATTTTTGTTTGTACCTGCCTGCAGTGTTTTTTTTTAGTTGGTTCTATTACCCAAAATATAAACAAATAGTAGCCTAATTTAAGCCACAGTGACCCTGACCAGGCAGATTCTAAGGATGCTGTAAATGCCTTGCAGATCCTGCAAGGCTTTGTTGGTCTTTATTTGTCCTTCAAGCTTCATATCTGACACCTGCTCATGTTTACATGAAAGAAAAAAACCTCCTGCTCATGAGACTCGTTGCACCCTGGTGTATCCCAGTCCCGATGCACTAGAGTCTAGTCTCAACCAGAAAACAAGAAGAAATTGTGCATCTCATATTCATCTGTTTCTGTGCTTAGAACACGTTATCTGTTCATTCCACACAATGTATTCGTGTCCAGTTACATCCCTAAGATAGACTATATGCCCAAAAGTATGTGGACACCTCGTGCTTGTGCTTGTTGAACGTCTCAGTCTAGATTTAGCCCATATTTGCTGTCCACTCCTCTGTGAAGGCTTTCCACTAGATAGAGCGTGCCTGTGGGGATCTGTGTTCATTCAGCCACAAGACCATGAGTGACGTCAGGCGCTGATGTCGGATGAGGAGGTCTGGGATGCGGTCACGTCAGGGCTCTGTCCAGGACACTCGAGTTCTTCCACTCACTCCAACCTTAATACACCATGTCCTCATGGAGCTCGCTTTGTGCAAACCTGTCACGCTGGAACAGCTTTGGGCCTCTTCGTTCCAGCATACAAACACTTTTTTAGACAATTGTGTGCTTCAGACAGTTTGGACAAGGAGCACATATGGTTGTGATGGTCAGGTGTCCACATACTTTTGGTCATGTGTGGTGTATGGTGTATATGAGTAGTATGTGACTTTTATTTTGACAGTAATCCTACCTAAATCCACCCGGATGTAAAAAATGAGCTAATTTGGATGTTACTGTTTCTGGTATAACCCTGCAAAAGAGAAGCACGTGTTTAAACCCCCAGGAAATAGTAATAATAATAAGAATAATAATTATCCAGCAGTGACCTCAGCCACAACAATGGTTCGCGGTTGTGCTTTTCCCAGCTGCACCAACAAGATGACTAGAAGAAGTGGACTCAGTTTTCATCGTCTTCCTTTCCACACTCCGGAAATGCTGCACTTGTGGCTGCTCGCGCTGCGGATGGATGTAAACACCCCGGTTCCTAAACTCCGCGCTGCTGATCTGCGGGTGTGTGGAGCTCACTTCTCAGACGAGGACTTCTTCACAGAAACCGCCCGCAAAACCACACGCAAACTCCGGTGTCTGAAGAGATCAGCTGTGCCTCATGCGGAGCTGGGGCATCCCTGGGGCATCCCTGACCCTCAGGTAAAGCGTCACTCAAGCGCAACAGCGTTGCACTGCTTCCTCAGTCAAAGAGTGTCACACACTGCAAAAATACACCATTTCAGTTTATAAACTAACATTTCAGAGTGCTCGAACACATCTAAAATGACGCTGGACACGATAAACAGCCGTCTATAACGTTACATCACAGCAATATCCAACAAAAAAAAAAAAACTATGTTTATCATCAGTCCTGGCGACTGTCTAATGATGTCGCGCATTGATACCTCAGAAAGTGTAAGTAACCGGAACTACTTTACGCTGTATTCCATTGTAACAGTTTTTGGGATGATCTGTGTCTCATCACAAGACTTTTATTTTTGCTATGTATTTCATGATTTTTGTTTGTCACCTACACATTTACGCTCACCAAGCACTTTATTAGGAACACGACACTAATACTGGGTTTATAGGGCCGTCCTTTGGTTTCAAAACAGCCTCAATTCTTCATGGCATGGATTCCACAAGATGTTCTACTGAATTCACATCCGGTGACTGAGAAGGTCACTGAAGAACACTGAGCTCATTGTTATGGTCCTGAAACCAGTTTGAGACGACTTTTGCTTTGTGACATGGTGCATTATCATGCTGGAATGATAAGGCATTAGAAGATGGATGAATTGTGGCCTTGAAGGGATGCACATGGTTAGAAACTGCACTCAAATAGGCTGTTGCATTCAAGCCAGGATTAACAGGCCCAAAGTGTGACAAGAAAACATTCCTACACCATTATACCACCTCAACCATCCTGGACTGTTGACACAAGGCAGGTTAAGTCCATGGATTCATGCAGATGTGCATTCTGAGATGCTTTTCTGCTCACCACACTTGTACAGAGTGGTTATCTGAGTTATCATAGCCCTTCTGTCAGCTCGAACCAGTCTGGCCATTCTCCCTTGACCTCTCTCATCAGCAAGGTGTTTCTGTCTGCAGAACTGCCGCTCACAAGATGTTTTTTCTTTATTGCACCATTCTGAGCAAACTCTAGAGACTGTTGTGTGCGAAAATCCCTGAAGATCTGCAGTTATAGAAATACTCAGACCACCCCGTCTGGCACCAACAATCATGCCACGGTCAAAATCACTGAGATTACATTTTTCCCCCCATTCTGATGGTTGATGTGAACATTACCCAAAGCTGCTGGCTCGTATCTGCATGATTTTATGCATTGCACTGCTGCCACATGATTGGCTGATTAAATAATTGTATGAATGAGTAGGTGTACAGGTGTTCCTTATAAAGTGCTCAGTGAGTGTATATACAGTATATAACTTGTAGTGAAATGAAAACCTGGACTACTCCTGTATAGACTGTGCATTTAAATGCATAATTAAAAATCAGAAATATGCTGAAGATATAAAATATAGTTATATATCGTAAACATTTACCAGCAATTCAGCAACCACCTTCGAGGTTTAGTTTTATTTTCCTGTTAAATACTTTGTTACCATTGGCCTAAATCACAGGGTCTCAGGCTTGGTCCTGGAAACCCCCCCCCTTGTCCTTCACATTTTAGTGTTTTCTCAGCTCTAACACACTCACTTCACCTTGAATCAGGTGTGCTGGGAGCAGGGAAAACACTCAAACATGCAGGACATGGAGTACTCCAGGATGAGGGTTGGGAAGCGGTCTCCTTTGTTCATCTTCAGTAAGCACTTTATCCTGGTCCAGGTGTTGGATCTGAAGCCTGTCCCAGGAACAATGGGTGAGAGGTGAGGAATGCAGCCCTGGATAGTCCATCCCATCACAGCACATCACAGCACACCATGCACACACACACTGACACCTAGGGGCAATATACCATCGACAGTCCAGAGAGATCAGAGCAAACCCACACAGACACATGGAGAACATGCACAGAAACCCGAAACAGACAGAGACCCGAGCTCAACACCGTACCAACGGACCCTGGCAATTTGGTTAGAAGTTATCGTTATTAGAAAACTCGAATGCATCCATCCCAGTTGACTTGATCTAGTATCTTAATTTATTAGACTGTGCCTCGATAAGGTCTGGAGGAACATAAAGTAAGTTTTGAACTTCCACAGTTGCCGTAGAAATCAGTAGGTTATTAGTGTGTTAGTATTCCATATCTTTATATCTAATCATGTCATAACTGGACAGGTAGAAAAAGATGAGCAGTCAACTGTGTGTGTGTGTGTGTGTGTGTGTGTGTGTGTGTGTGTGTGTGTGTGTGTGTGTGTGTGTGTGTGCGCGCTCTATTTGACTCATTGCCAACTATCATTGGATCAAAAAATCATGTTAATAGCTAACTTTGTCGTAACTGGCCAAGCAGAATGAGATGATGGAAAGTTAGCCACCAAACATCGGCCTGTGACTGTCGGTTCAGGGAGGCAGGGTTTCATGTGCGTTGTTGGATAAGGTGTTGGGGTCAAATAGTAAACAAAGTAATATAATTTAAGAAATCAAATAATGTTATTATGATTTCAGCATTAATATCTTAACATACATTTTAATCATGTTTTTGCATGTGATAAAGGAATAACAGGATAACAGGCCTAAATGCTTTAAAGTCAACGTGAAAACAAATTTGAAGTTTTGTGGCCTTAAGATTGTCTATAAGCTAGTGCGCTCCGAAACAACCGCTACGTCTCAAATCGCAAATTACTTATACCATGGACTAAAAGTACGTACTCTTTCTGTGAAGAAAAACTACACACTTTTGAGTGTGTAGCAAAATAGTATGCAAGTACTGGGACATACTAACTAACACGTCATGTAAAGGAAGAGAACGTTGTTGCCTAGCTACGCACAAACCCCTTGTTGTATTTCAGCTTTTCTTCATGCATGCTTCCTTATATTATTTATACTATATCATTTCATTTACCATTCCCGTGATTTATTTTTGCACATTTCATTTACACCTCTCGAAAATGTGTCCTTGAATTTGGCGAAGCAAGCCGTCACAAAACTCCTCCCTCACGCAAGGAGTTGTGGGCAATATTATCTGAAGTCTACTGGAAATAGCAGACCATCCGGGTACCTTTGGGATACTCATTTCAATATACTATGATTTGGGACACACTAATTCTAATCTTGGTTACTATTTAGGACCGATAGTAGGCGAGTTGAGATACAGCAGGCAGGTAACTAGGCAATGACGTTCTCTTCCGTCACATGACGTGTTAGTATGTCCCAGTACTTGCATACTATTTTGCTACACACTCAAAAGTATGTACTTTTTCTTCACAGAAAGATTAGGTACTTTTAGTGCATAGTATAAGCAGGCAAACTGAGATGCAGCATAACTGTCAAGTACGGCTTAGTCAGGGCTGTGAGGTAAGCTAAATACTACTGGCTATTCAAAAAGGGGGAGGGGCTTGATATGTCCCGTCCTGACTTCCTGTTTCAGTGGATATTTCGTCAACACATCAAATAACGCTACACGTTTCAAGGCACTTCACGGGGACTTTAAGTGTCTTGTTCTTTTCATCATTTAAAAATACACATGTACAAACCTTTTCAGTCAGATGTGGATTTTGTCTATACAGGTTTTCAGGTTTGTTTGTTTGTTTGTTTTTTTCAACCCAAGAATATGTGTTGAATTTGTTTATTATTATTATTATTTTTTTTAAATCTGGCAGGCAGTCACAGTACTGATACAGTGGCTGAGAATAGAGATTAGGTTAAAAACTAATCTCTAACTCTACTGACATCCATCCATCCATTTTCTGTACCGCTTATCCTACACAGGGTCACAGGGAGCCTGGAGCCTATCCCAGGAGACTCGGGGCACAAGGCAGGGGAAAAACCCTGGACAGGGTGCCAACACAATCAGGGCACAATCACATACACACATTCACACACTACGGACAGTTTAGAGCTGCCAGTCAGCTTACAACGCATGTCTTTGGACTGGAGAAGGAAACCGGAGTACCCCGAGGAAACCCCTAAAGCCCGGGGAGAACATGCAGACTTCACGCACACAGGGTGGAGCTGGAAATCAAACCCCTAGCCCTGGAGGTGCAAGGCAAACGTGCCCCCTAGTGACCTATTTATGACCTTTGCCCCTTTAAATCTGATGCCCTGTGAGGGTCTATGAGAGGGCTTTTTGCCCTTTAGTAGCTTTAGAAACTCACTTTTATCTAAAATCTTTTTAAAATAGACACAGATATTCTATAGATTAAAGTTGGAAGCCAATTGCAATGTCATTTTAAAGCTGATGGTGGATATATAGTGCATCAAAGTATGTAAACTTGATTAAATCATATTTATTAAACCTAGAGGTGTGTTAGGAGCCAGTGTTCTGACTTAGATGTATTTCTTTCTCACAGGATTGTAACCTAAAAGATGAGCCCCGTCCAGTGATTATAGGACAGTATGAGATTGTTACAGTACCTCAACCTGATCACAAAGGTAGGGGACAATGCTTTTGATTATTGTTTAACAACAGAGCAGGTTGTCATGCAAAGGTTATTGCTGGTTTATACTTCTGCACTGAAGCATTTTTGTGAATTTACCTTGCAATGCAGAAAGGGGAATTATGGGTAAACTGATGGACTTGCATGCACTGCAGAGTCCTAACAGCACTTGGTGTGTATTGGTGTGTATCAGTGTGCATCAGTGGTACGAACACGGATTGGGTGAGGCAGGAAGTCGTGTCCGGTTGTGTATCTTCGAGATAAGTTAGAGAGAATGGTCGAGAGCTCTTCTCATTGCTGCGGGCACAAAATGCAACACGCACAACTATTTTTATAAGAGTAATATCTAAATATCAGTATATATTGTATATGAAACTAAGAATAAGGTTTTAGTTCATGAACATCAACTAGCTAAAGTGTTGGGCCAGTTTGGTTGGTAATTTAAGTTGAGTGCATTTCAGAGATGGTATGCAGTTGATGGGAGTTATTATATATTCTGTTTTATTATGCAATATCCTCACTTGTCTCTGAATTGTCTTGATCTGTGGAGCAAATCAGGAAAATCCCAAACTTCTCCCTATCTGGTCGACTTACCAACTACCTGTGTATCTGTGACTTAAAACCCAGAAGTAAGATCCACATCATCTCCACTCATTCTGCAGGAAAATACAGAATTTTATTTTCTGTCCCCTAGTGGACATTTTCATGTTACGTGCAAGTACGATGGCAGACACCTACCCGACCGCCCGTGGATGACGGCCTCACGAGTTCACAAATTCATGGACACAGAGGTATAAACCAGGCCTAAGACAGTTTACAACATTAAATGCTTGTCTAATAGCACTTTTCCTAGACAGTGCAGTATGCCACAGTATGGTTGCTAATCTCAGTACAGAACTATATGTACCCTGGTCAAGTTCCTTTGTCAGATTTCCACTGAATAAATAAATTGCACATACTAATACCAAAACCACTGTAAATGGAAGTTGTTTTCTGAAGGTTGTGAGGAGGTGGCATCATTTCCCACATGATGATGGTGTTAACAGTAACAACAGTAGCAACAACACAGCAGCATTAAGTTCTGATTTTCCTTATTCTTAGCCTTTGTTTAAAGAGAGCACAGGACTTCTCTTTCCTATCTTTTTGATTTCAAGAAGGAGTGGTTAAACGTGTGCAGGATTTATACAGAATTATCACTGTAACCAGCAGATGAACTGCTTTAGATTATGGAACTGATGCAAACAGGGTCAAGGTCAAATGTCTGAAATATTTTTTCTTCAATAACTTCATTTCTGTTTGTCATACAGAGATGCTACTTACTTGTTCATGTTTTGAGGAACTCATGGCCCATTTTCTGGCTATCTACAATCGGTCCGTCATCGTGTCAGTCCAAGATTCTCGTTAGCTTGATATTTCACAACCAAGTCATTGAATGTTTGTAGGATTTATATGGAATTATCATTGAAACTAGCAGATGAACCGATAGCTTTCGGAATCGCTCCAGACAGGTTTAAGGTCACAGCAAGATCAAATGTCTGACAGTTTTTCTGAAAAACTGAAACAGCTTCCTCCATGTTTGAAGTATACTTGTATTTGAGACATACAAATTGGTAACAAGAAGGACTAGACTAGCCATGAATGTTGCCATTGCAAGTTCTGCTTGTTTTTTTTTTTTGTTGTTTTTTTTTCAAAATGGTGTTTCTTGATTCCATAATAATTGTGTCTATACTGTTTTTCAACAAATAAATCATTTATTAATTGAAATGTGTTGTCAGATTAGAAAGTAACATGATTGGTTTAGTTAGGTGAGCAGTCAGTTTCTGCTCTCAAAAAATATTTCAATAACAAATACTCCTATGTACATATTTTTAGGCCTAGCGATATATCCTTGTTCAATTCTCTTGTTATCCTGGTAAGAAGCAAAACCAAATTCAGCATGAATTACTTGGGTACAATGTAGGTCACTTGGCCATGAAAATGACAAAATGATGGAGCACATATTTGTTACCGTACCATCCAGTCTGGTGGAAGAGATATAAAGCAAACGTGTAGCATGGGCTCCAGCTGAAAGGAGGAGCATTTGACTTCTGTGTTGTAGGCCACACGTTCTGCTGTAGTTGTTTCCACTAATTGAGAAGGTTTCATAGTGATGCCAAATGAGTAAACATAAATTTTATGTCTTGTCATTCTTGCATTTTGGTTAAATATAAAATGCAATACGTTGAGAAAATATGCCGTCTGATTGAACTTCTAAATATCTTTCCACAGCTGTCAAGAGCCTTCAGCCTTCTTATCAAGGAACTAGCATTTTTAAGTAAGACATTATCTTTGGGTGTTTTTTTTCTTTTCTTGGTTTACCTTATGTTTTTACAGTGTCTTAATTCAACACTTTAAAGTGAATGTGTTATAGCTTATTCACTGGTATTTAAATATGCAAATGGAACATTGAGTGAATGTACCATATTTTTCTTTGTTTTTAGGAGTAGTGAGGTGCTGGTGAACACACACTGTCTGCTGGAGCTCTTCCAGTTCTGCTGGCTTTGTCATAAAGAGTGCTGTATTACCATTGAGGGCAATGAGAAGCTGTTTTCAGTCACCCAGGACTGCCAGAATTGTGGCCACCACAGAGACTGGAGAAGTCACCCGCCTTCAGCCGAGCCTGCAGAAACATATCATAATGAACCCAAAGACCACGTAGAGACATTTGACGAAAAACGTGAGGATAATGAAGATACATCATACATAGAGGTAGAACACACGTTGGAGCCTGGGGATGAGGATAGTGAGGAGGTGGGTATTTATTCTGTTATTCAGTCTGTTACAGCATGATAACTTGCCTGTGAAAATATTAATAACCCCAGAGTCTTCTGGCCACTAATGCATGCACAGCAAGCTTATTCCTAGAGCAGACAACTCCTTTAGTTGATGTGATTGCTAGTAGGAAGGCTGCTTTCAGTGGATAGGCTCATAAAGAAAGTATTTAAGGGATTCCAGCCAAAGGGAAGGTCTCACACCGAAGGTGGATGATGGTGGGTGGAGATGCCTTGTCCATTTTTGAAAGGCTGTAAGACCCTAGAGTGATAAGCCTGTAAGACCCTAGAGTGATAAGCCTGTAAGACCCTAGAGTGATAAGCCTGTAAGACCCTAGAGTGATGCCATCCATGGTGCTGTGGTGCACTGTGATGGCCGTCATATATGACCGCAGGATAGATGTGGACTTGCTGAAATCTAGCAGTTCTTGATGAAAGGCCAATTCCTATTAATTGGACAGTGCACGTGTCCAGAAAATAAGGTGAACACCATTCACAGAACAATCTTTACTTAGGAACATACAAAGCCCGTGTTAGGGGTTCTTTAGACTTGATTCTGGATAGTCCTCAGTTGGTGATTCAGTCCAAGGGGCCAGACCTACAGACACAAGTGTCCTGGCTGAGGGTTCCTCAGTGTCCTGGCACAACAGATCCACTTGGCAAAGATGCCCCCAGGGTGTTCTGACAGCTAGTGAAAGCAGTAATGGGAACCAAGGTCTTGCCAGCCGTCTCGGGGCAAGAAGTAGGCCTAGTTACTGAATCCTGCAGAGTGCGAAGAATCAGTGGTAGAGAAGAAAATATGGTGATGCCCGTTATAGACCAGGGCATCCTGTCCTAGCAGCTGTCTAAATCTGCCAGGGAGAACCATAATCTGTAATCTGTTCACTTGGCACTGGCAAAAAGATTTACCTGTGTCATGTCAAACTTTTCCCAGATCTGAGCTACCACCTATTAGTGTCGATGCCAGTCACTAGACATATGTCTTGGACACATGACTTTGCATCTTGTCCACTGCACAGCTGTAATATACTGGCAGATGAGTTGTTGTCAGTGATGCCAGTTGTTGCCCAATTTTGGAGATGGTGGTAGGATGGCTGTTTAGGACCTCCTCACAGGATAGATAATGGGCATTCAAATGCTTACCAGTCTGAGGGTGTAGCTAATGCATTGCTAGCTTTGTACCACTGTATAAAGCTAGCAATGTATTAGCCACATGCTTTGCTACAATAGATGGCACGTCAGAGCTAAAACATCGCTGTCTGTAAGGTTTCCAAGTTGAATTGTAATGTTTAGCGAGTTCATGCACAGCAGTGTTAAACAGACTGAGCTCTGTTTCTCTTTAAAACTGTTTGCAGTCGCCATTATTGTTGTCATGATCTGCGTCTCAAATCAAAACCCCTCACTTTACATTCAAAAATATTTACTAATCTAGAAAATCCAGAAGACTGCTACTCAAAACAGACCTTAAAGTAGGTTTAGAGGCTACATAAGAGGTTTTTAAAATTCAAACACTACTTGTAATAGGAAAACTGGTTGGTGTTAGTGCTTACTAAACGTCTAGAATAGTACACAAGTACATGACTTTAGTTTGTTTATTCAGTTGGGGACACACTGTCATATGGTGTTATACTGCCTCCACTATTTATGTTGGTTTTGCACTCCATGGAGGCGTCGCGTTATTTTCTGACGACGTGCACCAACGGCACGTGAACCGGCTGCAGGATATGCGTAGCAGCCATCTTGTGTATGTATAGTTAATAGCAAGTAAATCAGCCTTAACGAGGGCAAACTAAGGCTAACAGGCACTACGGAGCCCAGAAGCATTCTCTAAATAATGCTTGTGATATAGAAGAAAAGCACACTCACGAAGGTAGAGAGGAATGGACAGTAGGCTGTTCCCAGGAAAGTTTGGACACTTGTAGCTCTGACTGTTTTCTCAAACAGCTTAGTGGATAGCTCCATATTATAGATTTTAGAACCTGGAGTGTGTGAAGGAGGACTTGGGAGACAGGTGACTTTTGACAGAGCTTCATGCTTATTTTATGTATTTCACCCATGTGCTGCTTCCATAAAATACACAAAAATAAAACAACCCGGGACAGCACTGCCTTCTCCATGCTTTGGTACTCTTGCTGCATACATGGCGGCATCTGGGTAGCGAGCTGGGCTTCCCCTGACAGCATCGGGAGGAGGCATAAGATGCACTCATCCTCAGGCCATCCCTATGCATCTGCCATGTGCTCAAAGAGCTCCACAAAGGCCTCTGTGTCATCTGTAGAGGACATTTGTGTGAGTGTCATAGCCAGGCTGGCTGGACCAGCTGTAGATGGAGGAGCTGCAGCTGTAGGAGCAGTTGGTTGCAGCAGCATCTGGACCACCCATCAGGCCTTGGCCTGCTCCTGAGTGATGGCTTTGAATCATTGCTATTGTTCATGGCGATAGTCAAGGAGGGCTTGATGTTGCGTCTGGTGGAGGCTGGCGAGAGACTTCCATGGCGGAGTCTGGCACCTCCTCCCGGGTTTCGGCACCACTATAGAACCATGTGTGTGTGAAGGAGGATTCGGGAGACAGGCGACTTTTGACAGAGCTTTGTGCTTCTTTCATTGTCCTTTTCTTTATTTCACCTTTGAGTGCTTTTCAGCATGCACAGCTTCATTATAATACAGAGAATTAAAATGAAAACATGAACTTTCAAAAAGCTATATTCAGTTTTTGCATTGTTCTCCTACTATGTTCCTCCACTTACGTTTTTGGCTTCTTTGTGTGTATGTGTTAAAAAAAAGTTCCAACCATATTCAGGAAATCTGTACATTTGCGCTATTGTTTCTCTTCTCTTGTTTGCCTGTTGTTCTGGTGTTTGATTGGACATTTTTATTTTATTTTTTTTTTTAGACTGAGTTGGCAACTTATAAAAATGTTTTCAAGATGATTTAAACAAGGTTATACGCATTGACTAACTACTATATACATATACGTTTTAATGGTCATTTTAAGCCTTTTTTCTGGACATGTGAAATTGTTCACCTTATAGTTCACATTAATCCAAGTGCCCTGATCAAAGGATTTCTGTATCCTACAGGTTGTGGTCCAGATCGGGTCATCGGATCATGAGGGCAGTGAGCAAAGCTATGAGCAGATGTTCATCGAAACAGATGGGTCATATTTTTCAAGTACAGAAGAGGAAACAAGCTTACAGGAAGAGATGAAGATGAAGAAGAAGAAGAAAAAGTCTAAAAGAGAAGACAGTTCAGATGAGTGGCAGCCAGATTTGGGTGAAGAGGCCACAGACTCTGATGTGTCCATGGATGAAGACCTGTTCACAGCTTTAAAGGAGGATGGTCAGGGTAAACTTGTGGTGTGGTGTACACAATGTGGGACCGAGGCCTCGCTCTCCTGTTCTGTGCTTCGACACAGAAAAGTGTTCTGCTGTGCTCAGTGTGATGCTGGCGGTGATATTGAGATGCTTAGTTTAGAAAAAGTAGCTGTTCGTTTTGATGACTTGGCCAGTTTTCAGAGGCATGCTGAACAGGAGCACGGAGTCAAGACATTCTATAAGTTGTGCCAGGATTGTGGCAAGTTTGTTATAGCAGACCCTCAAACCAAAGGTTTGAAAGAACATAAATGTGAACAAAAGATCAAATTTATTGTCTGTCCAGAATGTGGGAAAAGATTCCTCACTGAGGTCGGCTTAAAGAGGCATTGCACTAAACTCCATGAGGATGCCGACCACCCGTGTAAATACTGTCTGAAGATGTTTAAGAACAGACCAGCAAAACTGGAACATGAGCAGACTCATCCTAAGGAAAAACAGCCATACAGCTGTCCAGACTGTCCAGAGAAATTTGACAATCTTTACAAACGCAACAGCCACGTCAGATCCCACCGGGGTCCATATAAGTATTTATGTGATATATGTGAAAAGCGCTTTAAAGACCTCCACAGGCTGAGAAGGCATAAGCTTATCCACTCTGGAGAAAAACCTTTCAAATGCCAAGTGTGTGAGCGTTCCTTTAACCAAATGGAAAACCTCACTTCCCACATGCGAGTGCACACTGGAGAGAAACCTTTCATGTGTGAACAATGCGGAGAGTGTTTTAACCACAACGTCAGCCTGAAGAACCACAAGCAACGACACCATGACTTGGTTTTGAGTCCGGAGGAAGACGAAACAGGGTGAACTAGAGAATAACGAACTGAATACAGCGGTAGACGTTCCATAGTAAAAGTCTAGACCACATGATTAAAATGAATACAATGGAACATGAAACAATGTTGCCATAATGTGTTTGTTTTTTCTAGCTCAACATTAGAGTACTATTCAGACAGAAATGTTGCTTCCCTGATGAGTACTTTTGAATGCCAAGTACATTTATTGTAGGGCATTTAAAACCAAAATCACTACTTGACTGGGTGGGAAGCAATACAAATGAGCACCTTTTAAGAGTGTCATCATATTTAAAAAAAATGGAAAGCACGCTAATAATTACCTCAGCTATATACCCACGTGAAACTACTTCCATCTGAATACAGCTTTAACTGGAACCATAGAATTTAAAGGCACTCCCTTTAGCCATGATCTATTAAGAGACCAAATAATATTGATCAGAAATTTTGGGTTATTTATTGTGCACTTACCCCATTCTTGGAAAAGAAAAGGGGTTCGTCAAGGGTTCTTTGGATGGTTCTTTGGACAGTTAAGGTTAAAAACCATGGATTAATGTGCAAATGTGACATGTAGATTTGCACAATCGATCCATATGGTTTGGAAGGAATTCTTTTATGTGAAAGCAAACTTCAAGTATTTGGGCCAAGTGTGAAAATGTCTCTAGAAACATTAGAGAGTTCTCTGAAATGGACAAACCAAAGAACTTTATAGGGTCCTAGATAGAACCCTGTTTTTCTAAGAGTGCTCTTGACCATATCTGATCCTATGCCAGGTCTTTATCCTTTTAAATAGTCATTTATGTCTCAAACAGTATAAAGAGTAATGTGGCAGAAACCACTCCAGGGAATTAAAACCAATCCTACCACACTGGTTTTCTTTGGAACGAATTTGTCATTGATTTTTCAATCATGTTTCAAAATTTGTCCAACAACAAACCACTACTAATACAAAATGGTTCCTACCCAATTTAGGGATAAAAAAAATGTATGCAAACTTCCTACTTTTTATGCATGTGCACCATTCCTGGTGGTTGAAAAGCAGTCATGCTGTGGTTGAACAAAAAAAATCTATCATATACAAGGCTTTATTTTAGTTCATGAAAGAAAATGTGGTTATCTTCGTTGAGAGATACATAAATGACCATCTGAGCACATTGCTATTATTAAAAAGTTTTGATGGTACCATAATAATAAAATATATTAATTTATCACTGGGTAAAATTACCTGCAGAGCGTGGTTTTATTTCTAAATCTACACTGTAGGTTTGACTAGCATAGGAATAAGTCATGCTTTCCAATCAATAACAGCCTGTAAGTTAATAGTGGTGTTAACCGAAATTTTCTGTCCAAATACGACTGAAATGGGTTTATTTCCTAGTCTTTTGCCTACTCAGTCTGTTTGTCCTGTCATAAGATCTTAATCATGGTCCATTAATTTGTAGTGATTATCTTTCATTTACCATTTACCTTTCATTACGTTTGGGCCAGTTCACTATAAGAAGCTCACAGCAGTTATAAACACAAACACTTCCTTCATGGCAATTCTTATAGTACCAGTATCAGTCAGGTCCATAAATATTGGGATTTTTTGGCTCTATGCACCACCACAATGGATTTCAAATGAAACGAACAAGATGTGCTTTAACTGCAGACTGTCAGTTCCATTGGCAGCCATACATGCCCACGCCATGACATTACCACCAAAAACAGGTAGGTAGAAGAAGGCCAGATTAGAGTTTGCCAAATGAAGGCCAGATTAGAGTTTGCCAAACGACATCTAAAAAAGCCTTCACAGTTCTGGAACAACATCCTATGGACAGATG